>CM060961.1:200529908-200904908 GCA_030765045.1 Tenodera sinensis
TATGTCAAATAAAAGTTCTGTGGCATTACCATTTCCGGCATATTCTGTGTTATTGATTTCAAGAGGAAAATGGCTATTTGTTTACTACTTTCAGCACTGGTATTTGAAGTAAATAGAGTATTGTACTCCTAGCGAATACAGAATGTCATGTGGATATAATAAATCAGATTTATTAAAGTTTGTGTTATGTTTAGGGTTAATTTGTATTGTAATCGGAGCTTATTGTACTAATAAGAATAAAGGATGAAGCCAGAGATTAGAGACACATTTGATGGCTGCAGGCGCAGAACAGCGGGGTCCTTAATGTTTTCAAATTGAACATTCCTCCACCCTTTGAGTGGAGAAGAAACAATTCGGTCCGGCGTATATTCGGCACATTACCGACAGCTGCACCTAACCCCGCTACCCTGACAAAAATAAACAAAATAAGACCCAGAAGAAATTTATATTAGTATATAATACACCCTAACAACCTGAGACAACCAAATAAAATGACAGCCACCAGAATCAAACGCGGTACCTCCTGAGCTGTGCCAATAGGACGATATGCTCTTACAGGTTTGGTAGTAATAATAAATGAAGGTCTTGAAGACCTTTGTGCCCTTTTCTGCGGGGACGATCACTTTCCTCCCCAAGATAAGGAACAGGAAAAAAAAAGGAACCTATTTGTCAGCTTGCATTTCGGACCTCTTGCCAAGATGTTCGTTCCTTGCCAACTACTGCTCGTAAGGTCCACATTCGCGTGCTCCTTCAGTCGTTTACAACGTGCCATCTCGCCTTGTGTGGTTAATAACGTAACCGTATGTTGCGCCAGTGTGCTAAGTGTATAACATATTTTTGGTTTAGCATTATTTTCTTAGAGAAGCTAGACACAGCCTCTTAAACTCCACAGCAGATGTCCTTCCTGATGCAGACAGCCAGTTTATTGGCTAGCTGCTGCCTTGGTAACCGAGCAGAGCCTGGAATCATGTTCTAGCCGTAATGCAACATGCGCTACACAGGGAAGATGCAGGACCAGAGCCACATTTAACTAATGCACCCATAGGTCCAAAACAAAATAAACCCCCTTGCCCCAAGTTTGCTGGTTAGTGTAAAAATGCAATGTTGTAACAAAACAGACAAATGCGAAATCCTGTTACTTTTCTATATCTTTATTTTCCTCTAAATTTGACTACAAATGCGCAATTTCCTTCTCGTTGCCAATGCAATTGATAGTCTTTTACTCGTACTACTAAATTGCTACTGACTGTGTCTGTCCTATTTATATTGGATCCGATGTCACGTGACCTTCGAGAATCTTCCATATACATGTGCAATGATGACTCAGTGGAATTAGCAAGATGTTTCTAGACCTTCCTGGTGTTATCACTGTTTGATCACATACACACAATCGCTAGTTGCCCTGTAGCCGCGGACCCTTTCTTTTGTGTTTTACCGCCATTATTACAGTCACGTACATTACGCCGCTTCCCGTATCCAATGTCACACTGCCTCTCTCTCGCCCATATATTGTTGTACGATCAATGTCACAATATTATAGAATTCAATTCTCCAACAGATAAAAACATAGAAGAAAATTCTGATGTGCTAATTCACGTGACTTATTTTAGCCATTCATCAACAAAGAAACCTTACAAAATATATTCTTCTATTTCCTAATCCCTACCGTCCGGCCGCTGCATCCGCCACCTCCGCCCATCGTGGGTGAGGTGCAATACTGGAGTGTGTGACGTGCTCCCCCCAGACCGGTATACATATGTGTACGTAGCTCGTCTATTGGCACCTCAGGGACATAACCAGGCTAAGTGCATCCCGGACCAGGTCTCCCAGCGGAAGAAAATCTAAACACTGGTACCAGGAATTGAACCCTTCGCCGAACTAAGCAGACGACCAATTCTTCTATTTACCTAATTTTAATTGAGATAACTATTTTCGGAGATCGTTTGATTACATGCTTCCTTATAGATACAATGGGAATAAGGGAATATGTACGCTTAAGCGATAGTTAAATCTTTTAACAGCGGGTTTCTGTTGAGAGCTTTGAAATTTTGATCCTTTTTCATGACTGCCAGAAAAAAAAAGAATAATGAGTTTCTATTTGAGAAAAGTGTGTTTAAACATTAAAGAAAAAACAAGAAATATCTCGGAAATAGTTAACTCCACCAAAACACTTATATCTGACATAAATTGTGTGTTTTAACGAGATCTTCATTCAATAGAAGGTAGTTTCCAGGTTTGTACGCACCGTGATTTATAAACCAACCAGGAATCAGCTTCTCTGAAGATGCCCAATGGAGGTTTGGACGAAGCGTCAGATGCTTATTCATCGACTGCACCACGGCCTAGAAGCCTGAAAAGTACGTTTCAATGGATTTCTCTACTCTTTTTTCTTTTACATATCACATATACTTCCCTACTCGGCCTTCAACACACAATTCATACAATTTTGTCTGAGAAATAGAAATGACACATATTACATTCACAGGATTCTTTCTACTCACCTTTCTTTTACGAAACACGATCACATTACTTTCTCTATTCCCGTTCACACAAATTCGGCACGCATATGTATTCTTTAATGGAGAAGATTTGTGTGCTATCCATTTCACTACAAAACGTAACATTCATGTGGTTTTCTCTACTCTCTTTTCTTTTACGCAATATATTCACGTATGCTTACGTACTGGATCTTCAACATACAATTTATACAATTTTCTATGACTGAAATTGAAATGCAACACATTACAATCACACGTTCTTCACCAAACACTTTTCTTTTATGAAACACAATCACACTTCTTTCTCTACTACCTCTTCTACAAGGAATTCATACAATTTTCTATATGATCGACACAGAAATACAATTCTTACATTCGCACAACTTTCTCAACTTAGTTTTCTTTCTCTGGTGCTCAATTCTTTTGCGTAATGTTTTCCCAGTGCTTTTATTTCTTTATTTTGTTTATTAAGGGTTCTTTATTGTATCCAACAAAAATTTAATCGTCAAACCGCAAGCAACACCGGGTATTTCAGCTAATTTCTTAATAATGATAATAATAATAATAATAATAATAATAATAATAATAATAATAATAATAATAATAATAATAATAATAATAATAATAATAATAATAATAATAATAATAATAATAATAATAATAATAATAATAATAATAATAATAATAATAATAATAATAATAATAATAATAATAATAATAATAATAATAATAATAATAATAATAATAATAATAATAATAATAATAATAATAATAATAATAATAATAATAATAATAATAATAATAATAATAATAATAATAATAATAATAATAATAATAATAATAATAATAATAATAATAATAATAATAATAATAATAATAATAATAATAATAATAATAATAATAATAATAATAATAATAATAATAATAATAATAATAATAATAATAATAATAACACTAATATAATACAATTCAATGCTTGTTGAAGAAATCTGTGAAAGTTTCAAATTTTACAGCTCCTCGTCTTAACTTTGTAAAGATAGGCGATTGTGTCTGGCACTATACAGAATCCGTTCCAACACCATCGTATAGGACGCAAATGTGTAGAAGTGCTGAAGAGAACTGGGAAAAGAATTAGGAGCGAAGACGAGAAGAAGAAGGCAGGCAATTGTGGGACACTCCTCGCTTCAAGAAGAAGGAGGATGAGGAAGGAGGCGATAGAAAAGGATGATTGCTATTGGTGACAAGGAAGCTCCAACACAAAATGAGGACAGCCAGTTCGGTTGGGTTCAGGATTGAAATTGCACCCTGGCTCGCCGGATATGAGTCGGAAATCCGCTGTGGACAGTCGAGTAACGCAAAGCACCCCCACGTATGTATGTCTGCCTGCCTAAACACCACCTTCTCTTCATCTTGATCAATTCAGGTATCAGTGGCGTTACCTACTCACAATAACAAAGCTTGGACGCCAGTTACAAGGAAAATTAAGCATAACTATAATAGAAACCTAAAAAACGTCTGAATGTTTATACTCATGTATAAATTCTCCTGACAAACATTTTTGAGAACAATTCCAAATAATTTCCATGTAAGGGGTAGTTTGGGGTGGGGAGATTTCCACTTAAGTCACATTCTTTAGAGATGGTGATTTAAATACTAAGCTCGAATTTAACCACCTTTTTCGTTTTTGAGTTGTACACATAGCTATATGCACACATACACACATACCTTTTTCAACTTTTTGACTTCAGGGCGTTTGAGGAAATGTAATTCTGTTGAAATATCGGCGTCGAATTACACAAATGTATATTGAAAACATATCGCATGGAACAATGTGAAAATAAGACACAAAAACGCGAAAAAACAGAAGTTTAAAATTAGAATGACATTGCTTTTGGCATGTAGGTAAGCAAGAATGTTTAATTCATGGGCCGGCACTGCTTTTCTCTTTTGTCCTCTGCGTCTACTGTTATTTAAAAATTCTTGCGGCTTCTCTTGAATGGTTTATTCACTTTAATGTATGCAAAACTTTTCCTTTTTCACCATAATTTCATAGGCACCTGGGCTCACAGGTATTTAAATGAACATTCCTCAAGGTTTAGATGAATATATGGCCAACAGCAGAGAACTAAAATAAAAGGCGAACATATGATGCTTTGCAGTCACATGACTTTCTCTACTCTCGTACTAACCATTCTTACAAACACATATTCCTCCAAGTTCTTCACGTTAATCGAGATAAACATTTGTAGATACTATCTTATTGCTTATTTTCTTGTAGGTACAAGGGGAATACACTTGGCTTTGAGCGATACTCAAATGTTTTAAGAGTGGTCGCTATATGAAGGGTTTCAAATTCCGTTCTCTTTGCACGGCCAAAACATAAAGAAGTGAATAACGAGCTTGCATTTGAGAAAAGCATAAGTATTGCAAAACTCACACGAATAACAATAAATATCTCCGAAATGATTCACTCCTCAAAAAAATGCATTGTGTATATAAACCATACCTACATTTTTGTATAGTAAGATTTGGTCTATCTCTTACGGTTTACCACTTACGTAAAAGTTGTTGAGAGAAAACAGGACTACATGGGCTATAGCCAGAAAATTCAAAATGTACATCTTGTTTGTGTTAAGAACAGCTTAAATATATAACATTTTAAGCAAAATCGTTACAGCTATTTTTGAGAAAATCAAAGGAGGAATTTTCTTCAAAATCTTCGTGTCGCATCCTTGAAAGTAGACGCGCTCTTTCAGTACTTTTTTAACGTAATGTTTGGACAATTAAATGGTTAGAATGGGAGAAACTCAATTTGGTCGTGATTACACTGGGAATTTTTCCTATGAATATTTTAAAAATGTATTTGTTTCCAAACTTTTGTTGAAAATTCAATATCCTCTATGGCCCTACTACATGACTTAATGGAGATGCAATATCATCTTACTTGTAATTGAAACTGACGTCTATATATAAAAATAATTTCAGTCAGAATCTGATAGCATTAATTACAGAATTATATGTAACAATACCACGAGGGGGTTTCATATGACGATCATTTTGCGACCGCGATGCACTTGCAAAATTATCCCAAATATAGAAGCCTCGAATTATGATGTTTAGAAATAATTATTCATTTATTTAATACTATTTAATATTAATCTAATATCTTTAAAGAGTAATTCATGTATATAAATATGTATGTTCCGCGTACGGAAACGACTTTAACGATATTGTATTCAGATAACAGTTTGCTTTTTAAGTGTATCTATATAGATGTCTTTCCTGAAAAAATCGCGATTTTTTACACAAAAAACTACTTTTTATTCCGTCTTCTACAAATAATACAATTTTCTGTCGGTTTGAAATAGAAATGCTACGTATTAAACACACACTGTTTTCTCTGCTCACTTTTAGGTAACACGTTCACATCTCCTTCTCTACTTACTCTTCTACACACAATTTTCCTGAAACAACGTGATTTGACACACAAAAAATATTTTTTCCCTGTTCTACAAATAAGTCATACAATTTTCTTTATGTTTGAAATAGAAATGCTACGTATTACATTCACATTGTTTTCTCTAGGTAACACACACATCTCTTTCTCCACTTAGTCTTCTACAAACAATTCATGTCGTCTATGTTTCTATGTATGTAACCTTTAAATCTCAAGAACCGCTTGACCAATCGCCGCGAAATTCAGCACGTGTATGTAGTTTTTCATGGAAAAGATTTTTATGCTATCCATTTTACTATAGAATTTATTACACATGGTTTTCTCTGTTCTCTTGTCTTTTGCGTAATGTGTTACGTAATATCTTTAATCATGACTGATAACTGTTGGCTGAAAAGGTTTACTCTGATTGGCTAGTGAAAAAACAATTCAGTTTAGTCAACACTGGACAAAACTTTAATGTAACCTTTTTCATAACTTTTCTTCACTACTTACTTATGGTAAGCAGAGGAAGTATTGTATTCCACCCAAAAATTAGCTGTCCATATTTCGTCATAACTGCTTGCTTTAGGTCCACTGAAACAAAAAGTAACATAGAAAAATATTGATGCCCCCCCCCCCCCGTCTCTATTCTCTCTGTTCCTTTCTTCCCTCTCTGTCCCTCTCCTTTCCGTCTTCCCCTCGGTCCCTCTCTCCCTTCCGTTCTCCCTCCCTCGTCCACTCTTCATTTCTCTGTCCCTCTCACTTCCTGTGCCTGTCCCTCTCTTTTCACTCTCTCAGTCCCTCAGACCCTCTCTCTCCTCTCTGGCACCCTCACTCTGTTCCTCTCCCTCTCTCCCTCTCTTTCCCTCTCCCTCTCTCTGTCATTCCCTCACATTTCCACTATCTCTTTCCCTTCCTCCCTCTTCCACTGTCTTCCACTCTCTATCCCTCTCTCTCTTGGCTCTTTCCCTTTATCCTCCCTCGCCATGCGTCTGTAAAAAGAATAACTCTAAAACAAAAGCCTAATGTGTGCACTCCAAACCAAAGATTCTGTATCCTGGTGAACTCCACATCATAAAGAAGTAGGTATTGTTTTCATCCTCACCGAAGTGCCGATACTACATATATAGAGTTATGATGACAAATTTTCAGTAATTGTTTTATAGCTGTGTTCACTAAATGCATAGATTCCGGTTAATGTTTCAACTTTACTGTTTCCTCTCTGTGTGTGTTCACACCAACAAGGTAATAAATTCCATTTTTTTCCTCACAGGAAAATGAAACATAAATCCTAATAGCACGGCAGTGGAGCCAGGATGTGGCGGGCGCAACAGTCACACGAACTTCAGTTAATGGTTTTAAAACACTGTTTCAGGTGAGGCGTTTTTTATGCAATATACAAGGGAGGACTGGAAGTTATGAGATTGACTTTATAGCATTTATGACTGCTAGCAAGTATCGGGTTAAGAAACCTAGCTCTGCACTAGCTTTGTTGACACGCTTACAGAGAGTATAGTATATTATACGAGGGCATATAGGGTGTACACGAAGGGGGACACCTCGCGCACCGCGACCAACGCAGGCATCATCCCCCAGGAGGTAGAAATCAATTTAGCGAACCACAGAGTGGCTAGACAGACCACAGAGACGTGCGGAAGTCCCTAACAAGTGCTGAGATATCTTCATCCCGGCCCGCCAAACAGCGGGTCCCGTGTCGCACAGGGTTACATTACGTTAGGTAGAAGAATAACCACTTGTAACAACAGTTTGTACAAGTGAGTAGAGAGAATCATGTGAGTACAACACAAGAGCTGTTTTAAACGTGTATTTAGCTGTCGAATTTATGAGTGTAATTCAATAGATCCCCTACTTACTATTTTGCAATAAATAAAGTAAAATGTATACTAGGTAATGTAATTCCATTACGCCCAGCACTTATGAAAATACACTTTTAAATAATTCATGAAATAGGAGATATGTGTATTAAAAGCCGACAGGTGCGCTGCAGTTGCCACAGCTTTTCTCCATCCGACTGAATATAATTGGATAGTAATCTTATATGTGTGTGTGTGATGGATTGCCTTTTCTTTCGTTTCAATATTTCTTATGATTTATCGCTTCTGCTAACATTCCAAGTTAATAAATTAAATATGAACCGAACTTCTAGCCGTTGAACGACGTTAGTGAGCACATTTACTGTTTCTTTTTATGAGATTTACATTCGTGAATGCTTTTTCATTGATACAAAACTTCGTTGCTCTTATTGGGAATATGAAATGTTATTTTCAGCTGTCTGATTCTTGTCTGTGCTGGGCTGGCTACAGATTTTAAAATACTTTATCAACTGACAACAACAGAATAACTAAAGTTGATACAGGATGATCATGCAGTAGGGGCTAAATATTGAATCCTGGACTACACAACTGTCAACAGTTTAAGAAGTGAAGAAGTACCAGTCCTCCAACCAATGTCAAGCGGATTGCATGCACACTGGATTCGGAGCAAACACTATTCTGCCCGCTCCTGCTTTAAGCGACAGTGCAATATTTTAAGAGCTGGTCGCTATATTATGACATTCCGTTCCCTTTGCATGGCCAAGAGACAGAAATGAATAAGGACATTCCATTTGATAGCATCTATAACTATTGCAAAATTCTGACAAATGACGAGGTATATCTGGAAATGGTTCAGTTAACAAAAAAGATAATTTGACATAACTTGCTTTAAATAGATATTCATTTTTGTATAGTAAGATTTGATCTATATATTACGGTTTACATTTATGCAAAAGTCCTCAAGAGTAAACAGGATTACATGGGCTACAGTCACATCATTAAAATATGCGTTTCATTTGTTATAAAAAATATCTTAAACAGGATTTTAATAAAAATCGTTAGAGCCATTTTAGAAAAATCAAAATTTTCGAAAAGTTTTTCATGCAAGGGGTAGTTTAGTGTGGAGGAATTTTCTTCAAAATCTTCGTGTCGCATCACACACACACACACACACACACACAGAGAGAGAGAGAGAGAGAGAGAGAGAGGCGCGGACCTTTCTCTAAAAATGCCTTTTTTGGATCAGGGAACTTCAAAACATACATTTCCGGTGTAATCTTGACATTGAATTTTTGGATCAAATACAATAATTTACTTACTATACGTAGAAGAGAAGGTATAAAATGTAAAAATGTTCTCTGGGGGTTCAAGGAGTCTCAAAACGTGTATTTCCAATGTTTTTGAGTGGAATACAATACCTCCCTTACTTACTGTACGTAAGTATATAGTAGAGGAAGTAAAAAGAAAGCGATGGATATTTCAATCTTGCCACACTGCACAATAAAAACTTCCTGATTTAAGATAACGCAAGAAATATAACCGCAGATGATGCCCTTTTGTTATGTGTTTACTTTCATTGCTCTTTTATTTTCTTCTTCTGTTTATTGGAGTGCAACAGATGCCTAAAGAAATAGCCAAGTTGGTGTGCATTAATTCAACACTTCCATTTTAAAAGAAGTTTAAAAAGTGCGGTGAGTTTAAAACGCTTGATTTATACACAGCTGCACTATACTATATTTCTTTCTTTGTTGTTACTTTGGCTTGTTGAACGAGGCCAGACAGAAGCTTCTTCCGAAGTACTTGATTAAGAATAATGCATGAGACATGAAACATTCAACAGAGCTCCTTCTCTCCCTTAAAAGTAGACCTTGGCCGAGAAATGAACTCCGATTACATGCCTTGACTTGCAAGCAACAAACCGAGCGAGACCTACACAGTTTCCCTTAGTTTAGCGTTAAGAGTTTGGAAACGCGCCTGCATTATTGAGATGCGCGCGCATACATTTGTAAGTGACGTCGTCATTTCTACTGCTTCGATGTTTCACCGCAGACTCATTTCAATTCATGTGCTATACATTCTGTATAGAACTAGATCAGTACTAAACAAATGTGCATAACAAAACAATATGATGTATTACATTCACATGACTTTCCCTACGTATTCTTAAAAAGGCTTATTCTGTTATGGACTTCGGGTTAATCGATATATACATTTTAAAAATCTGATGTGTTGCACTCACATGACTTTCGCTACTCTTTCACTAACCATTCTTACAAACTCTTATTCCTATATCTTCTTCGTGTTAGTTGAGATAAACATTTGCAGAAATTATCTTAAAGCTTATATTAGAATACAGTAGGCTTTGAGCGATAGTCAAATTTTTTAAAGCTTAGAGATTCCGTTCTCATGGATTTATTACGGCAGTTTACAACCTGTAATCTGTAATACATACATATACAGGAATCAATTTACTCCATATAAAATAAAGTCCTGTAAATGAAGTGGAAAATATTCTAAGACTATTCTTGTCTATTATCACACGCTAGCCTGGCATCTCGCTCGCTTCTCTTACAGGCTGAACAAAGTTCACGCACGCCACTGACTAGTTTTACCCCCGTGATTTCTGCAACTCTTTTAACGCACGAAGGGTTATCTACTTACCCCAATGCCGGCTGGAGTGGGCAACCTGGTAAATAAAGTGGATGATGGTACGTATGAAGCCGATAAACTCCAGCACCTGTTGATCCATCACCGTGAAAATTGGCACATCTATGCACATATGCTGTCCATTTTAATATATAACATATTACAACATTCAATTCATGTGACTCGTCGTATTACTCGTCGAAGTGAAGAAGTTTTAATGAATGTGAGTGATTATACTGTCAGAGTTAGTGCATGAGAGACAGAGAAAGTGAAGAGAGATAATGGAGGGACTGAGTCCAGACTAGGAGAAGAAAACAATTGTGAGTTGTAATATAGTGAAAAAACTGTGTACTCTGATTTTGTGGAAAAATTCAGAATATAAACAAAGCGATAGGTAGGTAACTGGACTGGATTTCGTAATTTTTGTCACAGTATTCACAGAGCTTTCTCTACTCGTCTTTATCCTGTACTATTTGCGATTGTTTAACAGTACTTTTGCATAGTGCTTAGTGCTTTTATTTACTTATAGTTTATTTTTGTTCTCTGTAGTGCACCCTAAGTGTTTTAATTAACTCCCTGTTTAAGTGTATTAAGTAACATGACCCCAAAGAAACACAAGGCTACTGGGCACGTGCAACCTAAGTCTAAAAGTTGTTGGGATAGTTCATCAAACAAAGAACGAATATTTAAGCTATTATCTTACAAATAAAATTACTCTCGTCAAGCTCATACGTAGATAACACCATTAAATACCATTCTTTCTCATTGTAATTAGGTTGCACCGTTTACCGCTGATAGCGCCACATACAAACATTGTTGCCACTAATTACCGACTAACTCGTGCATGTGGAAGTAATGCACAAACACAAAACTTGCCTCGAGTTTACCATTTACATCTTTTCACACTTCCGCCTCAATAAAAAAGGGTTATAAATTGTTGTAGTAGTTTGTAAAATGTTATTGCACTTGTGTAACTGGGAGAGCTGCTCTTGCAGATAAAGTTGACGAGAGAGGAAATTAAATTTCCATAAGTGCCGCTAGAGAAAGTAATATCTCATAACGAGTGATAATAATTGTGTTTACAACCTGTTAGGTGGAACTGTACGTCTGAACGAATTACGAGTTGCGATTTCTTGTGACGTGGCAGCCCGCGCAGATCGATATACGGCTGCTCTTTTGGACGGAAAACTTATTTTTCACAAAAAGGTCGCACAGCCCCTGACCCTTCGTCGAGGAGAGTGACAGAATTGAGGTTATGGCCCCCATATGTATGTATCCCGCTCCTCAAACATTGCCTTTTGTTTTTCACGGACATGTTCCTTCCCTCGTTTAGTAACACGGGGTCTAACAACACCCAAGTTTTTTGTCACTTACTGGTTCCCCAAAGCAACGAAAATCTCTGATACATACAAGCTGTCCAATATGATGGTCGTTTTTACACCATAAAACACTAAGCGGGTTGGCTCCGGAGTAAGTGTGAGACTCGCATTCGGAAGGTTCTGAGTTCGATTTCCGTTAACCGCCCACTGAAATCTTTATGCTGTTCCGTGGTGTTCTCTGGCCAATAGTAAAATGCTAGGGTTTGTCATCTTCCATGATTTACTATGAAACACCGAAGTTTTACTACAGCAAACATTAACAGAATTTCGTATTGTAACGACAGCCGCTGCGCACAACAAAGGATGGTCGGGGCCTAGCAGTGGCGTAGCTTGACTATTAGACTTGGGTATGTAACCCAACCTTGCAGGTTTTCATCCTTTATCACTGTCTGAAAGAAATGTTCATACTACTGAGAGCATGATTCAAGAGAGAATCTGCTTTTTTATCACGACTTATATCTGTAAACTAAATTCATTTCGTGTTGTGTCGGATGTAATTGCCCGTGTACATACCTTCGTCCCAGAATCCGCACATATCAAAGGCGCACAAGTCAAGCTACCCCATACTACTCACGCGAGTTAACACGTGACATCAATGAGCGCGGCACGTCAAAGGCGTTTTCGAGATTATTCGAGAAGTGTCCGTTGGCCGGCGTGTTTATAGAGATTCCAGTAAGGAAAAGTCCGAGAAAGGTCTATGTTACGTCATCCTTGCCATACAAGGAGGCGAGGCAACGAAAGTGAGGAGTCAGTCAGTTTTTAGTTTTAGTGTGTGTTTCAGCTGCGTGTGCACGTGAGAGAACAGACGCGTCGCGAAGAAAGATTCTGTTAGCAACAGAAAAAAGAACTGTGTTTTTGTGCTTTAGTTTAGAAGAATATAAACTGACATAAAATGTAATTGGTCTGATTTTGTCATTTTGACACAATATGAAAGATTATTTACCGTCTTGATATTGGAAGATGTTCCCGAAATATTTTCTAGCAATAAGGATGCATTCTGTATACAACATATGAGTACTGGCTGTCACATGCAAGCGAGCGGAGCACTTGTAAGGTTTCACTGGGTACAGAGATGTTCGCAGTGTAAATTGATACCCTTAACAGAATTACAAAGAGGGAGGTTATTGATTGCCAATAGATGTAGTTACTGTGGCACAAAGCTCTTATATGTTGATGGGTGCCTTAATGCTTTTGACTGATAGAGCATTAGCAAATACGGGCCAACTTGTGCCGGAAGTGGTTTTTAACACATCCGATGTACTTAGATTGTCAGCACCGTACACATGAAAGTACCAACTTGGGTCTAACAGTAATATAAACCTTCGGAAACAATATTCGCTATATAAGGACTAGAAGACATACAGATGTCCTCTGAACAGAGATAGACCTGATTGACTATACCGTGAAAGTATATCAGTAATTTGGCATTTCAAAGTTCTCATTGCACCCAACACCCTGTATATTATGTAGATATTCACAGACCGCGCCGTGGCCGAGCGGTTAGACCATTGGCCTCTCACCAAAGCGGCCCGGTTTCAATCCCGGGCGACCGCACGTAAAATTTTTGTTGGGCGCCTTCATTCTATGTATCATCAAAATTTATTATGATGAAGTGCGTTGTTGGTCAGTCTCAACACATAATTGCGAATATCTTGTTAATTGTTCTGAATGGCAAGTAGAGCAACATCGCTGACGGGTCAAAATTATATTTTTGTTTTATATTTTGCTTTTGTGGATATAACTATTTTTGAGATATTCCTTATTATTGGTTTGAATTTTCAAACGCTTTTACTTTTCTCAAACAGAAAATCGTCTATCGCTTAACTGTGTTCTGCTATTCCCATTGTATAGTGACCAACGACAATTTGAGAAATTCCACTGCTGACACCAGTGCAACTAATAACAGGTCCAGTAACTTTTTCTTGTCACCTTATTTCTCTTGTAAAACTGGAGCATGAAACAGTTCTGTTTTATGGTTAACACAACCTACAATTCATCGTGATCTTGCAATTCACAGCTGTTCTGTCTAATCACAACCTTGACATAAAACACTATTACTGCTCGACTGTTCACACAAACTGCGACGATTCACTCACTAACAACTACTCCTTCTGTTTGACTAACTCTCCTAAAATTAACTGCTAACAGCTGTCTTCTTCCGCACTTGACGACTCTGAAAAGCTTCTTTCTCTGGCCGCCGTATTCGCTTATATAGCTGATAATGACGTAGCACGGATTTTTCTTGAAATTCACCCGCCCGCGAACAGTTTTCCCAAGCAGCCTGGAATAATCTGTCTTTATTTTGACCACTCCATTGTTGCCGGGCCACGTATTGGTGTGAGGTAGCTCACACCCACTTGCCTTTATGAGGCGCACGGTCGCCCAGTGGCTTGAGGTAGCTTGATCTTGAGTGTCTCACGGACGGGGATTGGCGTCACAATATGTAATTAGAAGAAAGCATTTAATGAATTTATAGAAATGTTTGTCTTGTTTAATATGAAATAGAAGCATACGCGCTTTAAAGAATATTTTTATAAGAGTGAGTGCAGACTTCAAATTTTTTAAGCCGGGAGCGGAATTTTACTTAACTGCAATTATTTTCCTGGGCAGTTTTATAGCAGCAGTATCCTCCTCATGCAATTAACGCTATTTTGCAATGCTCTGGATCAAATAAACTGAGATGTACCGAACTCCAAACATATGTCATTGACGGTTTAAATCTCTACAACACCTGTGTAATAGGTAATGGCCATTTTATGTTTATTGTTCCGCTGACACTTGAAACAAACATTAATGACGAGTAATTGTGTGCATAATGATGCATCATTAGCGCCTGCTACGTATGTAAACCAATAACTACGAACATCATGGTCATTAAAATACAAGGGCTGTCCCAGAAGTACCCAATCTAACAAAAAAGGCACAGAAGTTTTGGGAAAGAACATCTTTACTTCTTCACATCAAGCTTGGCAAAATCAGCTGAAACGCGTTCTTGCCTCACTCCACCGGCCGTCCCTGCCCTTCACTGTTGTTCAGCTTCAGGTGTTTATTTACAATTTCAAAAGGTGCTTTCTCAATACTCGTATTTGTAAACAAGGGACAATGTGATTCCATTGTTTAGTGGTTTAGTTTCTTATTAGTTTATTTAATAAGCTAATGCATTTCTAGTTTAAAAGTTTGAACATTATTGAGTTTAAAACTAAACAATTTACTATGTTGATAAAATACTGTTAAAACATTGTAGGACTAAATAGCAATAAAATTTTACTGTTTTATTTATTGGAGTCTAATCACAGCAGATGGCTGTAATAATTATTGGATGCAAAGTATGTTTATATTAAACGAAATACTTAATAAGAGCGTAGAAATTATACGAAACCACCACTGCACTTATAGTATCAAAACAACCTTCGTCATTCGGTAAGAGAATGTTAGGTGAGTAAGGAAGTTCAATCGCTATCTCTCTTCTTCTGCCCATGCCTGTTCTACATATCTCATTTCAACTCAATACACATTTCCCAACAATTCTCAATTGTTTCAATAGTATGTTGATAGTGAGAACCATCAACTGCAGTTTCCACTTCTTCATTGTTGGTAAATCTTTTGCCAACAAGCCATTTCTTCAAGCTTAGAAACAGAAAATAATCATAGGGGACTAAATCTGGCGAGTAAGGTGCATGAGGAAGCAATTCAAGGTTTAACTCTTTCATTTTGGCAAAGACGATAAAAAAATTAAAAGAACTTTAGAGGCTATTCCCAGAAAATTCAATCTATACATTTTATTTACCTGTAGTGTAAATAGCTTTAACATATAATGCAAAGAGTGTTTTTGCCTGAGGCATTTTCTTGAAAATATTAGTGTCATATCGTTATAAACTTCTGAAATTAAATACCAACTTTGATATTTATATAGTTTTTAGGTGTCTACTTTCTCTACTACTGTAGTAAATAGGGAAAGTATTGTATTTCACTCAAAATTTCAATGTCAAGATTTCACCGTAAATACATGTTTTGAGGCCCTCTGAATACAAAAAAGCATTTTAGCTGTGTGTGTGTGTGTGTGTGTGTGTGTGTGTGTGTATGTGTGTGCGTGTTAACAGCATAACTCAAAAACGAAAAATATTTTAAAACCAAAATTGGTATGTAAGTTTAACATCTTTCAAGCTTACGACACGAAGATTCCTCCACCCTAAGCTACCCTTTACATGGAAACTGTGCCGAAAATTTTTATTTTCTCAAAAATGTTTAACGATTTTGGTTAAAATGTTATATGTTTAAGATATTTTATGAAATGTATATTTTGAATTGTCTGGCTATACCCTATGCAGTCCTGTTTGATCTTAATTACAACTGCTCAGCCGTAAAAGAGAAACCAAATCTTACTATACAAAAATGTAGATCCCATTAAAGCACACAAGTTATGTCTAAATGAATCTCTGCGGAGTGCACCATTTTGGAAATACTCGTTATTTGTGTGAATTTTTTTTTGCAAATAGAAAGTCGTTAGTCACCTTTTTATCTTTTGGCCGTGTAAAGAGTAGAATGTTAAAACCTTCACATAGCAACCAGCTTTAAAAGATTTGACTATCACTCAAAGCCTACTGTATTACCATATTCCCCTTGCAAATACAGGGCAATAAGTAATAAGATAATTTGTACAAATGCTTATCTCAACTAACACGAAGAAGATATATGAATAAATTTTTATAACAATAGTTTGTACAAGAGTAGAGAAAGTCATGTGAGTACAACAAATCTGATTTTTGAAAATAATACTGGAACCACGGGTATATATTTCTGGTGAAATTTCTATAACGAATCATAGCTTTCAGTCATTTTTTTTTTTTTTTTTCATTTATGAGGAAATTTGCGATTATGAAGGAGTGACTATACTTATTAATACTTTAATTATTAAAAAGCTTACATAATTGTTTCAGTGGTTCAGTGACAAATGTACATTAGCAACTTTAAAATCGAATTAAAATTGTAAAATGTCTGGTTTTGATTAGAAGAGACCAAAGCGTTACACCACAAAGCTTTGCACAGCCGGTTACCCCTGTGGAGCACCACAGTCGACATATTTAATTTAAAATGTGGCATAGTTTTATTCTGACCGGGGGGGGGGGGTACTTTTGACCAAACGCCGTGACTTCTTTTTTGTGGTTTGTTATGCACGCTGAATGCTCTGCCAATCTAGCTGGAACGATTGCTGAATCGGACGGACACTGGATCTATTTTTAGTGAACTTTGCCCTTTAGAAGCATTCTAATATCCACCCCGGGAGAATACTTCGCCTCTCAGCGAGAATCAATCAAAATTCACTTCGAGAATAGAATTTTGTAATTACGTTACAAATCTGCCTCATTTCCGTATAATTCGGCGATAAAATCCGCGTGCCGACTTCCTTCATTTACACTCAACAAATTACAAAGTTCATTTTCGTCACTAACTCATCAGTCTTTATAGGAAGGAGCGAGATAGAGATAAAAAAGAAAAGCATACTGTTAGTACCTCAGTTATACAGGAAACAGATAATTGGAACACCCTTAAAAACAACTGCGACATTTTTCTCCCATTATGATGCAGTCTGGTTATATTTGGTGATATTGCATCTGTTAGGTTGCACTAGTACCACCAAATGTTCCTAAAAATACTTGAGAATAGCATTGTGTTCCACCCAAAAATTCGATTTCGACATTTCACCGGAAATACATGTTTTGAAACGCCCTGAATAAAAAAAAAAAAAAAAAAAAAAAAACACATTTTTAGAAAAAGGTCCGTGTGTGTCTGCCAGTCTGTGGACAGCATAACTCAAAAACGAAAAGTAGTTTAAAAACCAAAGTTGGTATTTAAGTTTAATTTCCTTCAACAATGCGACACGAAGATTTTGAAGAAAATAGTCCCACCCTAAACTACCCTTTACATGGAAAATTTTTCGAAAAATTTTATTTTCTTGATAAAGGCTCTAACGATTTTGATTAAAATGTCATGTTTGAGATACTTTTATGCCAAATGAAATATGTATTTTGAATTTTCTGGCTATAGCCCCTTTAGTCGTATTTACTCTGGACAACTTTTCCATAACTGCTAAACCGTAAGAGATACACAAAATCTTACTATACAAAAAAAATGTTGATCTCGTTAAAACACTAGTTATGAATTAATGACTATATGCCTTTTTTCTGGAGTGGACCATTTCGGAGATATTCCTTGTTATTTGTGTGGGTTTTGGAATACTTAAACTTTCGTGGAACGGAAGATCGTTATTCATTTTTTTCTATCTTAGTCGTGCAAAGAAAACGGAAACTCAAAGCTTTAAAAGATTTGACTATCGTTCAAAGCCTACTGTATTCCAATATGTCCCATGCATCTACAAGGAAATAAGCAAGAAGATAATTTCTACAAATGCTTATCTCAACTAACGCAAAGAACATATAGGAATAAGAGTTTGTAAGAATGGTTAGTATAAGAGTAGAGAAAGTCATGTGAGTGCAGCACATCAGATATTTTATTGTAGGTGCGTAGTGCAGAAAGTAAAACGACTATAATCGAAAACAGTAAATGGCCACAAAGAGTGGAAGGAAATCCCTCACAGCAAACTGTCGAAGGAGATAAAGACTGCAGGGGCAAGTTAAGATGCTGATGTAGGTCAATCAAGAGGGAGTAAAACCACGAGAGATTCATTAAAGAAGCCTTCCTTCCTTCCTTCCTTTCCTCAGGGATGTCGTGCACGTCAGTTACTCACGCGAGGGAATTTCGTTACGTGGCAGGGAAATTAAGTGGCAGTTTCCTGCTATCAGCAGCCAGTTACGTCAAGAGAAAAAAGTAACAGTTCCGCAAGCCATACATGTTGTCTTACACGCTCCCTCACCCTTCTGATTGAGACATGTTACATACTGCCTGTCCAAACTAAATAATGATACTAAACATAACAAAACAGCAACCAGAACCTTTATGTACCCCAAACCTATGGTATATATGAGAAGAAGTACAAGTATTGTATTGGTATTGTAACAAAATGGACAAAATCCCACCTATGACACCATGTAACAAACATTACATAACTCGAGTCCAGTAACTTTTTTGTCACTTTATTGGGGAAGAGAGATGAAAGGAACTAATTAATGCAGGCCACCTCACGTTTCCACTTCTGTGTTTGCGTATACAAATGTTTTTACAAACAAGGTAGATAAGTTTCAATGCGAAACTGAATAGAAACATTGTGACGCGTTAGTTTTATGATTAAGTTACATACATTTTCTTTTGGCATAGCAAATACAGTGATTTATGTTTATTAGGAACACAAAGTAGTTATATTCCCATTCGACTTGTATTTTTATACCTTGTAATGCAACACAATTGAGGGACTCGCTGGTTCTCTGAGGTAGGTGCCGGGAGCGTGGCCTGGCAGCCACCCGGTGTGTAGTAGAGTGGACGGGGTTAAAGCTACGATGTAGGGAAAATGACATAATGTGTCGGTTCTCCCCGTCCATGCTTTATTTTCTTCTAAAGTTTTGCACAAAAACCCAGTTCTCTTCTGCTAATGTTAACGCAGTGTGCAATCTTTCGTGATATTGCAACTTTCAGCTCTTTTCTTGTTGTAGCCTTGACTCAGTCCTTTCGCTGTCTTTCTTATGTCAGTGTGTCTGTATGAATAAAAAAAAAACATTTTTATAAAAAGGTCCGTGTGTGTCTTTGTGTCTGTCCGTCGGACAGTGTGTGTGTGTATCAGTGAGTCTGTATGTATCTGGGCAGAACTCAAAAACGAAAAGTCAGTTAGAAACGTAAGTTGGTATTTAAATTTAATATTTTTCAAGGGTGCGACAGGAAGATCTTGAAGAAAATTCCTTCAGCCTGAAATGTCCTTTACATTGAAATTTTTTCGAAAATTTTGATTTATTTGAAAATGGCTCTAACGATTTTGATTGAAATGCCATATGTTTGAGATATTTTTATGACAAATGAAATGTATATCCTGAATTTTCTGGCTATAGCCCCTGTAGTCGTATTTACTCTGGACGACTTTTGCATAACTGTTAAACCGTAAGAGATTGACAAAATCTTACTATACAAAAATGTAGATTCTGCTAAAACACACAATTTATGTCCAAATAAAAGTTTTTGTAGAGTCAACCATTTCGGAGATATTCTTTGTTATTTGTGTGAGTTTTGGAGAACATACTTCTGTCAAATAGAACACCGTTATTCATTTTTTATATGTTAACCGTGCAGAGAGAATGGAATTTTAGAGCTTTAAAAGATTTGACTATCTCTTATTCTAAAATAAGATAATTTCTGCAAATATTTATCTCAACTAACACGAAGAAGTTCAGCAGCAACACTAACCGATAGAGTAAGCAAAATACATAGATTCGCGTACAGTATCCCAGGTTGAATATATCTGTGCCAGAGAACGTATTTAAAAGCCACTGGTGTATCGTCGGATAAAAGTAATGGGAGGCCTTGCATCGATATTTTTTCCGATACTCCAGTGAGATTTAGGTGTTCGCAGAAGTGATGTAAACAAGGTGTTTTTGTGCTGTGGAGTAATTCTGTGAAACACGGAATAGAAGTGAGAAAAACTACAATAGCTAATTTTCTTTCAAATCACCTGCTCCCTTACGTGAAAGAATCATGTACGATTTTAAAATAAAAAACAAACTTTCCTGCTTTTACTCTGGAGAGAAAAATACTCGTATATGTAGCTTTTCTTCAACAGCTTCTTAGCTAGAAGGAATTCAGAGTTTATTAAGGCAGAGGAAGAAAACACAAAACTGGACATTTTACTCTTGCCCCAGGCAAATTAAGAAAAGCTCCATCGAGCGTCTGCGAGCATGCGCACTGAGAACGTCATTACCCTACCGCTGTTTTTGTATTCCATATTCTGGAAACTTTTCAAAGAAAGTGTAAAACAAACAAACAAAAGGGACACTGAACTACATTTCACTAAAACGTGCATTCGTATAAAGAATCCTTGAAGTTTGTGTTTCTTGAATGTTTATACTTCCCCTCTTTTCAGTTTTACGAAAAACAAGTTGGCGTCTGTATATTTTGAGTATAAATAGTTAATACCGGAATTGACTAGTACGATTAAGAACTTTATAAATACATGATAGGGATACGAATATGTCATTAATTTTCATATGTTAAAATCAGTATTAGTGCAAGAAACATAAGTTACAATTTTAGCAAGGAATTAGAGCCAAGCGCTGTGTTAAGAAAAATAATTATTTTAATTTTAATTATAATTAATTTAGTTAGTGTATCATCCTTGGAAGCTGCTGAAATCAAATACCAACTTTCGTATTTAACCGAATTTTCGTTTTTGAGTTATTCGGTTCACAAACACACACACACACACACACACACACACACACACACACACACACACACACACACACATATATACAAGGACCTTTTGCTAAAAATGTTTTTTTTTGGATTTGGGGGGGTCTCAAAACATATATTTCCGGTGAAATCTTCACATCGAATTTTTGGGTTGAACACAAAGCTTACCCTCGTAAACATACGTAATAGAGAAAGCAAAAATAAGTGAAGAAGATGGCTTTCACGGTTCATCACGAAGACTTCTAAAAGCAGTCCAAGATGCTGCTATTAATATACCTCCAGAAAAGTCAAGGAAAGATATAAATGATCGTTATTAAACTGTAATATACAATTACATTTTTTTGAAATTATATTTTGTATTTTGATAGCGTGTTTCGTGTTTTGTTAAAATATAAGGTACAGCTTTTGTTGCCTAGGAACTACGAACTAATCCACACCTGAATTATTATAATAGGTAAAACAGATGACGTCATTGCAACAGATGCCTCAGTGTTCAACTGCCATTTTCTACTTGATTTTAAACATTATCTTTTACACAGATATAAACCGGAGAACATGGGAACTGAGTGGAATGTTACAAGCCCGGGTTCATTTAATTGCTGAAGAACCTGTCCCCTTTATTTTCCCTGAGGACTGAAAGTACCTGAATAAGAAATGAGGAGGAAGAAAATGAGCTGTTCGTATTCAAATGTGTGAGTGGCGGACCCCATTTATAAACAATCGCAGAGGGAAGATAAGATGAGAAAATGAAAGTGTGACGATCCTAGTCCCCGAGGGGTACAATCCTGAGGCGCGCTCTAACTCCCACAACTTACAAAACCTCTACAAGCTAACTACAGTCTAACTCATTAGAACAACCCACAGTATTAGTAGCATTTTCACTTTCTCTACTACGTATAACGAGTAATTAGGTTTGTATTCGACCCCAAACATCAATGTCCAGATTTCACCGGAAATACATGCTTTGAGGTCCCCTGAATCTTAAAGATTCAATGTATTGCACTCACATGACTTTCTCTACTCTTGTACTAATCATTTTTACAAACTCTCATTCCTATATCTCCTTCGTATTAGTTAAGATAAACATTTACAGAAATTATCTTGTTTATTTCCTTGTAGGTACAAGGGGAATATGGGAATACAGCAGGCTTTGAGCGATAGTCAAATACTTTAAAGCTGGTCGCTATATAAGTTCTTTGAAATTACGTTCTCTTTGCACGGCTAAGATATAAAAAAGTTAATAACGAACTTCCATTTAAGAAAAGTATAAGTATTGAAAAGCTCACACAAATAACACGGAATATCTGCGAAATGATTCACTGCACAAAAAATATCATCTGGAAATAAATTGTGTGTTTTAAGGAGATCTACATCTACAACTTTAGTGAAAGGTCCGTGCGAGAGCGCGCGTTTGTGTCTGTGTGTGTCCGTCTGTGAAGAGCAAAAACTTAAAACCGGAAATCGGTTAAATGCCAAAGTTCATATTAAAACTCAGTCTAAAAAATTGCACTTATGATTTTGACTAAAATTTCAATGTTTTAAGACATTTTTATGATAAATGAAATGTATATCTTTAATGTTCTGGGAATCTCTTCAGGAGTCCTCTGTGGGCTGGGTGACTTTGGCAAACCGTAAGAGGTAGACAAAATCTTACTTAACAAAAAATATGGATGTCGTTAAAACACACAATTTACTGGAATGTTTAATGCATTTTTGTGGAGTCAGCCATTTCGGACATATTCCTTGTTATTTTTGTGAATTTTGCAATGCTTATAATTTTCTCAAATGGGAAGTCGTTATTCAGGTTTTATCTTTTGTCCATGGAAGGAGAATGGAATTTCAAAACTATCACATAGCGATCAGCTGTAAAGGACCTGGCTATCGCTTAAATCCTGCTGTATTCCCATGTCCCCCCCCCCCCTTCCACCTAGAATAAAATTAGCATTAAAATAATTTGTGCGAATGTTTATCTCGATTAACATGAAAACAATAAGCGTTCTTATGGGTAGGCGGTTAAGACGGTGAATATACAGGATGAAAGAGAAGTCACTACATTCATTTAAATCACTGATAGATCTCGCTATTTGGAACATTTTTGTATCTTACGTTTTTCTTTCTGACCATTTCCTACCGAGATATTTTAGTTTTGTCGAAAACAAGCTGGCAACACTGCAGATTGTGTGGGTGTCACTTTCACTAGGTCAGTATGTACATAAACACCGCAGCAGCGTGTGTCGTGAACGTAAACAAATACCATGCCTCAACACAACGTTGCCGAGCTACTTCACGTCTGAAAGAGCTGCTCGGAATATTCCTCTAATTCTGATATGTCAGAAATAAGTTACTCTATCATCTTACAAGTAACAAACTATTATCTTCGTACATTTTTGTGGAATTACGCATCCAATTTGGAACGAAAGCCATTTATTCTTTTCATAATCGACTGATCGAGGAAAAAATGTCATTAGGCGTTTTTGTTTCTAATGCTTCTATGAAGCATATATTAGAAGAAATGTGATAGGCTGCCTTCCAGCAGGTATAGAAAACAAAAACATCAGCAGCAAACAATAGGGTTAAGACAATACAGCTGCGAGTTTCGCTGCCTTTGTTTTTGCCCAACAGTAAAATTCTCATTTGAGTAATTACGAATGACAGGAGTGTTTGATTTTATGCGTTAATGAATGTGTTTTATTGCAGATGTTCATATGATCTTCAGACCAGCGTGCTGGTGATGACGTGATATGATTGATGAAGGTGGAAAGGCCAAACATTTGACTGTGCGTCATTACCTACCCATCATGCCCAGCCATTGTTCAGAGAAGAACGTTTAGCCTGTACGTAATTAGTGCCAACCTCCTCTTTATGAAAATTTCAGTAGAACAGTGCACCTAAGTGTTCACAAGCCCACAAAGTGACTAGATACTTGGAAATTGGTGAGGACAGGGAACTTCTGGCGGCTTCACTCACTTCACCAGACAATTTATCTTAGGCCCCTGGCAGCTCATTTAGGACGGAGATTAACACGCCTTAATGTATCTATGCATTTATAAAATATTAAGTTTTCTTAAATCGCATTATTTCTTATAGCATTGATGTTAGGCACTTAAAAAGTTCAAAATAAACAGGCAAAAAGGCGGTTAAAATGCAAAACTAGGCAAGCAAAATAGGTACTAGACCCCTAGGTCTAGATCTTTACAGCTACGTGCAAAAACGGACAATCTAGGTATAAGAAAAATGAACACTATTTGAATGTTTCTTGTTAGCAATTGAAATCAAACATTTAAAGCATCCAGTTGTTAATCAAATTTCCGTACAAATCACATAATATTAACGCAATAGTGGAACCTAACCACAACACTGTATAAATATCAACTATTATACTGGTTTCAGCGAAAGAATTGATTGTAAACAATGCCTAAAAATGTATCCTTCCGCTTTCTCGGTCTGATTGGAGCAGTGACGGAACTACTTTCGTAACCATGTGTTGCTAAGAGAGAAAACCACGTGGAGCCTGCAATATCATTGCCTGCCTTCGATCCACCAATCCTTGACGCGCTAGTTTAAAACACGTCACTGATTAGGTAACAATTGCGTGAACTAAAAACATAATAACAAATATAAATTTAAAATCACTATAAAAAAGAAAGCTTTAACATACGTAATCTCAATCTGAAAGAGGTTGTATTCCATCTAGATCGGAGTCCTCCCCTCTCTCTGTACTGTTATCTGATTCCTCTGGGTTGACAATGAGACGGTCAACAATTACATCATGAAGAGAATCCGCTTTCCAGAATTTCTCCTCTTCCCTCTCGACGTGATGTATGAAGCCCTCGCCATGTATCAGGTGTTACCAACTGCAAGCCATCCACTAACAATGTCCTCACGTCAGCAAATTTGAAAGACTACTTTGTAGCCGATGTACCTTGTAATACGCAGCATCTTGAAGAATCCACTCCCATTTTTACT
This sequence comes from Tenodera sinensis, assembly GCA_030765045.1. Classification (NCBI taxonomy): domain Eukaryota; kingdom Metazoa; phylum Arthropoda; class Insecta; order Mantodea; family Mantidae; genus Tenodera; species Tenodera sinensis. Next base: position 200,555,017 of record CM060961.1, read on the forward strand.
TTCTCTACTAGTAAGTAGACGAAGAATTGTGTTCCAACCAAAAATTCGATGTCGAGATTTCCCCGGAAATATATGTTTTGAGACCCCCTGAATTCTAACAAAGCATTTTTAGACAAAGCTCCGTGTGTGTATGTGTGTGTCTGTCTGTGTGTGTGTGTGAACTCAAAAACGAAAAATCGGTTAAAAACCAAACTTGGTATTTAAGTTATTTAAGTGTAATGTCTTTCAACGATGCGACAGGAAGATTCTGAAGAAAATTTCTCTACCCTAAACTATCCTTTACACGGAAAATTTTTCGAAAATTTTGATTTTCTTTAAAATGACTCTAACGATTTTTATTAAAATGCCATATGTTTAAGACATTTTTTTTATAAGTGAAATGTATATTCTGAATTTTGTGGCTATAAACCATGCAGTCCTATTTACTCTTGGTGGCTTTTGCATAGCTGGTAAACCGTAAGAGATAGACCAAATCGTATTATATAAAAAATGTAGATCTCGTTAATACAATTTATGTCCAACTGAAGAGTTTTTTTTTTTTTTTTTTTTTTTTTTTTAAATTTTGTGGAGTGAACCATTTCGGAGAGGAGACATTCCACGTGAAATCGCACAAAATATGGTAAAAATTGATCTTAATATCTCAAATTTTCTTAAAAAAAATCTTACGTGTTTTGGAACAAAATACATTTGACCCGTGTTTCTTCGTTTTATAAAAAAATTATTTAGGCAGATATTAATTTTTGAAATGTCCCAAAATTCGCGCGCTCCTCATCCTTCGATCAGTCATACCTCCGATTGTAGTCAAACAAATTACTTGATCTTTGGCTCAAATTAAAGATAAATCGCAGTCTTTCGTGAGGTATTTATTAAAAAATTTTATTAATTGTTATTAATTTTATATGATTCAATTTTTAAAATTAGATTTGAATTTGAATTTTTAAGTTAGATATAAAATAAGCTCGAGGGGCGGGGAACTAAAAATACACTGAAGTTTACTCAATATTCTCAGAAAAATCGAAATGGAGTCTCTAATAGTTCAGCTGTAATTAAATTACTTACAAACCAATGCAGCGGACTCGTGAGGCACGAGTTACTGGTTACTGGTTTAAGATTCTGATATTGGCCCTACAAATTTTCAGAGTGCATTTTGTGCTTGTTCAAACAACAAAATAAAAATATATTAGATATATTAGAGATATTTCTTAAGCCCAACCAAACAGTTCTTTCGGTGTTGTTATAGGATGTTGACCAGGTTGTAGGCCAATTACGTAAAATTGTTCTTTTCTGTTTATGAACTTCTTGACCTCCCTCTTTCACACTAACAAAATTATTTTTTCCTGGCATTACTGCACTAATTTAGTCTGATTTGTAGAATTGCAACATCTTTGTTACTACTGACTGTTGTAAAGGTTTACCGACTTTAATACCAAGAGTGGATAAAATTCCGTATTCTTTAGCCAGTCCCTCTGCTACTTCTATCATATGATCTGGCGCTTCAAAATGTTTAATTTTACTGTACCAATCTTCAAAAATTGATTTTAACGTTTTATCATCTGTTGTGTGGAAGGATTCAATTAATTTTATGATAATATCATTATTCTCTGATTATTCAGGAATGTTGCTGCATTATCAACATGAAAAAATTTCTTTGCTAGGAACTTGTCAATTTTCTTGAATATCATCGCTTTTGTATTAATGTTCTTTTTTGATAGGGGATTCGCCTATTGAAATTAAACACTTATTAATATCCTCAATGTTATCAACAGCTTGCACAGATACAGAACTACCTGAAGAAGAAACGGAATTTTCATTTTCTTCGTTTGCGTGGCATTCACTTGATGTATATTTATCATCACAAGAACCAGAGGCTTCAGATAACGGTTCATTTGACGTAAAATGAAGTTTATGCACTTATGCGGCATGAATTATCTATTCGCACATCCGGAGACTCCGTTAAATTTAAAGCGCGTCTCACCCTTAAAAGACAGTACACGTTAAATGGAGCGCAGTGTTGCAACATGTACTAGTTGCGAATCTCTCTCCGCGAGCGACTCGAGGTGGCCTGAGTCCTGTACTTAGTCCTTTAATTGCTGCTTGACGAGACGGGCACTTTTAACTTTGGTATCCCTCCACGCCTTTGTTACTGTATGACCTAAATTTACAAATGACTCGTCTGTATAAACAATTGATTTCCCCTGGTCCCTAAACCTCTTACGTCTTTTAGATATTTATGTCGCCATCTGATGATATCGATATCGTCTCTTTCTATTAATATGCACTTGTTACCCTTTCTTTCATATTCGAACCCCAAATCAGAGTGGCCCTTGAGAAATTTGGTAGGGTCTCATCACTGTTGAACTGTGACAAAATTATATTCAGCGTGGGTGGAATATTTGCAAACTGTAAAGAATGAACAATTCGCCGCACTCCACCTTGCACTATTCAATCATATTGCGTTAACCTAGCGTTTTGTGTAGTCCCGCCCCTTTTGCTTTCTTTTTCGATGGCGTTCTTAGAGGTCCTTCCATTAGTTCCTTTTTAATCATACACACTACTGCTTCTGAACACCCGATAGCCTTAGCTGTTTCTTTTACTGTCTTTACTGCCAAGCATTTTGCTTCAAAAATAATCTAACACATTCATATTTATTTGGCGTTCCTTACTTCTTAATTTACCAACATATCGTCTCTTCCTAGCTTCACCCTCCATAACTACAAATATTTACAAAAATATTAAACGAATAACGCAATAACAGCACAGACGGCTTCTTTCGAACTAATGTTAGTGCTGCTCCTTATACTATCTTCTGTGTCAGGCCTGACGCTGAATAGATGAATACCTTTTGTTTGCCTTACTGTATAAAGGAAAGAGGTTACTGCCTTTTGGTTTATTTTAAAAACTTTCTCCAACCTTCCTCAACATTTGTTCTCGCTGGTTCCCTGATGTAAACTCAATAACAAAAAAGTTTCACACTGCGTAACTTTTGCAGTGCACATATATAAAATTTTCCGAAAACATTTAATTTAAAAAATTATAACACTTAACTGGGTAAACATAGAGAATTCAAAGTAGGCAGGTAGTAGCACTATGGTCTACTCTACCTAAGTAAAAAATATAGATGCATTCTAGCAGTTAGTTTGTTAGTTAGTGCGTGATGAGTGTAGAAACAGCAAATATCGGACTTCTATTGAAAAAAACGTTTTCTGAAGAAATTTGGACCTATAGAAATGTATAATGACTCTGATAGAGAAAAAAATTCTGCATAGGATAATGTGTTCAAACCTGAAATTTATAACAAATGAATATTTATACCATGCTATTAGGAATGTGGCAACAGAGCGAGGGTAGAAAAGGACGCGGCTAATGGCAACTTGTATGCGCTAGATAGAGACAGAGATGTCCCATTTAACTCCATACTGTCTTCTAAGAGTGAAACGCTATATAGTTTTGTAAATAAATCGCGATTTAGGTATCTTAGATTAGATTTCATGAAAGACTGTTTAGGAAGATTTTTTTCTTCTTTTTAGGTTTTCAAAGCATCAAAAAGCCATCCAAAATTTATATGTAATAAGGATAGGTCGAACGTTTTTTAAAGTGTTGTATTTAAGCTTTCTAGTGCGACAAACCTCAACTATCAACTCTATATGGCCTTAGAATAACAAGTGATTTTATATTACGGTGCGCGCAAAAATTGCCTAATTTCTAATAGTCATAACTAAGCAAATAATTTAAAAATACGGAAATAAAAGAATTCGTGTCTCCTTACTTGATGCCTATTATTCATAAAAAAATTTCAACCTCCGACGAAAAAGTCGTGTTTTACGGGTTTGCGATTTGACGTGGATTGACTCAGATATTCCTTGTTATTTGTGTGAGGTATGCAATACGTGTACTTAACTTTTAAGGATTTCTTCAGTCTTCACTTATTTGCCATTATTTCCGTTTGAACAAGTCATCCTGCTTCATGCATTGATCATTCATTATTCTATGACTCTGTCCTCTCCAAGTTGTTCTTGGCCTGACCCGCTTCCTTCTTCCACGAGGTGAGCATTCTAAAGTTGTCTTGGGCTATCCTCCATTCTTCTAACATGTTCGTTCTATTGAAGGAATATAGGAATAAGAGATAATAAGATACAGGAATAAGAGTTTGTAAGAATGGTTAGTACAAGAGTAGAGAAAGACAAAGGAATGATCAAAACCGGTTGAGTACTTTTTGAAATCACCCTAATTAACATACATAGATACATAACATAGAAAACTTTTAATTTATTACTATGCAGTGAAAATGTTATTTTGGGTAATATCCGGGCTATATTTATGTCGAGAGCCCTATTGAAACTGTCTTCTCTTTCACACATACCAAATTGTACTGTTCTTTATCGTTTTCTGCACTCGCAGTTACTTCTCTATTCCGTCTAGAATTTGCATGCCAGACATCAAGGATTCGCTCTGTTTCAATATAGCTGAAAGTGCTATTTTTAAATCTCGTTTAAAACTTTATAAAGAAGGCAGCAGACACGAATGGAACTTCAGACACTAAATTACTTTCTTACTTCCTAGCCCCAGTTGCAATCTCACAAAATAAAAAGTCCAATAAGAATTCCGCCCGAGTGACGAGGTAATTGTCTTAAATAAGTCAACGGTATTTCTATAAAACATTTTATGTGCAAGGGTTGTACAGAAGTGGCAATTTAAACTTATCACATACGTTGAATTTGCGGTTCACATTTTGGGACGATTAATAAATAGTGCACAGGTGCGTTTTCAGAATTATTGACTGGTAGGATAACGAGCGGGGTGGCTCAGGCGGTGAAGTCTGGCCCGCATTCGGAAGGTCACTGGTTCGATTCCCACGGCCAACCTTCTTGACCTCGGGGTTTTTAGGGTGTTTTCTGGGTAACTAAGGTGAATGCTGGAAAGGATATTTACCTTACATCCGCTATTTCACTTCCTTTCATTTCACTCTCTCTTTCTTCCCCCCCCCCCCTCTCTCTCCGATCTTTCCTGTATGTAAGAGTCACCGATGGGCTGCGGTATGGAAATGCGATGCTCGGCTGAAGGGAGGCGCTGTGGATGGCCGGCCACCTTTCCAGGAGGATATTGCTCAGTCGGACCTGCCTGGCTGGTGGCGACCTGGAGCTCCGTTGGGCCGAAGAACTGCCTGAATTTGTCAGAAATCAACCATGGTTTTAGTTGTGCCTTTGATGCGTTCTGGCCGCCTGTAGGGTACTTTCATCGCATCCTTTCTACAGGGATCTGACGCAAAATAAGCCATCGGTTGACATGTCGGAATCCCTGCCATGACAGACAAACAGACAGACTGGTAGGATTAATAATTTTAAACGAATGATAAAAGGTCAATAAATAATTGCAATATATAATTTCCATATACTAAAATCAATGTATAACTTAATAATCAGAATAGCAATTTTACCATAATTTTTTTTTTTAATCTTCGTATTCCATCCTTGGAAACTCTGAACTTAAATACAGTTACCATTTTATAGACTTTTTTGAGTTAGGATGTTTACAGATAGATAGAAGAGCCGTGCACGCGCGCAAATACACACACACACACACACACACACACACACACACACACACACACACACACACACACACACACACACACCGCCGCTGGGCTTTCTCTAAAATATTTCTTTCTTTGTTTTAATTTACAGATAATTAAACTATTAGAGCATAATCCATTAAATTAAGCTGCAGCATGTAAACTTAATAATTGTGATTTTTTTTATCTTCATATAAAGGAACGATATCGTCAGTGAAATTCATTGGGATCAATCAAGTGCAGCGAGTTTAGAAAATAATATTGACTTTTCACAATTGTTGGTTATGCCTTTAGCGTCGAAGTCCGCCATGTTTAGCGAGAAAATTGTGAGAGTGTTTCATGAGAAGGGTGACAATTTCGAGTCTTAGTTAATTATTTAAGACATTTATAAAAATAATATTGTTTCTTCCATAAATATAATACATCCGTACTACCCTGTGATAACAGTAATAGAATCGTATAGCTCTCCGACTGATGCTAGGCCGCGACAAATAAGCTTCGTTAAGACTTTCACTCCAACAAAGTTTGACTCATCTTGCAGAAACATTTATTAAATATTGTTCCAGTAAAGAAGGTCGGCCAGGAAAATCGAACCCGTCGCCTCCCGAATGCGAGCCATAGACGTTACCGCCTGAGCCATCCCTCTCGGTACTATTCGAATTCTGTGCTCTTGTAAATGGAAGATTTCTTGTTGATATTTCGAAATATGATGTATGAGAGCAACAGATGACATTTATAAAACAATTCAAATCCTGCGATCTGGAGCAGAAAATTGTTTGTTCGCGCGTAAAAATTGCCATAGCAACCAGAGTCTACGATTATTGTGGTTATTAAAGTATCGGCAAATTAAACGAGTTCAACTCGGCGGAAACGAATTGCAGAATTGTGTTTATCTGCATTATCAGACATTTACGCTAGACTTGCTTTCTCGTACATCAGCTACAGCGTTTTAATTACGTTCTGTGAGAGTTGCCCCAAGTTACACTGTGCACCTTGTGTTCAAGGAAAATGGAACCAACTGGAATTGAGAAAGGTAGGTTAGCCACCTAGTTTTAAAGAAAAGCATCTTCTGCTCAGTTACATTCACATTACTTTCTCTACACATTCTTCAAAAAATGTTTGTAGAAATGCCTTTATAACATACTTCCTTGTAGATACAATGGGAATAGAGAAATACAGTAGGCTTAAGCGATCGTCAAATATTTTGAAACATGACTTTGAAATTCCATTCTCTTTGCCCCTGGAAAAAAAGGCATAAGTAGCTCCCATGGTAAGTATTATTTACTTATGCCAAAAAACACACTGTGTGTGGGCAATGTTTGAGAGGTAGAATCAGAGCTGAAAAATCCAATACCACAGCCGGGATCTGAACTACAGACCCTCCGCTTACCACGCGGGTGCTCTAACCATTAAGCAGAGGGTCTGTGGTTCAGATCCCGGCTGTGACATTGGATTTTTCAGTTCCGATTCTACCTCTCAACTACTTCCAATTTCAAAAAGGATATATTGGAAAATTCAAACATTAACAAGGACTATCTCGGAAATAGTGAGCCCTAATGATTTAGCTATCGACGGGCCCTTAAACCCTACTCAATCACTCACTCGAAAATAGTTAACTCCACAAAAAGGGTATGTGGTATAAAGTGTGTGCTTTAATGAGATCTAATTGCACAGTAGGAGTTTGTCTATCTCTTACGTTTGACCAGCTATACAAAAGTTTATCCTGAATGAAGAGGACTCCAAAGGCTGTTTTCAGCAAATTTTACATTTGATTTCTCATGAAAATATCTTACATATGAGACAGAATATTAGAAGTCCCCAAAAGAAAATCGTTCATGTAAATGTTTGTTAAAAGTATAATTCGTTTTTTGGTGTTGGTATGAGATAGTTGAATGACGAAAGCATGCTGATAGGGTTCATTGTGACGAACAACTAAGTTTGCACAAAGACGTCATAAATCTTTCCATGTTTGATTTTAATATATGTGTATAAATATTAGAATTGTTTGTGTTCCATAATAAAAGTAGGAGACGATAATTTATTGGGATCACTTCCCTAACGAGAAAGAACTATTTGCGCGGATGAATACCGCGGATGAAGATGAAAAGGGCGGTGTGTCGTGTCAAAAGGACGCCAAGAAATAGTTCAATAGCGTGGGTATCTCCGAGGTAGATGGACGTATTTTTATGTGTATGCGTCATGAAATAGTAAAAGTGAATTTACTGAGTGTTTAGAGACCTTTAATTAAATTTTGGCGATGTTAAGGAAGTTGACCCACCAAAATAAGACTTTCTACTGTGATGTGATTTAAAAATTGTGAACAAGAAGGTGCAAATAAAATGTGTGACTAAAGTTAAACCCAAGTGTATGTTCATTCCATCCGTTACCACGACCTTGTAGATAGAAAACGAGTCTCATAGCTCAGCCCATTTCATTAAAAACAGCACCACATAATAACATTTAAACAAAATAGTTTGAGGCATTTTGAGAAAATCAAAATTTGCAGGTTTTTCATGTAGTTTGTTTTGGGGGATTTTCTTGAAAATGTTGCATTTTTGGAAGCCACTGAACTTAAACATAAAGTTTGGTATTAAACAGCATATAAGCTGTTCACACACATCTTTTTTTTTTTTCTAAAAATACTTTTTTTTATTCAGGGACTCTCAAAGTGTGCATTTCTAATAGAATCTAATATCAAACTTTTAGTTGGAACGTAATACTTTCTTTACCCACTATGTACGTGATAGAAGGTGTAATGAAATTGTCTTTAAATATCTGCATATAGCAGTTTTTACCCTCCGTCTCATCGGCTTGAATATTTGTTTACATTTTTTCAGATCCAGATTTTTCAGATTTAAGATCTGTTTATTCATAAAGGTTTTTGCCTGTTGCCGGTAAATGGGAGGCGACTTACAGACAATTTCCATTGGCTTATAAGGCATCTAATGCACTGTCGTGTACACGAATGCCGAGCTGTAGGAACAATAATATGTTAATTATTCTTCGTATTTAGGTGTTAATTCCTCTCTGAGTAACTAGGAGAGCGGTTGTTTTTCTTTATAAGATTTTAGGGAAAAAATCTGTGTTCCACTTTCTCTATTCTTGTACAGACTATTCTTGCAAACTCTTATTCCTTTATTCTCTTCATATTAATCGAGATAAACATTTGCAGAAATTATATTACTGTTGATTTTCTTTTAGATGCAAGGGGAATATGGGAATACAGTAGACTTTGAGCGATAGTCAAATCCTTTAAAGCTTTCAAATTCCGTTCTCTTTGCACGGCCAAACAGATAAAAGGTGAATAACGACCTTCCATTTGAGTAAAGTACAAGTATTGCAAAGCTCTCACAAATGACAAGGAATATCTCCGAAATGGCTCACTCCAAAAAGCCAAGAGTAAATAGGCCGTATGGGCATCATATCTTGCTATCTTTTTTTTTTAAATTACCAATATCACAACAATTATTTGTCCAGATACCATTTCTCTCACTTGTACTCAATAATCACGGGAAACAGCTTCTTTTCTAAGGATAAACCCGAAAGGTGTGTCTCCTTCAGTTTCAAATTTCCTACTATGAGCAGACACAACTGCATGCAATTTGCTGCCAGAAACACAAACATAATAAACACGGTAAACAAAATATCTATTCCAAACTGAAGTGTTGGCCTTGGTAAATTTTATGAATTGCATATGCATTTATAATGGTTTAATAAAACTGGATGTAATTATGTTTACAACTTTAACATAACTGTTATTTTAATATAGAAAATGGCTACATTATATTTAGAAACGTAAAGTTGGCTAACTGCCTAGATGGTATAGTAGAAAAGGTGTTGCGTACACTACAAAGAATAATTAATATATTATTGTTCCTACAGAGTCAAAGATATTTGTGCGGCCAGGTTCTACAATATGGCTGCATTTTTACCTGCTGTAGAATGTCTGCATCTTCTTTCAGCTAAAATTTTAGCTTTCTTTTTCTTTATTATGTTTCCACTCCACACTTTTCCCACAAGATTTGCTAAAAAGACACAAGTAAGTGATGCAACAAACAAATAAACTACACGCATGAATGCTTTAGCTATTTTGTAAACAGCAATATTCATTTGTTATATTTTGATCATTTTGGTACCACTGTCCCCTTAATCTACGTGACAATGTTTTAAAAATCTAGCTAAATGTTTCTCAGATAACGCTAGAGTCAAGTCAACACGTTTTGGTAAGAGGAACATAATGAAAAGAAGGTTGGCTGGTTACGCGTGGTATGCTAACGCGAAAATCATGATACACAATTAGATGCATATTAACAAGCAAAGGAATGAGTGAGAAGAGCTAACCTCTACTTGCAAAGAATTACCAAGCAAGAGGACGACGACGAAATGTTGGGTGTCTTAGTAAGCGTTGGGCGTTGGAGTTGTGTGGAGTCGGAAGGGGTAATTGCCTAATCCTAGTGATTGTGATGATTAAGTCATGTCTTCCTCCGATCTGAAAACCGAACTCAACTGAACTAGAACTTAAACTTTTTCAATTGATAGTCACGTTATTATGAATGGGCGCCTTGTTTATCATGGAAGTGCTTTCCTCCGGCCGAGAAATGAACTGAACTTACGACTGAATCTCTCTTATTCGTTTGTTACTAGATATTTAAGTTTTCCACCAGAAATCTAGGCGTGGAAAATTACGGTGACAATCGTTTTTTCAGGTCAGTTCAGTTGAGCTTGAGCGATCTGAAGTGAGGTTATAGTTGCGGTATTGGTTTGTTTACTTTGCAAATTAGACGTGAGTGGAAAGTTTTCACACAGTGAAGAGAAAGTAATTATTAATTTTATTCTTCAGAACGAATTTATATACAACCTGCAGCATCCAGAGTATAGAAATGTAGAGAAAACAGAGACTTTGGAAGGAGCAGAGGAATTAGGAAAATCAAGTACATAAGTAGTAATATTAGCTCTTTCTGGATAACTTTTAATAATTTTTAGTTTGTTTCTGCTCTGAAAAATGCGTGCAAAGATTCTGTAATAAATGCAGCACAATAGAGTAGATTGGCGGGTATAACTTCGTCACGTAGGTAGTAATTTAACTACACTTTGCTTAACGTTTGGTTAAGATTGTGTATTCGTCAGAAATACTTTAATGCTTTACCTGGGAGGCGTGAGGATTCCGAGTGTAAATTATTATCATTTATGTGTATTACTAAAAGCTATGTAATAAAGTAATGCAATATAACGCTACATGTGCGCAATATACGATGGTGTACTAATATAAACATAGACATCTGTTGTAATATAAAAAACAACGCTAGGTTTTGTCAATAAATTCTGGAACTGATTGGAGTTAGTTTATCTATATCTAGCTATAGGAATAATAAAATTGGATTTAATTTTGGTGTTTATCTGAAGTACTCCACGAACTAGTGTCATTGTCCTTCAGGTGTCTCATAACCAAAATCTCATTAGTTCAGTTCGGTTTTCAGATTGGAGGAAAGCAAGGCTTAAAGCATGAGTAAAAACAGAGGAAGAACTGAAACAGTATAAAGTAAAGTAAAATATGAGTATAATAATCCACGTCTATAATAATAAAAACAATATAAGCGTATGGCTGTAATAGTAACGCCTATAGGCTTCAAAAACAGCAAAAGAGGTTGATAGGTTAGGTTAGCTGCAAGAAATGTGGGAAAATCCAACTTACCAGGCATGTCGTAATGTATTGCAAGTTCATGGAAAAACACAATCGCCCAAAAAAGTAATTAACTGGTTGTTGCATGAAGGGTTTCCATTAACTGTTGTCTCAACAAGTGAGAGTTGTATAAATCGCCCGCTAGAGTTGAACCCTGGCGTGTGTCCTAGAGCCCTAATAGGCGAGGGATGAGGTGACAAAGTGGTGTCCCTGGTGGGTGAGATTACGGCTTATGTTTATGGCTCGGATGCGACTTGCAGTAATGTGGTAAGTTATGTCTCTCTGGGCGGGCGGCTCTGCCCTCCAGCACAGAATAAGCAACTTATGTGTCCTCTGAAAGAAAACACTAGTATTTATCGCTGAGATTACTGACCTCGCTGCCTTCCTTTCTTCAAATGACTCGTAGAAAACCGTGGTCTGGCACGAAAGAAACAGTGGTGCTAACTGCACCATAATCCAGAGAGGGCCATTATGGTAGCAGACGTATTCAACCTGGGGTACGCGTAGGTACTCCCAGGGGTACGCGAAAACTATTTAGGTAGTACATAAAATTTAAAACATGTATACACCCAGTATAATACATTCCCTGAATAATCACAAATAACGAGAAGTATTTCATCCAGAGAGATTTGAATTGCTCTCTTTTATTTTACTTTAACTTAAGTATTGCTGACCGCTTCCGTAGCGCACTGGTAGCGCGCCTTCCTCTGGCGTGGAGGATCCGTGTTTGGTCCCCGGTACTGGCGTGGAGATTTTTCCCCCACTGGGACGTCTGGCACGGGGTGCACTCATCCTCGTTACGTCCCTGAAGAGTCAATTGAGGAGCTACTTCATGAAGTAGCAACCCCAGGTCGTGAAGGCCGCATAACTGGCTTGGAGGGCTCGGAGCACTGACCACGTCCCACCCTCCAGTACTGCACCCCACTCATGATGCCTGTAGTGCGCAGCGGCCGGGCGGTAAGTCTTGGCCCTTCATGGGCCGTTGCGCTGGGGGGATCAGTATTGCCGATGGGCTTCTTGGAAATAATCAAAATGAAACAAGAAATCGCTTGAATCCAGAATCACCAATGATACATTGTCGAAGATTCATCACAAAATTACAGGAGCTGGTGACCAGAAAACAAGCTCAGACATATCATGATAGGTCAGAATGATATACAGATTTCTGTATACTTTTTGTGACGTAGTTTGCATATATTTATAGCACAGTCCTCTTTGTGGTATCCAGTTTAAGGGTACAGGCTGGAACAGAAAGCTGTCTTTGGAGGTACGTGGAGAGAAAAACGGTTGAATACCACTGAATAAAGAACAACAGACTAGAGGCTTACACTACGCTCTTTCGTACACGTGAAGCAACTCTAAAACTTCAGCATAGACGCTTTTTAACTGTATTAGATCTGGCGATCCTTATAAACTTTCATGTTGCCTTTTGTGCTTTACTTTTGCTTTCCTTCTTTTCAGTGACGAACTCTTTATGTGCACTTTCTGTTCTGTCTCTCCTTCTTATGCCTATACGTTTACCCATCATATTCAACAAATTAGAACAGCACATCCAGTATGTTTTACTTTCTCTACTACGTATAGTTAAGTAGAGGAAGTATTGTATTCCACTCAAAAATCGAATGTCGAGATTTCACCGGGAATATATGTTTTGAGGCCCCCTGCATCCAAAAGGGCATGTTTAGGAAAAGGTCCGTGTATGTGGGTCTGTGCGTGTCTCTGTGTATGTGGCCATCTGTGAACAGCAGAACACAAAATCAAAAAGTCAGTTAGAAAACAAAGCTGGTATTTAAGTTCACATCTTTCAACGATATGACACGAAGACTTTGAAGAAAATTCCTTTACCCTGAACTAACCTTTGCAAGGAAATTTTTTTGAAAATCTTTTTTTTTTTTTTTTTCCTGAAAACCATCCCTACGATTTTGATTACGTCCTATGTTTAAGGTATTTTTATGGCAAATGAGATATATATTTTGAATTTTCTGGTTATAGCCCATGCAGTCCTGTTTACTCTTTATAACCTTTGGTAGACCGTAAGAGATAGACTAAATCTTACTATACAAAAATGCACATCTCGTTAAAACACACAATTTAAGTTTAATTATCTTTTTGTAAAGTGAGCCATTTCGGAGATATTGTTAGTTGTCAGAATTTTGCAATACTTTTAGACCGTTCTCAAATGGGAGGTCGTTATTCATTTTTCATCTATTGGTATGTAAATAGAACGGTATTTCAAAGTCATCACATAACGACCACTCCTAAAACATTTGACTATCGCTTAAAGTCTACTGTAATTATTTTACACCTACAAGAAAAGTATCAATAATATAATTTCTAGAAATGTTTATCTCGATTAACATGAAGTAGAGGAATAAGTCTTCATAACAATAGTTTGTGCAAGAGTAGAGAAAGTCATCTGAGTGTAACACAGTTTTTTTTTTTTCTGTCTATAACAGTATAGACAAGTATTTGTGAAAATGGGTGGTAACGGGATGAGTCAATCACGTGACTGTTACACATTAAATTGTTTTAGACTCCTTATCCTTCTTCGTCGTTACAATTTTCTTCTCTTCCATTTTTCTGCTGTGTTTTTCACCGCAATCTCTCTTGCCTATCCCATATGTAAAGCCACTTGAGAAATCTCCGCATGCTATTCCATGCTAATCCTGCACGAGGCACATGATAGGAATTTCAAGTTGGGGAATGGAGTAAGGCAGACTGATAAACTGGAGTCTTAAGTCACGAACTCCAAGACTGTCTTTTGTTTGAAGTTTCGAAAAATAATAGCTTCCAAGCGTACAACTTCTTGATGCCAACAATACAAAATGCACTCAGTCACGAAATTTCTGTAACCAGTTCTGGAATAGGCATAACTTTCCAGCGGAATTCCTAAAAGCCACTTAAAATGTGGTTCGAGGGTAGAAGCTCAACTGCTGAAGGTTAGCAAAGACAGACTAGAGAGCAAAACACGTAACTGCTCTTCACCTTCCTGACTGCATGAATAGGTAGAGCAACTGTCGTACATTACCTAAAAATTGTATAACAGGCGTTCATATTTAGAAAATGTCCATGCATAAGACAGAGAAATCACATCTAAAAAGGAACTAATACCTATGTTGCTTCATTGATTTATTGAATAGTAAAAACGCATTTATCACGCTGAATCTTGTTTTGTACGTCAGACCTCGGGGAAGGGATGAGATGATAGTGCCCAACGGGCGACCAGAGTCAAAAGAGACATCCACCGTGGGTGGGTCTCTACAAGTTTACAGGAAGTTCTTTAGTACAGATGACCACAACGCCACCTCGGCGCCAAAAACGATATTTACAGATCGCAATCACCACCCACGAAGAGGTACCATCCTCGCAACGCAGTCGACACACAAGTTTGAAAAGCTGGATGTAAATGACATGAAATAAGATGAAAGGACAGGAAATTCGCTGGCACCTAACAATCCTCCCCAGCATTCGTCTGTGACAAATGGGTTAAAAAAAAAAAAAAAAAAAAAAAAAAAAAAAAAAAAAAAAACATGGGTCAGAAAGGTTGGCCGCAGGAATCGAACCTAATAAAACCTTATGCTTCTATTTCACATTAATGGAGATAAACATTTGTAAAAGTGTTTTATTACCTATTTACTTGGTATAATGGGAATAGGAAAATACAGTAGGCTTAAGTGATAGTCAAATATTTTAAGAACTGGTCGCTATGTGATGGCTTTGAAATTTGCTTCCCTTTGCATGACCAGGAAAGAGGGGCAAAAGTGAATTAGTTGCAATTTAAGAAACGTATAACGTGTATAAAAAATATATATTTCACATGACCGCCTCCGTCGTGCAGTTGGTAGCGCGCTTTCCTCTGGCGCGAAGTATCAGGGTTCGATTCCCGGTACCTGCATGGGGATTTTATCCCCTCTGGGATGTCTGGCACGAGGTGCATTCAGCCTCGTTAGGCCCCGGGGGGACCAATTCAGGAGCTACTTGATGGAGAAGTAGCGGTCCCAGGTCTAGAAGGCCGTATAACCGGTCGGGAGGGCTCGGGGCGGTGACCACGTACCACCCTCCAGTACTGCACCCCACCAATGACCGTGGACCGAGGTGGGGGACGCAGCGGCTGGGCTGTTGCGTTAGGGGTTTATATATTTGACATGTATGCTTTAACAGATCTTCATTTTTGTGTAGTAAGATTTTGTCTATCTCTTACAGTTTACCAGTTACGCAAAACTCATCCACATTGAAGAGGACTTCAGAGGCTCTTCCCAGAAAATTCAAGATATAAATTTCATTTGTCATAAAAAATATCTTAAACATGTGTTATTTTAATAAAAGTCATTTGGGAGATTGTTGAGAAAACTAAAATTATCGAAAATTTTTACATGCAAAGAATATTCTGGAACGGGTATTTTCTTGAAAATTTCGTGTCGAATCCTTGAACTTAAATATCAAGTTTGGTATTTGACCTACTCTTCGTGTTGCAATTATGCTATTGAAGATTCACACATATAGATATACACAGATGGATCTTTCTTCAAACGTTTTTTTTTTTTTTTTTTTTTTTTTTTTTTTTTTTTTTTTTTTTTTTTTTTTTTAAATTCAGAGAGTATCGAGGTGTGTATTTCCGGTGAAATCTCGATATAGGACTTTTGGGTGAAATGCAATACCTTCTCTGCCTAGTATGTGCACTTATCGTCAGAAATGTGAACCGCTGCAAGATACACTTTGTTTAGATTTTAAAATGTGCTCTATGGCTGTCTATGTTCTAAAAATTGTTTTTTCCTTTACAAGTTTCTCATTTCATGCACCTAGGTGATTTGTGAACGTACTGAGTTCAAAGGAACGGAACTTAAGTTTATGGATTTCTTGTCGACTGATTTCGTCGGAACGTCTACTTGCCTTAACTACTCTGACTTACAACAGAGTGCTTATCCTCAAGCCTTAGATTTCCTAGCTAACGGTCTTCTCTCCTCATAAAATTGTAAATAAATTGAAATAAATCTAACATATGGAACTTATTTATTGCAATTATTTCTCTGTCTCTCTGTTGTCTGTATCATATAAATGAATGCTTCTTTGTTTGTCCCATACGAGTTCCTATACCATTCATCCGACTACAATGACACCTCGGTAAGTTGTGCACATTCTCGCGAAGGTTTCTGACATGGCCAGATCATTTCACAATAAGCAGAACGCGAGTAGTTTCAACAAATTAATGTATCCATTTATCCATCTAAATTATGTACTTATATTTGTGCACTGGGATGAACGACCTGAGCATAATAACATTTCTGCGCATGCGCTGAATTCCTTCACAGAGTCCTTGGTGCGCATCCTACTGCGTTACTTCGTAGTTCCTAGCACAGTAACTTTCTTCGACAGCAGTGCAACACGTACCAGTACACAGCTGCTGGAATGGCCGACATGAGCTCCAGCACACGTTAATGTAAATGTGCGGAATCACCTCAACGTCGCATATCCAAATCAATGGATTGGTAGAGGTGGACCAGTTCCATGGCCAGCACGCTCGGCAGATCTGACCCCTCTCGACTATTTTCTGTGGAGTTGTATGAAGAGTATGGTGTATGGCACTCCTGTAACGTCAGCAGAGGGCCTTATGGCTCGAGTTCACGGAGGAACTGAAAATCATAAGACAATAGCACGTATAGGGTCATGTGCATAAGGCTCACCACCGCCCATATAGGCCCTGCAATGACGTAGGAGGTACACAGTTCGAAGCCCATTTCAAATGTTCACAGCTCGATGTTGGGTTTATTAACGTAATGTGCACATACACCCATCTCACATTTCGATGCGTTACAGCGTCCAAACCCTTCATTTCTAGGCAGGGGTTCCTATTTGAAAACAGATCAGTTTGGCATCCCACACAAGCGTTGCCGTTTTTTTTTTTTTTTTTTTTTTGAGGGATGACATTCTGTAGATGTGTATACATATATGTATGTAGTTGATAAACTCCAACACTGGTTGACCGACCGACCAACATGAAAAGTGGCATCTTTTTTTCCCACGGAGAACCGTTTTATGCCATGCATTTTGCTATGCAACGTATTGCATTCACATCGTTTTCTCTATTCACTTTTCTTTTACGTAATACATTCAACTCGCCCTTCAACATACAATTCATACAATTTTGTATGATTGAAATGGAAATGCAACGTGTTACGTTCACGCGCTTTTCTCTACTCATTTTTCTTTTACGTAACATACGTGCTTCTCTATTCGCCCTTTAATATAAGGGATACAACTATTACGTTCACGCGGTTTTTTCAACTCACTATTCTTTAACGAAATATAATCACATTTCTTTTTCTACCCCCGCCTCTACAAACGATTCATACAATTTTCTATGTGATTGAAATACAAATGTAACGTATTACATTCACACGGTTTTCTCTACTCGGTGTTTTACTTTCTGTACTGGTAAGTAGAGGAAGTATTGTATTTCACCCAAAACTTCGATGTAGAGATTTCACCGGAAATATATGTTTTGAGACCCCCTGAATCCAAAAAAGCATTTTTAAGAAAAGGTGTGTGTGTGTGTTGGTGTGGGTGGGTGTGGGTGGGTGGGTGGGTGTATGTGTGAGTGTGTCTCAGTCTGTGGACAGCATAATTCAAAAACGAAAAGTAGGTTAAAAACCAAAGTTGGTATTTAAGTGCAATATCTTTCAAGGATGCGAAACGAAGATTTTGAAGAAAATAGCCCCGCTCTTTACATGGAAAATTTTTCAAAAATTTTTATTTTATTGAAAATCGCTCTAAAGATTTTGATTAAAATGTCATATATTTGAGATATTTTTATGACAAATGAAATGTATATCTTGAATTTTCTAGCTATAGCCTATGTAATCATATTTACTTTGGACGACTTTTGCATAACTGGTAAACCGTTAGAGATAGACCAAATCATACTATACAAAAAATGCAGATCTTGCTAAAATACACAATTTATGTCCGAATAAATTTTCTTGCAGGGTGAACCATTTCGGAGATATTCCTTTTTATGTGTCAGTTTCGGAAAACTTAAAATTTTCTCCGAAATCGTTCATCGTTGTTCATTTTTTATATGTTAAGTGTGCAAAGAGAACGGAATCTCAAAGCTTTAAAAGATTTGACTATCGCACAAAGCCTACTGTATTCTAACATTCCCCTTGCACCTACAAGGAAATAAGCAATAAGATAATTTGTACAAATGTTTATTTTAAGTAACACAAAGAAGATATAGGAATAAGAGTTTGTAAGAATAGTTAGTAGAAAAGTAGAGAAAGCCATGTGAGTGCAACACATCAGATTTTTCTTGTAGTATTTGTGATAGATTAACAGTGTTTTTGCATAGTGTCTTCCCAGTTTTTTTATTTATTTTGTTTATGTTTTTATACCTTATAGTGTCCTAGGAGTAGCTCCTTGTTTAAGCGTATTTAGTAGTCTTTCCTTAAAGTGTCCAAAGAAGCATAAGCCTATGGGTAAGTGTAACCTAAGTCTAAATGGTGCAGGGATAAATCCTCAAACCACGGGCCACGCCGGGTATTGGCGAGTTTTTTTATAACATTATTACGTTTAGCAGTCAATAACTCCCGCATCAAGAGGTAAGCGGTGTAAGCTAGTAGGAAAGATGAAGGAAATATTGGGTTGTGAAGAAATGGCTTCTCCAGACGAATAGCGACGACAGACTCCCACGCCGCCTTATCGACCGATCGACCGACCGACCGACCGACTGACAGTCGACTGCTAAATAGAGCCAATTAAAAGGCACCTCTGCCCCGCTAGCATCTCATCAAGGTTCGATCACCATGCTGTGTATAACAGGTTCCATCACGTTTATCTGACACAGTTTGTTACAGCTTAATACCTCTATCAGCTTTCAGAAACGCTGCTAAGGTTTCAAGAAACGGAGGAGGTGTATTAAGGCCAAACTCGTTCAAATATACGTGATGGTAAACTGAAATATCTCCAGTATAGCTCAAAACAATATGATGAAGCAATCTGAACTACACCAGTCGTATCAATACCATAGAGTAAAAATGTGTATTTTTAAATAGTTTGATAATTCTTTCGCCATTCAAAAGACCAAAACTATCTGACAGACATACTTTATAAAACACCTTCCTTCTTAATAACAAATTCATGAAACACTAAAAAGAATTTACAAACTCCTTGGACTAGAATACGAACAAGTTATAAAAGAACATTCCTACGAAGAAGGCATTTAATTTCAGTAAAAAAAATACCACAGAGTAATAAACAGTTGTTATTCAACAGAATATGCATGCAAAACAATATGAATTCCACGGATATTATATTTCAAGCAATATATCGTGTAGATGGTTTCAATTTAGCAACTAAGACATAGCAGAAAAAAACTGTTGTGTTACGTTCATATGATTTTCTTCACCTATTCTTCTTGTTGGTCTGGGTGGCTCAGTTTGTCAGGCGCTTGTCTACTGATTCCAGGATATCGAGTTCAAACCCGGTCCAGATCGATGGTATTTAACCCTTTATTGCCTGGTGTGTCTTATAAGATACATAAGCCTTTTTTCCTATTTGTACTAGTTTTAACTTTTTTTTCTGCTATATTCTTGTTATACTGTCTGTCACCAATTAAAAGTACATATTTTAGACGGTTTGAATTGTAAACAAGTATTTTTTTTTTACAATTTATATTGTAGTGTTTTTTTTTTTGTTTTTTTTTTTTAAAAAAAAGAAAAGAAGCAAAATCCATGCAACCGCAGTCAAATGATACCCCGTCATCATCCACGCGTGCCATCACACCGATTATTTTACGTGGGCCCTCCCCGTTCTTTACCACAGGCACATTTGACTCGAACTCACGACCTCAGGCTTTGAGTGCATGGCCAGTGCACTACGTGTTGCCTTAACGATCATGGCTATCCGAGCCAGCAGGCTGAAGGCCTCCCAGACCGCCTAATCTAAACCGGTTTCGAATTAGAGGAAGAACGGCATATGTAGCAAAATAATTTAGGCAATAGAGGGTTAAGTGTGTTTAAAAGTAACAACTCCATGTCAGTAGAACTACTGGGGGACAAAATTCCGGCACAGCGTCGACTTTGATATGATCCTGGCAATTGACAGCATTGTTAAAAGCAAAATATTTATTTTACCTATAGGGTGGTCCGAAAATGGGCGTAGCCTCCCCCCCCCCCTCCCCCCAGATGTTTTGCGGAGATACTCAGGAGTAACGAGGGTGAAGGCATGTTCCACAGCTACTCGTGATTCCTGCGTTGTGTAATATCGAGTGTTTCTTACCTGTTCTTTTATGAAACCCCATGGAGCATTGTCTAGTGACGTCAGATCGGCACTTCTTGGAGGCCAGGCAAAGGCAGCTGGTGAAGCTGCAGAACCTCTTCCAATCCAGTGGACAGGAAAGGTGTTATTCAGGTAATCGTGCACGTGAATCGTGAAGTGCAGTGGCGCTCCATCCTGTTGTGATGTCCCCTATACCACTTTATTGCAGTTGTGGCACCAATCACTCCAGCATCTCCAGATAAGAATGTCGATTAACATTGCCTTCAAAGAAGAAAGGCCCAAAATGCACGTTGCCCTCCGTTTTATCGGTCAACCACCTCAGGGTAGGTCTTTCACACTGCCCGTAGCAAATGCACGTTTTTCCATCCCAACATTCTTGCTTTTCTTGGCGGATTAACACCAAAGCGGTCTGTACATGTCTTTCGTGGAGCCAAACCGCAACAACCAATCTTTATTCAATGCTATATGGACTTTGGTCACACACGGCAACCAAGTTAACAGAAAACAAATGAGTGGAACATAGCAAGCAATGTTGCCAGCATGTACCACATAAAAAAACTTCCCTCTACAAACAATGTAAGGAGGGTTGGGGGGGAGGCTTACGTCCACTACCGGACCAACCTATATTCTTCAACAAAGAATTCTTACAAAAGCTTGTTGTTCTATCTGCTTCACTTTGAGGTAAACATTTATAGAATTTTAAAAAATTGCTCACTTTCAATTACGTTCTCTTTGCATGACCAAGAAATTAAAAAAGAATAACCACTTTCTATTTGAGTAAAGCATAAGTATTTTAAAATGTAAACCAATAACAATGCTTAACTCAAGAATTTTGCAATAAATTGTATGCTGATCTACACATTTTTGAGTAGTAAGACTTCGTCTAATTTTAATGGTTTATCAGCCACACAGTCATTCAGAATAAAGAGGACTGCAGGGGCTATTCCCTGAAAAGTCAATATATGCATTTAGTTTGTTACAAAGATATCTTAAATATATGGTATGATAATCACATTTGTTAAAACCAATTTTGAGAAAATAAAAAATCTCGAAAAATCCCATGTAAAGGGTAGTTTGGAATGGGGGAGTTATATATATTACAAACAAACAAAATGTGACATCTGCCTGACATCAGGTGACCATAAAGATCCAGAATACAAGATACATTACTTCTCAAACTGTGCCCACACACGGGCTCTGTCTATTAGAACAACAATTTATTCATTAATTGATTGGCCTTATAAACGGCTGCCAATTTAGGTATTTAAGTAAAACTCCGCGATTTAAAGTATATTCACAAATGTAAATCTATGTGGTGAAGGCAATGAATACATGAAGAAGCATCACATGCTGACTTACCTGATTTTGATTGAGTGAAATTGTTAAGGCCAGTTTTTATTAACTTCTAATAAGCATTATGTACGAATAACAAATCCCAATTTAATGTGAGGCGGTGTTTTTACTTTCTCTACTACGTATAGTAAGTCGGGGAAGTATTGTATTTCATTCTGAAATTCGATGTCGAGATTTCACCGGAAATGTTTTCAGGCCTCCTGAATCCAGGAAAAAAAGTATTTTTAGAAAAAGGTCCGTGTGTGTGTGTGTGTGTGTGTGTGTCTGCTGTGTGTGTGTCTGTCTGTCTGTCTATCTGTCTGTCTGTCTGTCTGTCTGTCTGTCTGTCTGTCTGTCTGTCTGTCTGTCTGTGGAACAGCATAACTCAAAAACAAAAAGTCGGTTAAAAACCAAAGTTGGAGTTGGTATTTAAGTTTAATGTTTTACAAGGATGCGACACAAAGATTTTGAAGAAAATTCCTCCACCCTAAACTAACCTTTGCATGAAAAATTGTTCGAAAATTTTTATTTTATTGAAAATGGTTCTTAACGATTTTGAGTAAATGCATTGTGTTTGAGATATTTTTAGGCAAAATAAATATATAATTGAATTTTCTGGCTATAGTCTAATTAGTCCTATCTACTCTGTATGAATTTTGCGTGATTGCTAAACCGTAAGAGATAGACCAAAACTTACTGTACAAAAATGTAGATCTTGCTAAAATACACAATTTATGTATGAATAAATTTATTGTAGAGTGAACCATTTTGAAGATACCCTTATTATTTGTGTGAGTTTTTGAATACTTAAACTTTCGTGAAATGGAAGATCGATATTCATTTATATATATTTATATGGGAATGGGGAATCTTTATATTCACCAGTTTGACGTCTGAGCTGGTGTATACGTTAAGGCTGTATGTATTATGTAACACCTATGTAACTTTTATGTTATTAAATAACTGTGAGAACAAAGACAAATGTTGTATGCCTTGGGCGTGTACTCTCAAAAGCACTCAATCGATTTTGATAATTCTTTCATCATTTAAAAATTCATTTCTTCTTTCGTGCATGCCTATGAGGTCTATTTTATTTCCAAGTAATAGATTACAAAAAGATTAAAAATTATTTATGAAGCCCTAGTATTTGAATACTACTTCGGAAAAGCCCTTGACTTTTAGGTGAAAATGTCATGAAGTAAAAGATAGTTATTACTCTATAGAATACACATGTAAAATAAGACACTTAATTCCAAGCAAGTGTGTGTGTGTGTGTGTGTGTGTGTGTGTGTGTGTGTGTGTGTGTGTGTGTGTGTGTGTGTGTGTGTGTGTGTGTGTGTGTTGATGGTCACAACTTGGCAGCTAAGAGACATAAGAGACAGCAGAGCAAGAGATTCGAATCTGCTTGTAATGATACAACAAACACAAGATACCAACACGAAAATGTCGGTCTGGTTAGCTCAGTTGATAAGGCTCAGTTGCATATTGATCCGAAGGTCACGAGTTCAAACCAGGCCCAGACTGGTGGTTTTAAGTGTACTTAAAAGTGACAGCCCCATGTCCGTAGATTTACTAGCATGTAAAAGAACTTCTGTAGGACGAAATTCCGGCACACTGGCGACACTAATATGACCCTGGTAATTGATATCGCAGTTAACAAACAAAATAACTAATACAATAATTTGGGAGTGACTATTTTACTGCAAATGGTGACAAAATTGAAGGTAAGTTATGCAGCAACCTTGTCTATAACGTTGTTGTGTTGACTGTACCTAGCCTTCTCTCTGTTGTGATCATGTGACAGACTGACCTCTCCCACTTCCTATACTCCAAACTCTGTAATCTTTTGTTTCTTTTATGAAGGTTCGCTCCCTACTGATCATTAAGTATGAAAAATATTTTTGTATGTAGCACTGATGAAAATGTAATACAAATTGGTAATTTCTTGTACAAAGAATTCATCAGATCACTTACCTTGGTGGTTCTGTGGAACAAATGGCATCATGTGTTTCATCCTGTAACATAATAATTCACTTGAAAACACGTGGTCTGCTTTAACTCTATACAGTAACATTTAAACAGAGAAGCAGAAACAAAATGAGCACTTGTGTATAATGTCCAGAGAAGAAATTACTTCATATAAAAATAATCCAATCATGATAAATAAAAGTGTTGTACAAAGCAAAAACGCATGTGGATTTCTAGATTCTTTTTTTCATAAATAGCTATTTATTTATTTTATTTATATTTTATTTGAATAGCTAAACGTAGACTGAGGTTAAACTAATACCTTTAACAATTTGTTTCAATTGTTTGACCGTTGACAGTACGTTGCTGATGGCAGATGGGTAGTTGGTCCTCTGCTAAAAGAAAGTTGTGTCTGATCTTGGTGTGGCCTATTCTCAAGCTCTCATCTTGTCAGAGAAGGGAATTCCTGGAAAGATGTGCTGCAAAACTCGATATTATAGAACGGAGTTTTCCCGTTATGCCATCCTGCCTTTCAGTGTTGATAGAGCTTCTTTTTAATGATTGAAAGAACATAATTAGCTAATGTAGTTATAGTTGAGTCATTTAGTGGATCCTTCGAGGCTTCTTCTGCATGAGTGAATTAGTAAGAGCGTTTCTGTTACTGGGAACTCACTGCGTTCTACGAGTGAGGTTTAAAGACTTGCGATATAGTGCAAGCGATTAGAAAGGTCTTGTGTTCGACGCCCCAGCAAATGAATAGGAAGTAAGAACAGACTGGTTCGTATGTGTCTTGCACCACTGCGTAGCGAGGAATGGTGAAGTGTCATGAAAACTGAACTAAATTATATTAATGAAGCGACAGTGAAAATGTAATTACAGCACATCACTGAAGAGACAAAGCTTAAGTAAATCAGGTTAGTAAAGTGACAGTGAAAGTTGAACAAAGTCGTCGTATTTTTTATTTGTCTTTAATTTGTGAAATTATCTTAAGAGCTGCCTAAGAAAACATGGCATTCCTGGGTGTATATCAAGGGATGTGAGATATACATGGGGGGGGGGGGGGGGAGGTGGGGGAGGAGGAATCCTACCCGGGGATTTCGCTTACTGCAGATTACGCGCCTAAATGAATGAAATATACAGATTTTTAGGTGTCCGTCTCTTTTGAATAAAACAGAATTCATGTTTAATAGCTTATGCCATAACATGCAATGGTACTGGATGATGTTGTGCTGGTTTAAGCAAGACCTCAAATATAGTTAGAATACACCAATGGTGAACATTCACGACCCCTCGTTGAAGTAGCAGTCTTAAACCAATACAAAGGATTTTATACGCGGTCCTCTCGCCGAGAACATATATCCTTTTGGTTTCGATTTTTGTCCCACTCTCTGCCACCGACACTAGAGCTGCCATCTGTGTACATACAGCCTAACCAAGTGAGAGGCTGCAGGGAGGCTGGCTAGAACTACCGATCCAAAAATACATAACCGTATTTGCTACATGCTGTTAATTTGGAGGTTTTACGAGGTATGCCAGTAAATCAGCCATATCATTGAAGATTTCTAAATTCTAAATCAGTATTTTGTTATGGCGTAGACAATTTTTTGTTTATTTATATCTAACATCATACCCTATAACATAATATTATGTTACATGGGCTGCAGCATCATGATAATTTAATTATTTAAGAGCAGAATTAACTTTGGTGCATGCATTGCTATATCATTCGTCTGTTGACATTCAACGACAACTAGAAAGGAAACAAATAACGCATTTAATTAAAGTCATATTTGGTGTTCAGATATGAAAAGCACCTTACAACTGCTAGGGTGGTTGTACTACATAGTCCAGAGGATACAACAGAAACATTGTTTTTAATTTCTCTACTGTAGTAAGAAAAGGAGATATGTATTCCATCGAAAATGCTAACATCAAAATGTCACCGTAAATACATGTTTTGAGAACCCTGAATCAAAAAATACTGTATAGTACAGAGGTTGGTCTTTGTGTGTTTCTCTTCTGCCTGTGAATAGAATAACTCAAAAACGAAAAGTCGCCGCGCCGGGCTCGGCGCACAATAAAGTACGGACGGGGCCAGGCTGCTTCCCGCCACATGCCAGGCCGGCGACCAAACAAAGGAGCAAGCTTCCTCACACCACTCACGCGAGCGGACACGTGACTAACAACAATGAATCGGCTACACAAAGAGGAGTTTTCTCTGGAGCCTTCGAGAAAGATCTGGTTACGTAACCGTTGGCGTGTTTGAAGGAGTTCGCGAAAGTTCCATGTCACGTAATCCCCTCTATCTAAGGAGGCAAGGGAACCGCAGAGCAGTTAGAGGGTTACAGTAGCAGACACGAGTCGGTCAGTGTGTCAGCTGTGCGTGTGCATCGTAAAGAAGATTTCACGAGCGACGAGTGATTGCATCTTCATAGTGTATGAGAGACAGAGAAAGTGAAGAAAGACTGAAAGATCTCAGGTAAGGTTACGAAAACTAAAAGATGTGATAGCGCGAAAGACGGTAGACTGTTAACGACGAGAAGGAGACTGTGTATTTGTGATAAAAGTTTAGAAGACAGTAAAGTGATAGAAAAGTAACCAGACGGATTTTATCATTTTGTCACAACACCAAACTTCGTATTTAAGAAGTGCGATATCTTCAAAGATGCAACACGGAGATTTTCAAGAGAATCCTCCCACCCCTTACTACCCTTTACATTTTACCCAATTTTGATTTTCTGAAAATGGCTCTAATTACCATATGCTTAAGTTACTTTTATGAAAAATAAAACAAAAACAAAATGTCTACCTTGAACTATGTGGGAATAGCAACTGAAGTCCTCTTCATTCTAAATGAACTTTTGCATAATTAGTAAACGGCACCAGACAGAAAAGAAAACCTTACTTCACAAAAATAATTGGATCTCGTTAAGGCACACGACTTATGTGAAATAAAACTACTTCTGAGATATTTTTGTTATTAATTTGAATGCGCATTACTGAACAGCAACTTGAAAGAGATTTATTATATTTTCTCTGCAGACATTATACACACTAAATAACATTAAGAAGTGTGTATGAAGCAAATATGGTGATACTTCTGGGCCTGATGTACCTCTTTTCAAGCTGCTCCGAAAGAAATGGCGATCACTCAATGTTCGACAATTCTAACCTGGGTTAGAGGATCTGGAAGTAAGTGAACATTTGAAAAATTCATCAGAAGATATTCTTTCAATTGCTAAGGAGGCTTTGCATAGCTAACAAGTAAGAGAAGATTACAAAGAATTCATAAAACTTCTGATCAGTAGCGGCTTGTGAGTATACCTTTTGGGTGTTCACAAATTTTACCGAGCCCTGAAAATGTAATAGCATCAGCTGTATACTAGTTATGATTATAAAATTGATACAAAAGCAGCCGTTACCCTTCCCACCACCATCATCATCAACATCATCAACAACAACAATAACAACAATAACAACAATAATAACAATAATAATAACAATAATTATAATGATAATGATAATAATAGTGGTGCAATTGACTGAACTTTGGATTTTAGCTAATTCTTACACTTCCAACATTGTACGAAGAGGATCACTTAGTGAAAACCGACTTAGTATGTCGCGAACTGACTCAACGTAAAAATCAGCACATCGTAATTTGAAAACTTGTGCATATTTGTCGGGCAGGGGTGATTTTGTCAGGGATATTTCAACTTTGGCACCAAAATATATGTTTTCCACAGAAAGAAATACTTTTGAATCCCTGTATTAAACTTTATCTATTTCAGTGCAATTCAAATGGTCGGGTTTAATGTGGGACTCAGGGAAGTTCGCAATGCACAAACAACAGATGTGGCATATTGTTTATGTACGAGGATTGTCCATAAAATAAGGTTACCAATTTTTTTCACAGCAAAAAACATATTTATTGACATTAAATAATACATTTTTGGAAAGCTTAGATCTTTTCCTATTTTTCGACATAATCGCCGTTCTGATCGCATTTTTGTATGTGGTGTACCATATTGGTATGTCTGCATCGTAGAACTCTCCTGCCGCACGCCGAAGATTGCATAAAACAGTTTA
Organism: Tenodera sinensis; assembly: GCA_030765045.1. NCBI lineage: Eukaryota > Metazoa > Arthropoda > Insecta > Mantodea > Mantidae > Tenodera > Tenodera sinensis. Next base: position 200,582,928 of record CM060961.1, read on the forward strand.
TTTCAGTTCCTCTCCGGTTCTGAAATGCGTCTCACCCAGGTGTTTCTTCAAGTCAGGGAAGAGACGGTAGTCACTTGGGGCTATGTCTGGGCTGTAAGGAGAGTGTTTGACAGTATCCCATCCAAATTTGTTGATGAGATTGGTCGTAGGCCTGAAGAAATTCGCGGCCCACTTTAGCACGTTTTCGTCTGTGGTCTTTCGTAAGCATTCTCGGGACCCACCTTGGTATACCCTAAATGATCTGTCAAAATTGTGTGAATGTAGGTCTTGCTAACATAGGGATCATCTCGTAGAATTCCCGAACCATCACCGTTCGATATTTCAGCATTGCTTCTTCCACTTTTACAATCGTTCCGAAACCGACGGTCGTTCAGAACACTGGTCGTCATGGACGTCTGTACGTCCGTCTTTGAATTCTCTGCACCGTTTGCGCACATGTTGTACGCTCATACACTGCTCTCCGTACACTTCACACAATTGGGAATGAATGTCCACCGGTGCAGGCTTTTTGCACACAAAAAGCGCATCACAAAGCGCAATTCACACCTGGCGGGAGCAACGGATGGAAGCTCCATTTCTAAGGGCTGCCAATTCAAGACACTACCTAGTTGTGTGGTCAAGACTGAGCGTCGCATATAGCTTAATGGCCGGACCGGGGGACAGGGAAAGGGAGAACCAAGCTGCACGCCAGTGATGCCAGATCTCTCGTAACAGCGTTCCTCGCGACAGAAGATCCTTAGGAACCCTATTTTACAGACAACCCTCGTATATAGGTGATTATATTAATCTTTTGTTTTACGCACAAGGGAAATACCTTGCCTGAAAATCTTTTTCAGAAGAGCGAATTATATGATAAGGAAAATAGGGTTTAAAAATGGAAAATACATCAAAAGCAGGAGTTTTGTAGTGCGTTCAGTTTTTAACAGTAGATTTGTAAGAAAGCATATCTCCTCCAAAATCAGTAGACCTGGCAACCCTGGTTGTAATATTGATTGAGGTCGTCAATCTTGTAAGTAGATATCATAAACATCAATACTAGATAAGTATTCATAAGTTTTATGCTGATATTTATTTTTAGTATTTGGTTCATGATGTACGATAATTTTGAATCCAACTCGTAATTTTGAGTGGCCGGTACGATAATATTACTTTTAAAGATTGGCAACCCTGATAGTCGCGCCAGTAATCCGTACCATGGTACCATCTGTACCGTCAGAAGTGGATAAGTGTAACAAGCAGGTAGAATTAGCTAATTTAACTGAATACCCAGCAATTTATATGAATTTAAAAGCTAAGAAAATCTACACAAAACCTATAGATGCATATTAAGAGCTCTAAGTCTTGTATGCTTTAAATCAAAATGAAAGTTTGAGATGGTAAGGTTGGTTTAAAGGCGACAGCGTTGTAAACAATATTCAATATGGTGTGAGGTTGTGAACGAATCATAATTCAATCGTTATGTATTGCGTGTATATTCATAACACACTGATATTTGAGAGTTGTGTCTCAGAAAGACACCTGAAAATTCCAACATGTGGTTATGATTCCCGGAAGCTTAGCCTTACTGCTGCGTTATTGTAGACGATCAAGATCTTTGGGACATCGCTGTACACACAAAAGTGACGTAAGTAGTGGATCATCCTTTAATACAATCCTTTTTTGGTATTGCAGTTACTATTATGTTGTTAACGGCCATATTACAGCAGTGTGCCATGTTTTAGGTTTGTTAGTACACGTACAATGGATACGCAAAATATAATTTGAGCAAAACCCTCACTAACGTCTTACGACACCGATTTTATGTCCCCCTTAAGAATTAGCCATGTGTTTATTTAAAGAGGTGTTATCATCACTCAGCTTACTGTCTATGCAGTGGTGCATGCAACCAATCAAAGTAGCATCAAACTTTTATGTAAGCAACATTTGAGACAGGTGTCCTAATTGCTTCCAAGAAATCCTCTTGGATTGTTTCAGCAAGTTCATTTACTTGTGTACTACCAACCCACAAGTGGACCCGTGTGATAGAATCGGTTTTGCACCACTTTTATATTCTAATAATTCAGATTAAATTGCTGGAGTGAAGAGTCCAGTGCTTATCCTCAACTTTACTACTGAAATGTTTAGTGAGCGTCAGATTATAATATTATAACTGTGTTAGTGTACTGGGTAGTGAAATGCATTCCATTTCAGATATGAGGGAGCTAGTTGCAAAGCCAACAATCTCTACTTTTCATGATTTTACCACATAGGCAAAAGTAACTTTTACACTAATTTCCCTACATTTTGAAGGTGTTATTCAGTTTCTAACAAGTATTTGAACCAATAAACGCTACTGAATTTTGTGATTCATTTTTAATCCTCCGTTAGGCACATACCGTAGTAGAACACAGTGGGTCCTGCAGGGCCTAGTAGTAGTATTTTTGGTAATTGTTTACATAATCGGCCACGCGAGAAAACGAATCAAATATAGTGCAATGGATGTTTTTATTGCTGGTTATGATTTTGAAGGTTTTATTGGGTGGTCAAGCTTCACTTTGCCTGTGTCAGGTTAGTGTGCGTATATATGTGTCGTGAGAGGGTCCTGTGTTAGGTTAGTGTATGTATGAGTAGGGTAACGGTCCGTATTACCAAAATTTTGCCTGTGTTATGTTAGGTTAGATTAGTGTATGTATATGTGTGTGGTGAGAGGGTCCTGTGTTATCGAAATATTTACAACCTGGGCAGTGTATATGCAACAATTTCAATGTAAATACATTAATGAATCATTCTAGCATATATTATAGTCGTTTATAAACATTTATTTGCTAAATATCTGCCGCATAAGTGAAATAAAACTGCTGCATCGTACGCACAGAATTTGCTCATAAATAAAAAACGAAGCTTGGCCGCCAAATAAAACTTTCATAGTTGTAATCGGCAATAGAAACTGCATCCATTGCACTATATTTCATTCGTTTTCTCAAGTAGCCGATTTTCTAAACATTTACCATATTTTTATTATTATATGCCTGTATTTATTTTTTTAAATTTCATTTTTCCTTCATTCCCATGTTTAGCTTCATTTAACTTAAATACACATGTTTTTTATTAGCATTATCTTACTATATAGATCAAAGATAAAATGTAGTGTCAATTCAATATGCATTATAATTTATACATGGAAAGATAAATTGTGATGTTAGGCATACAACTTGTAATTTGCAAATTATTGTCAATAATAATAGTTATCCCCTTCTTCATTGTCAGTTTCTGAATCTGAAGATTTCATTTTCAGTTTTTCAGAATTGGAATCATCTGATTCGTATAAGTTGTCATCCATGGTAAGGCATAATTGTCACAAGATGAATGCACTTCTTCCAAATCCTTTGTGATTTTGTAAATCATACCTTTTACTCCTGTTTGTGAGAAGCAGTAACATACTACTCGCAATGAGAAAGCAATATTGCTTAATTAACAAGAAAAAACAGTTGTCGACAACATGTAACGAGAGCAGGTGCACAGGGTCTGGTTGACCTGTGTGACACGTAATTGGCAATTAATCATTCTTGCAGCTAAAGAAATACGATTGTTGCTGCAGCGAATGATCAAGTAAAATGTAATATTAGATGTCCTGGTCTGGCAGTTACATAAATGCGTTCGTTTGCAAACTATAACATTTAAATAAACCTAGGGGTCTCTCAGGTCTCTAGCGATCAGTGGAGAGTTAAATAAATCTGGATTGTTTGTATAATGCAATATGCACCAAAATGTGGAAATTGCTGATCTTGAAATAATAACCTATGTAGCTTGCTATAATAGAACCGGAAAAAGTATCTAACTACAAGTTTTAACTGCTGTCCATTTTACTACAGACAAAAACAAAACTTCAGGACAATTTTTCCTACTGTGGCTCAATTTAGTAATGGTACAAACAATGAGTAGAAGAGAGAATACAGTGGAAAGTGTTTAAAGAGTGGATGTTACCACAGCAAAGTCATCTGGCACATCCACCCTCCCTATTTAGGAGCTGTTCTTTTGTAGTAAAATTATTGTGTGAAGACAGCAGACAATGATATGTGCAAGACACTGCGTATGCAGGAATGAAAGTGCCAATCTAAGTGAGAAATACTTGTTTTCTGGATCATTGGGTTTTAGCTAGTGCACTTATGTTTCAGCTACGCGTTACAGCTTAGGGTCGGCATGTTTGTTAATCTCTTGTTGGCATCTGCACACAGAATACAGAGTACATGGGACTGAGGATTTGCGCCAAAATAGTAAAAAATGTTGTAATGCTTTCAAAACACTACCTAAGTATTCATTATACTCATAAGTGAACAGGTATAGTGATGCTGAGTGGCAACCATTTCTGAGCCATGATTGGTCAATTTGGAGGTTGCCAGGTTTAATAGTGAGTCATATTTATTCACATATGGATTTTGCCATGTTTGAAGAGTAGTCATATGTTAGATGTAGGATTCAATGCCAGCTTTAATTCAGTACATACAACTCAATGTACAATAAAAGTGGAGATTACTGGTTTGAAACTAGCCCCCTCATATGAGGTTAACAATGTTTACTTTAGTATTGATTTATTGTACACCAATTTGTGCAGAGTTATATCCTAATGATTGATCAAATTGTATTAGCTTTCATGGCCGGTGTCATTAAATAGAAAATGATTATCTGGACTTGTGGGCAGTGGGGAATCTCCTTCCAGACGTTTCATTCGAAGCTGTATTGAACATCCTCAGTGGTGTAACTGTAGTACTCTGCTAGTCTCGGTAATGACTGACCCTTTTGGTTTCACAGGTTTTATACACTTAGCATGTGTTGTTAGTTGGTTTGGTCTTTGTTTATTGATTCGGTTGCTGCATAGGCTGGGCTGGAGTTCGGGCTGCTTCCATTGTATATAATTGTTATTGATCAGCTGGCATTTACTGTGGCTGAGATCATACACCATCAACAGCTCAAATCTTTTAAAGCTTTGAGATTCCACTCTCTTTGTACAGCAAAGATATAAAAAAATTAATAACAATCTTCCATTTGACGAAAGTTTAAGTACTCCAAAACTCACACAAATAACAAGGAATATCTCCGAAACGGTTCACTCTACAAAAAATTTATTTGGACATAAATTGTGTTTTAGCAAGATATGTTTTTTGTAGAGTAATATTTGGTCTATCTCTTAGGGTTTGCCAGTTATGCAAAAGTCATCCAGAGTAAACATGACTACATGGGCTATAGCCAGAAAATTCAAAATATACATTTCATTTGTCATAAAAATATTATAAAAATGTGGCATTTTAATCAAAATCATTAAGAGCCATTTTCAAGAAAATTAAAATTTTCCATTTAAAGGGTAGGTTAGGGAGGAGGAATTTTCTTCAAAATCTTTGTGTTGCATCCTTAAAAGATACTAAACTTAAATACCAACCTTTTCGTATTCTGTCCACAGACATCTGAACACATGCACGTGCGCACACACACAGTCAGTGTGGGTGGCTCAGTTGGTTAGACGTTGGCCTACTGATCCCAAGGTCGCGGGTTCAAATCAGGCCCAGACCAATAGTTTTTCAGTGTGCTTGAAAACAACAGCTCCATGTCAGTAGATTTACTGGCATGCAAAATAACCCCTGCAGGACAAAATTCCGGCACACCGGCGACGCTGATGTGATCTTGGCAATTGAAAGCTCTGTTGAACAACAAAATAATTTAATTTAACACACACATTTTCTAAACATGCTTTTTTTTTATTCAGGAGGTGTCGAAACATATTTCCGGTGAAACTTTGACATTGAATTTTTGGGTGGAATACACTACTTCCTCTACTTACTATAGATAGCAGAGAAAGTAATCAATTATAGTTTTAAAAAACTAAAAAGCATGCTTTTTAATAAACCAAACTAAAAAGTAGAAAATAATTTTTAAGTATGAAGAATTTGTTCTATAGTGATATAAAGTCAACTAGTTCATAATATTTCAAAATTTTGTAATAAGTTTAATTTATATTAACAGAATAACAAATTTTATTGTAAAAGAGTCTGGGGAGTCTGACATCAAATGTTATAAATAGTTCATTGGTAGCTTATTTACGAGGGACGTTCAATAAAGACTGGCACTGATTTTTTTTTCCCCTTTCATTAAGTGTCTGATTGCGACATCTGTCCATGTGCCATTGAACTACGTATTCTAGTCGCTAATCACTGAAAATCACACAGTGATAGCTCTGTCTGTTGATTGTTGACAGCCTGTGAGAGTGAACGTGTTTGATAATCGCCTCTAAATATCATCACGAGTACAGAAGTCACCCAATAAGGGCATAGTCATTATTGTTTGTGATTGCCAGAGGATAGTCTGCATTCTCACAGTACCAAGACACTCTACAGACACTGCAGATTACTATAACACTATCCTGAAACAATTGGTAAAGGATCACATCCCCAAAAAGCTAAAGAATCTCATTCAGCAGTGCAAGCTTCATCATGACAATGCCACACCACATGTTACTGATGCGGTTATTGAATTCCTGGCACAAAATCATATGTCCACGGTACTACCTCCACCTTATAATCCTGACCTAGCTCCATGTGACTTTTTTCTTAGCCCGAGAGCCAAAAAGGAACTTAAGGGACGTCGGTTCGACAATGGGACCAAAGCAGTGAAAGCTTTAGAGGCAACCCTGAACAGGCTCTCAAAGAATGGCTTCCTGCACGTTTTCCAGGAATGGCAAAGGAGGTGGGACAAGTACATTGTATTGAGGGAGAAGTATTCTGAGGGGGGCAACAGTCTGTATGAGTGATTTTTGACAATACATTGTTGTAGTGCCAGTCTTTATTGAACACCCCTCGTATAAAAGTAAAGATATGATAAAATTATCTAAAAAACATCCCACGCTTTTTTACAATAACATTTATTGTTTTCTTAATATAAATTAGTTTTTATTTTAAACTTATTACAAAATTTTGAAATATAATGAACTAGTTGAATTTATATTGCTAAAGAACAAATTCTTCATTCTTCTTAAAAATTATTTTCTACTTTTTAGTTCGGTTTACTATAAAAGCGTATATTTTTAGTTTTTTCAAACTATAATTTATTTTAATTTTTTTAGTCTCATATTGTTCTTTTTTTTTTCAAAATTTTTCATTTGAAATCTTTTCAAAATTTCTGAATTTGAAATCTCTTCTAAATATTTTTTGAAAATTTTCAAATCAATTTTTTTGGAACAGTATTAGATTACAATTATTGTTTTAACTACGCTGTCAGCTGTTGTGGACTTCTTGACCCTGGTAAACTTCAACCCGAATCCTTCCCGCGAAATCTTGTGTCTCTCTCAGGTCCTCTCTCCAGACATTTTCGTATTTCAGTATTTTCAAGCGAATTTATTCCTCTGTCCAGTGTGACTTGTGTCGATTTCTAAACTACCAGCTGTTGTGGGTGCCTTGGCCCTGTGTGAACTCTGGTCCACGATATTTCCCCTGAGTGTCGTGTTCCTTTCAGGTCCTCTCTCTCTGGGCAGCTATGTCATCCAATATATAAATATGTATTTATTAAATGAAAGCAATTTTCAGGGTGGATGTAGAAATATGCCTAAGCAACATATAAGATGTCATATTTGTACTATTTTCTATAAATTTAGCTTAATTATTCAGATATTGTTTAGAACAGCTTACGCAAGCACTTGGTCAGAATTTCGGCAAAGTCCCACTCGGCAGTGTGTACGAATGGTCACGAAAGTTGCCGAAGTTGCTGTGTTAATGCAGCGCTGCCAACAGCAGAATGTCCCTAGGAGTTTGTTGCCAATGGTAAGTTTGAATGTTTTTGCGGGAGTCGGCAGTGTGCTGTTGACCTTCCTAGAAGCAAGTAGCGCAGTGGCTAGGTTTATCAGTATATTGGATTTGGCGCCTCTGTGCTTAAATGAAGAGGCATGCATGCAATTCCTCTACGAGGAGGACCTGTTGAGGACTCGCATGCTATGCAGGGAAAAATAAATAAATAAATAAAATCAATAAATAAAAATAAATAAAAAAGAATGGTAATTAAGAAAAATAATATAAATATAATAATATAATACTACTAAATATAATATATATATAATATAATAATACTAAATAAAAATACAATAAAATAATATAATATAAAATAAATAAAAAAGAACGATAAATAATAATATAAATATAATAATATAATAAATATCATATAAATCTAATAACATTAAAAATAATAATATAAAATAAAATAGATAAGCAAAACAGAACGATAAATAGTAAACATAATAAAAATATAACAATATAATAAATATAATAACATTATATGATAAAATAATAATATAAAATAAAAAAAGAACGATAAATAATAAACATAATAAAAATATAATAAAAAATATAATATAATAAATATAATAGCATTAAATAATAATAATATAAAATAAAATAAATAAACAAAAAAAGATAAAAGATAAAGATAAAATAAAGATAGATAAAGATAAAAGATAAAATAAACAAAAAGAGAACGATAAATAATAAACACAATAAAAATATAATAATATTAATATATTATAATATAAATATAATAAACATAAGTATAATATATAGTATTATATATAAATAATAATATATAATATAAATGTAATAATAATAATCATCATCATAAGGTTCCTGAGAACCTTCAGCTAGCTTTGGGTGATCAACAATATCACAAGAAAATCATCAAGGCACGCAAAGTTAATGTTTAAATTCAATGTAAACTTCATGATTTGTTTTTTTGTTTCCTCCTAATAAATAAAAAAATTTAAAAAATAATAATACAATACAATAAAATAATATAATAATAAAGAACGAGCCAGCGTATCGTGGACCCAGTAACAAGGCAATAAGGATAATGTACACAATAATTCGCACTAGCGATATCTGTGTGAGCAAGAGCAAAATAATGTACACAATGAGCAAAATAATAATGTACAGAATCCACAACAATAGTATGGAGTTGCGCTAGGCGATAGTGGTGTATGTCCTTGGCGGCAACGACGCGAGTGAGTGCATTTGTGTTTAATGTGTTGGCAACGAAAACTAGTGTAGTGTAAAAAGCAATGTTGGCAGATGTGAAAATCGTCTGCTAGTCATGCAGTGAAATCTAGTGGGTGATTGTGAAACTACTGTCGGCGCATGCGCAGTAAGTAAGTTCGGACTTATAATCTGGCTGGCAAGTGGAAAGTGAGCTGTTCTAAACATGAGCCAATTATTCTTTATTCAGAGGACCCTGACAAAGTCAGCTTAGCAATTTTTATCCTGAAGATCCTGGTCTGTACATTAGGACAAATTCAAGATATTATGGTACTGTCATCAATCCTTGACATGTGTGCAAATTTTCAACTTATCAGACAACTCTAATTTGGTGAAAATTACGTTACATCGATAAATTTAGCTAAGTCACCTTATTATAATAGTAATAATAATAGCACGCACAAGTTGTGCAATTGATTGGTTGCTACTAGTGTTTACAAAAGTTTATCACTGATTTCTGCCGATTTGTTTATGTTAAGACTTGGTATCTGTCACATATATCACATAGTTCACATACACAGGTGTTGTCCGGTATGTGGAAAGTCTTGTTCCTACATATCTTGTGATATCCGTGTGTCACTGTTGGTGCCGTAAAGTGTCGAAGCTTGTGGTTCGTGCCAGTCCAGGCCCGGTGTACCATGGCTTCTATTATAAAGAATTCTGGCCAGATACCTTCTCTTGTCTGGCACCTTTTGCCCATTGGGAGTCGAAATGAGGTTGAGTCTTGTCTGTAGATCTTCTATTAAGGTCTCTCTTGCTAATGGGTTTACCAATCTCGATAGAATATACTTCGACACTCCTTCAAGAAGCAGGCTTTTACTTTCTCCAGGGTGAGGAAATCACTCATGCAGAGTTTGTCCCAGGTCACTTGTAGGCCATATGTAAGTATAGGTATTATTTTGGTGTCAAAGAGTCATTGCAGATTTCAGGGATATTTTTGTCAGTTCTCTGATGTCATATATCGCTTTTGTGGCTGCTGTTGCCCTTTGTTTCATGTGGATTCTGAATGAATTCGTTGTAGTCTGTAAGGTTATGCTTAGCTATTTAACTTGATTGGTTGTTTGCAGGGGCTCATTCTTCAGATAGATTTTGTCCTCCTGGGATGTCTTGTCTCCTTTTCTGAAAACCATGTGTTCTGTTTTCTCCTTATTATTTATTTGTAGTCCATTCTTGTCTGCCCATCTCCCCAGCGTGGATACTGTGTTTTGTAGTTTGATTCTATCATGACTTCCCATTGCTATGTTGTCAGCGTAGATGTAGATCTTTACCTCTGCTGTGACTTCTTTAATAGCTTCTATGGCGTCATAAGTGACCACGTTGAATAATAATGGGCTAAGAGAGTCTCCTTGGAGGACTCCGTTTGTTTGAGAAATTATTGCTGACATGGTTACATTGAGATCTGCAGGTTTTTACTTTTTAGTATGCTACTGATTTAGGCATGTTTCGTCCTTGTTTATTTCGACTATGGATTCTAGTTTCGAAGTGATGTTGTTTTTGTTAAGTCTGTTGAATGCTTTTGAGAAATCATTGAATGTTGCATGGAATTTGCTTCGTGGGAGCTGTAGAGCATTTTCTATGTCGTCCAGTATGCTCTTGATGGCTTGTATCCTATTTCTTCCTTTTCTAAAGCTGTATTGTTCATCAGGGATTTTGCTATCTATTTCTTCGGAGTGATGAGTCTTGTCATCAATTTCAGGTGGTTATTTTCTAATGCAATCCCCCTGTAGTGGTTGCGGTCTCTTGAGTTTCCTTTGCCTTTGTAAAGTAACTTAATTGTTGAGGTTTTCCACAGTGTTGGGATATTTCCTTCTCGCAAGCAAAGGTTCAGCAGTTCTGTCAACATTGGGAGTAGGATCTCAGCTGATACCTTGGTGTATTCGTTGAAAATGGTGTCTGGGCCACATGCCTTTCTTTTCTTTAGTCTTGTTATCACAGTGTTTATCTCTTCATCTGTTAAGGGATGGAGGGGACCTTCTGGATCTGTGATTTTTATTAGGTAAGCTTCTGTGACTCTCTTCTTATTCAGGAGTTCTGTGAAGTGTTCTTCCCAGATGTCTATGCTTATTTGTCCGGCTTGTAGAATCCTCCGAGGTTTCAGCGCTTTATATGGGTTTTCTCTTGCTTCCTCCACCATCCTGTCAGTTTCTGCTTCTAGTGCGGGTAGATCTTAGGAGAGTTTTGTATTTCTTCCTGAGGGTGGTATATGTAGCTAGGTCTTCTGGGCGCTTGCTGATCTTGACTTTATATAGTGCCTGAATCACTCCTTTCCTCTAGATAGCATGATCGGTTGAACCATTGCCGGACTTTTCTCTTCCTTGCTGCTGGTGCTGTACCTTTAATGATGTCCTCCATTATATATGCAGCCTCTTCTATGTTACTTTGTTTTATTTTCTCTTTGAATTTGGCCACTTTTGTTTGCTGTTGATGGAGGGCGGGCATGTCTAGCTTGTGTGTCTTTGCTATGTATGTATTTGTTTCTGTTTGCTGGTGGGTTTGTTGTCTTAGGTTGAATCTTGCTGTTACAGGAATGTGTTTCTTCAGGGATGCATCAGTTGTTGAGTAGCACTCCTTGTGGTTTACCAAGTTGATTTCTGGGCCTTTGTAGAAAATTAGGTTTATAGTACTGCTTCCATTGTGGGCAAAGTAGGTCATTTCGTTTTGTTGTTTATGATCGTAAAACCTTCTGTCATCAGTTGTAGTTCGCTTCCCCTGTGGTTGTTTGAGTCTATCCTGCAATTCATATCTCCCACTAATGGTGCTACGTCTGGGGGTTGTCTTTTTGAGTGCTGTCATCATGGCTATTCTTCTATTTTGTAATAATGATTCTGGTCAGGACATTAGGACAAAGTTGTGATATTATTGCATTGTCATCGATCCTTGAGATGTATGAAAATTTTCAAGTCAGTCATACATATCAAGTTGGTGAAAATTACATTACATTGTTAAATTTAGCCAAGTCACTTTTTTATCCAGATAATGCTGGTTAGGACAGTAAGACAATGTCATGATATTATTGTATTGTCATGGATCCTTGACATGTTTGCAAATTTTCAGGTCAGTCAGACGACTCTTTTAAGTTGATGAAAATTATATTACATTGATAAATTTAACCAAGTCACTTTTTATCCTAATGATTCTGGTTAGTACATTAGGACTAAGTCATAATATTATTGTATTGTCTTTGGTCCTTAACGTGTGTGTAAATTTTCAAGTCAGATGTCTCAAGTTGGTGAAAATTACGTCACATTGATAAATTTAGCTATGCCACTTTTTTATCCTGATAATGCTAGTCAGAGCATTAGGATAAGGCTATGATATTGTATTGTTATCAACCCTTTACACGTGTGCAAATTTATTATCGTTTGTGAATAAGAGAATTATGACTCAAGTGTGGTTATTGCATACTTGCGTATGTGTAAGAAAACTGAAGAATGATAGGATAATTTAAGTTTTATAAATTAATATTTCTAACACGAGTGATGCCAGTTTTAGAATGATCAACTTTCAGTTTAACCTTACTCAGAGGTCTCCGTCTAGGGGATATGTGAATAGCGACCACAAGGTACCCAAGCTGAGCAGAACTTTACTTCCACTTACTGGTGTTTTGCTCCTCACTGTAACTTTTCTATCTGATCTTACCTTGGTCATCTCTTGTTCTCTTCCGACCCCGATGCTATTAGGGTTCCCGAGGGCTAGGGAGTCTTTATTTTTCCAACCTCTCCATTTCTCTAATTTCTCTCTAAACTCTTAACCCCTAACATGCTGACCTGTCATGGCATGTAATACGTCCTCTGATTGGTAATCAGAGGATATGGTCTGAATTTATTTTGATAATTCTCTCGGTCAGGTCGGTGAGACCTGTAAACCAACGACAGGTGTGGTCCTCCAGACATTCTGGGGGTTGTGAGAGAGCAATGTGACTGCCAAAACATAAAAATATGGTGCTCTCTAAAAATCGGTTACTATTACTGCTATTGCTCTCTTCAATGTGAAAAATATTGGAGAGCAAGAGGATTAATGACTTCATTGTCAAAAATCCAGCATTAGCTAACAACAACAAAATTTTCAAGTCAATCAGACGACTGTAAGTTGGTGAAAATTACATCGAAAGATTCTGTTACATTGATAAATTTAACTAATTAATTTTTTTTTATCCTGATGATCCTGGTCAGGACCTTAGGGCAAAGTTGTGATAATACTGTATTGTCATCGGTCCTTTACATGTGTGCAAATTTTCAAGTCAATCAGACAACTGTAAGTTGGTGAAAATTACGTTGAAAGATTCTGTTATATACATACTTACAGGTGAAGCTAATATAAAGCATGTAAAAATGACCTTAAAATTTATTAAAATGATCTAATAGAACAATTACTTAATTCATCTGTTGATCTTACACATACTTCAACACTGATTTACAGTACATTGCAAACAGCTTTTGAAAGTTTGCAAATATGGACTGTCAACTGTCAGCTAATGGAGACTTTACATATTCAACATCAACAAAACATACAGGAGCATACTTAAAGCAACAACTATTGCAAGTTTCCAGCACTTCTTCATCACAGGAATACTTCTTACCTGAGAATACATTAACAATCTTGCATATTGTATCACATCCACTTCTTATTCAGCACACCTTCCATTTTAGCAAAGACAAGTTTGGCCATTTCACTTTCTGCATGAATTAAATTATTTGCAAAAATTTCATCAATTCTATTTGGTTTTCAGTTTTGCAGAAATATTTGTTTATACTTTTAGCATGATGAAATACAAATATCATCTCAACCACTAGCTTCTGCTCTGTGAGGACTGCATTGTAACAAGGTGCAACCTAGCCCACCTCTGTAGTGTAGTAGTAGCAGCAGCAGCCTGTCTGCCCCACATTCAGGAGGTCCTAAGTTCGAACTTTGGTTAGGATGAGTTTTTAAAAGCAGGTCCATTGCTATGAGATGCCTTTAATATTCTGCACTATTTTTAAAAGCAGGTCTATTGCTATGAGATGCCTTTAATTTTCTGCACTATTTGTATGTTTATCACAAAAAATGAATAGCAACTTATCACTTAAAGAAAGATGCAAATAACGGGTGATTCAAAAGACTGAACTCGCTTTTCATAAAAATAAGTGTAAGAGGTTAGAGAAAGTCATGTGAGTGTAACACAGAATATATAAGCCTGATTCAACTTTACATATTTAACCTACCCATGATAATTGTAAAGAATAATTACAAACAAATGTTTATGTTTTTCAGGTTATGACAACAGAAAATAGCGTGTCACATTTACCTGCAATGCCAGAATCAGATGCCATTGAAAAGCTGGAAGAAAATAGCAATTCTGAGGTAAGAAGGAAGCCATCCACATATTCATGATAATATTTGGGGTTTGCATAGTGAGTGCATTGGGCTGAATATGAGAAACCAGATGATGATGATAATGATTAATAAATAATAATAGTAATAATAATGTAACTAAACAAGTCCAGTCTAGTTACTTTTCTATCACTTTATTTTTTCCAAAGTGTTTGCACAAATATACAGTTCTCTTTTTGTCATTAACACAGTCCTCAGTCTTTTGTGATTTACAACTCACAACTGTTTTCGTCTCATAACCGTGACTCAGTCCTTTCACTGTCTTTCTTCATTTGCTCTGTATCTCATACACTAACTCTGATGATACAATCGCTCAACACTCATTAAGACTTCACTTTGATGCAGTGTCTCTTTCATGACGGTAGTACCACCCACACACAGCTGACATGAACTCACTGACTGACTCATGCCTTTAACCTTAACTCCTCTGCTGTTTCCTCACCTCCTTATATAGCAAGGATGACATAACATGGACCTTTCTTGACTTACACAAACATGTCGGCCACCAGATGCCCCTCAAAGGTTCCAACAATTCTTTGTTATGTGCTGCACTCGTTGTTGGTCATATATACACAAACAGTTGCATGAGACAACCTGACCTTCAGTGCCTTTGTTTGCTTGCTGGCCTGAGTAAGTAACAGCCCCAACCATCCTTTGTTGTGTGCTGCACCCGGCATCATAATAAGTAGGCATAGGTCATGAGGTGAGATATGAACAACTCTTGCACATAGGGGAAGCTGCTTTCCTTCTGTCTCTTTCTCTCTGCAATGGCTAAGAGTGGGAATAGATGGGCCAGTTTGCTGCAAATGAATAAACACTACCACAGCTGAAGCAATCACAGTTCGTATAAAAGTAATTGTTGCCACATAGTTATAGGGACATCACTTTGTTCGTATAAAGCTAATTTTTAGACATATAGAATGTCATTAGCTATCTACACTAAAGTTATGCAAGCAAACTTCTTCATGTACAGAAACATTATAAGTTCTGCACATACATGAAAATACAACTTCCCCCACCATCAGCTTTCAGGTGAAGAGTTGTCACTGCACAGCTAAGGGAATTGCTCGTCTCAAGAGCTATAGATACTTGCTATATTTAATAATGTTTGATGCCCATTCTTACTCCATAGTTATGTATTGCTGATAAAATGAAATGGCAATTGGGAAAGGAGATGGTTCAGGTTCAAGTTTAGGGTACCTCCTCAGCATTTGCAATTATGAGGACCAAGGGAAACTACATAGACTATTTCACTCTTGCCGGATTATTATCTCTAGGTGGTATTGCCGATTTGGTTATATGAGACAGGATATTGTAAGACCCCCAAAAGAAAATCGTTTATGTGAATATTTGTTAAGAGTGTAATTTGTTTTTGATGTTGGTATGAATTGGTTAAATGACGAAAACGTGTTACTAATGTTCATTGTTACAAACAATTAAGTTTGTTTAAAGACGTCATAAATATTTCCATATTTAATTTTAATATATACATATAAATAAAAGAATTATATGTGTTCAATATTGAAAGCGAAGGGAGAATGGCTAAGGATCGCTTCCCTAACAATGTGGGAACTATTTGATGAACGCATACGCGGATGTATACAAAAAGAAGTGTAATGCGGTGCCAATTGTCTAGTTATTAGCGTCTGTGTGTTTGGTGTAGATGGACACATTTTTATGTGTGCACGTCATAAAATAGTGAAAGTAAATTTACTAAGTGTTTAAAGACCGTTAATTTGTGTAAAATAAGTGAAACACAGCACAGCACAGCCGGTGTTTACAAAATACCATGTAGCTGTGGACAAGTATATATAGGCACCACCATGCGGAGTATCAGCACTCGACTAAAAGAACATGAAAGACATAGCCGGTTGGGGCAGACGGACAAGTCAGCGGTGGCAGAACACTCTCTGTTGTTCGGCCACGACGTGAATTACAAAGACACGGAGGTACTCTCAAGGACAAGCCACTACCAGGCTCGCTTGACTCGGGAAGCAATAGAGTTTTTTATGCATAAAAACTCCTACAATCGAAAAGAAGAGAGACAGCAGATAAGCAAAACTTGGCTCCCGGCTCTAATAAGAGGGAGAAGAAAACCTGAGACACGTAAAGGTTTCTCCTTTATACCAGGATCAGAGACGTCCCATTTGCCGGCATTTTGAGATCGATAATCTCATGTTGGTATTCATGAGAACGAGCGATCGTGAAAATTTGTGTTACCAAGGACACTAATAACAAACAAAGATGAATATGAAAGTTTGCAGTGAACTTTAGTTTATGTGCAGCCGCTAATAACAGAGGTTGACCCTGAAGATGCTGGACGCAGTTTTCAGCGAAACGTCGGAGGAAGGTAATCCAACTCGACCACGGCCCACAAACCCGGAAAATCTACTTAACATAGTTGATAATGCCGGCCGTGAAAGCCTCAGCACTTATATTACCCTAAAATTGCAGCAAAAAAACTTTTTTTTTTTTTTTTTTGCGAAAACTATCTTACACAGAAAAGTGAAATTTGGTAAACCTTCTAGTTATGCTTTGGCACACATACATACAAATTTTCACATCATTGTGACAAAAATTGTGGATTTTTGTCACTTTCACAGATGCCTCCCCTTAACTACATAACACAAAGATGTCCCATTAAATTTATTATTATATACTTACAGTATCTGCATCTACAATACATTAGATTCCATTAAAAAGAAAAAAGATGGAATCTAGTGGATTGTAGATTAGTACTTACTATACCTTCGTTGTTACTGTCATACACTAACTAGGTTGATATGATCACTCGACGCTCTCTAACTCTTCTTACGATACACTGACCTACTCGTGTCTAACTGCAACTAATTGCTGGTTCCTGGCCTCCTTATTTAGTGGGGATGATGCCACACAGACCATTCCTAAACTCCACAAACGTGCCGCTGGTAACGCGGCTGGATTTTTCTGCAAGGCTCCAGAGAAAACCTCATTTGTGTAGCTGTTTTCATTGTGGTTAGCTTCATACACACAAACAGTTGTGCGAAGCAGCCTGACCTTGAATGCCTTTGCCCGCTTGCCAGCCCAGCTCCGACAGTCCTTTGTTTTGCACAATATGTTAGTCTAGGCATCTGTCACATGTATGACATGTCCAGTGCTTGTGAGCTTTGCTCACTCTGGGACCTTCAGAAAATAAAGATACTTCCAGAACTAGAGTTGAATTACCTATAGTAAATAGAGCAAGTATTGGATTTCACTAAAAAAATTTATATTGAGATTTCATTGAAATATGTTTTGAGACTCCTTAAATCCCCCCCAAAAAAAATTTTAGGTCTATGCCTGCATGCCTCTGTCTGTTCAGAATCTTCCAAAGAAGTGGCAGGAAGATTTTGAAAAAGGTCGCCAGCTCAAACTATCCTTTACCTGAACATTTTTTTGGGTATTTTCTATTTTCTCAGAAATGGGACTTATAATTGGGACAAATAAAATGCATATTTTGAATTTTCCGGGAAAGACTGTGAACTCCTCTTTATTCTGAATGACTTGATAATGGGTAAACCATAAGACAAAAATATCTTAATACACAGATTAATTTAGATCTCATTAAAGCACACAATTTATGTCATACGTATTTTACGTGTGTGATATTGGCTGTTTTTGAGGTGTTTCTTATTGGTTTGAAGTGGTAAGCCACTATTCCTTTCTTCTTGTGGTCTTGGAGAGAGAATGGAATTTCAAAGCCATCACATAGCAATCCACTGTTTAAAAATCTACCAGTTCACCATACTTTATCCTTCTTATACCTACAGTAATAGTGTAAATGGGTAACATAGTAACCCATTTATGTCCAGCGATCTATTTATAAAGCACTATAGATATAATTTTTTTATTTAGCTTACATGATTTCTCAAGAGTTATTTTGACCATGTATGTCATTATTGATGATATCCGATTATGTGAACACATTATGGTCTCTTAAAAACTAGAATGTTTTGCAGTTTATTAATTTACAACAGTAAGTTGCAAATGACTGCAGCGCATGTAAAAGCATATTATTCTTTTTTTCCTTGTTGTGTTTCCCTCCCAACTTTCTGTAATACAAT
The DNA here is from genome assembly GCA_030765045.1 of Tenodera sinensis. Classification (NCBI taxonomy): domain Eukaryota; kingdom Metazoa; phylum Arthropoda; class Insecta; order Mantodea; family Mantidae; genus Tenodera; species Tenodera sinensis. The sequence goes on from CM060961.1 coordinate 200,601,421, forward strand.
AAACGTAAATAAAGGTTCATATTGGTAATTATTATTTATTTATGCCAACAAACTTACTGTTGGTGTTTTTAAACACACAAGCCGTGTGTGGGCAAAGTTTGAGAGGTAGAACTGGAACTTAAAAATTCAATGCCACAACTGGGATTTGAACCACAGACCTTCCGCTTACCAGGCGGCTGCTCTAACCATTGAGCTATTGTGACAAACTGCCAGAATGGCATTAAATTCTCAAACCAGTTTGTATTTCTCCTGGTAAACCACAAAGGCAGTCTCACATCAGAGACTGGTAAGCGGAAGGTCTGTGGTTCAAATCCCAGTTGTGGCATTGAATTTTTAAGTTCCAGTTCTACCTCTCAAAGGTTCATATTATTGCATCACACAAAGAACATGACACTGTAAGCAATTCTAACGCTGAAAATGTGAGCCCAAATACAAGCAATCTATTTATAGACTGCTGGGTACATGTGTTATCTCACATCAGCACTCGGAAACCCTAGCTTATGCAAAAGCTAGCGAGATTGTTACTTCTGTAATAGTATGCAAGCATCTGCCACGTGTGTTATTTACGTTGTACAGTTTTCTGTTTGAAACAGAGTGAACTTGTGTTCAACAGTATTCTAAATTGTTCTTTGAAGCAATGATAACATGTAATACATGGATCATTAAGTACATATATCTTATAGTTATTATTTTTGAGGATAGTTTTGCAATTCTGCATTAACAAAAAATGCAAATGATGATTAGGTAAGTTTGTAGTTATTTCTTTTTTCGTTTTCATTATTTTTAGACTAAATTTAGACATATGGCATGTAGTGATTATGATATATTCGAAGGAATTACACTGGATATTGTGTTGATAACTTTTCCAATAAAATTCATGATGGTTGTGATGCAGGTGATGTGATTCTCCCTCCTGACCCAGAGAGTCTTGAGTGATAAAAATGGAGCAATAGAGGTATTATAGTAAATGTGAATGATATTTCCCATCCAGTTAAGGTGCATTTCACTGCCTCTGAAAAGAGCTACATACAGAAAACGAATGACTATAGGTTTGAAAAGTCAACCAAAAAGAGAAAACTTTGCAACTGACCAACGAGATGCGAAAAATGTGCCTTCAAGTGCACAAAAATTCCAGAAAATGATCATGCTACAAATTAAAAATGTGAAGAAATGAAAACAAATTTGACACATGTCACGCCACTTGAGATTTTGCAAAAATGTGATGTAACACGGCCACAGATGTTTTGAACTTTACCACAGTTGACAAAAAGCTGTTACCACTCCAAATGTTTCATTAAGTGTGTGGTTTGGCTTTAAGTGGTCTGTAAGTGCTTTAAGAAATAAAGTTTAATCATAAAACACATGAATTTGACAGAAATGTATTCATGCATTATTACAGTATGTTTTGGTACCGGCATTGTCCAGCAGCCTATTTATAGACTGGTGTTTTTGGGATACTGGGTGAATGAAAAGGCAAACAAAATATGTTGGCCTACTGTATACTGAACTAATACAATACATGCGGTTTTTTTTTTCTTCAATTTTTGAAAGAAAAAAATAAGTTGGGCATTAATGGGTTAGTTAATGATTTTTTGGGTTTAGGTAGCTTATGCACTTAATAGCAATTCTTCACTTCATGTGTTTGGCACATGTTCATTCCAGCTTAACATTGTCTCCAGTGTGTTCTGGGTCGCCCTGAATCTCTTCATCCTCTTAGCATGTAGTCTAATGCTGCCTTAGGAAAACTAGGTTTTCCATTCATAATAAGTGTTCCGTATAGTGTTGTATTACCCAATATTTTCTTGTTACTGAATTGCTATCAATGTCATCAGTTTCAATTAAAAAATCTAAAATTATAGAAAAATATTTGGTAAAACTGTATTATTTTATGAGTCATTCATATGGTGCAAACCAAATGAATAAAGAATGAAAACGGCACCTGATCTTCTTTTGCATGCAAAATTAATCACTTAAACATAGAGGTTTGTCTGAAGTTCAAGCAGGAGAGGCACTCACAACAGAAGGAATGATAATTTCTGTTGCCATAGGAGAGCAGAGGTGAAGTATAATTAGAACATAATTTATAACTTGTGTTGAAATGGATCAACCAAAGTCTCTCATCTTAATGTCTATTTTAACAACCCAAGGTGCAACAGCCCTTTCCGGTCCAAAGTCTACCGCCCAGCCGCTGCATCCCCAACCTCTGCCCACCACAGGTGACATGAGTGGGGTGCCGTACTGGAAGGTGGCACTTGGTAAGCGCACCGAGCCCTCCCATCCGGTTATGGGGTCTAAGCAAACAGGGCCACTCTTTTCAATCAATTGGCCCCCCAGGGACCCAACGAGGCTGAGTGCACCCCGGACCAGGTCTCCTAGCGAGAGGAAATCCTCATACCAGTACCGGGAATTGAACCTGGGGCTCCCAACGGGAGAAAATCCCCACGCCAGTACCGAGAATCGAGCCCGGGTCTCCCAACGGGAGAAATTGCCCACGCCGGTACTGAGAATCGAACCCGGGTCTCCTGCTTGGTAAGCAGCAGCGCTACCACCGGGCCAAAGAAACGACTAATTTCTAGAGATTGGTTCACAACCGTCTTACACAAACAATACAAATGGAAATACATACACCCAGTCCAGCCATAAATAGGTACTGTTAAAAACTTTTGAGGTATACTGTACAACCGGTTTTTGAGGGTGAGTGTTAGAAACTTTTGGGGCATACCTGACAACCGGTTTTTGAGGGTGAGGAACCACCTTTGTGCTGACTTTCACCTTGAACCATTGTGAGCGTGAGTTTGTGAAAGGGAAAGCACAGAACTGCAGTTGAAATCTGTAATGGCGTGACTATGAAAATTGTGTTCCCGTGATAGCGTTATATAGGGTTGGAAAATCTGCAACTGGAATTTTTAAAATCCTAGAAGAAGCAGAGTACGTTTGTGCACTGGAGCATTGAGCGTTTCACCGAGGATCGACCAGTAGCCGCCCATACTAGGTTTTCAACGTAAGTTTGACTTGTATTTTGTGGAGTTTTTTGGACTTTATGAATGTAATTGTGCAATTTTAATAATGTAAGACTTGAACTTCTCAGCCTTTTAACCTTTCACTTTTAATTTCTTAACTGTGAGGCGCAAACGTTTGTGAGCTTTTCCTGTTTTTATCTTTGGAGTAGGGGCCCCAATGACCTTGTCAACGGGCCCTTAAACCGGTCTCGCTCACCCCTCAAACTCATAAACTCGTCCAAGAGAAGGACGCCCACGCACAAAACAAGCAGTGGCGGCTCGTATGCGGAAAAATCCAGTACGGAAGCAGTCAATCAGAACCCGTAACGAACATTTCAAAAAGATCAATGTTTAGGCTACTGTCAGATGCTGTGCATTCTGCCAATGACAAGTGGCCACGAAGACTCCGTTTTGAAAAGTTATTGGTGCTGTGTATACTGAATGTATGTATGTATGAGCAACATACTAAAAGCAAATTAAAGTATCTCCATCATAGTTGAGCTTTTCAGTTTTTAAGTTGTAACAATATTATGACTAGTCCATGTAGAATAGGCATGCTTTTATATTCCGCACACACTCATGCATGCCCATTGGAAATTCATCAGATCGCCCTTTAACTCATCACCAGGGTTAGAATTTTTAGGTGCAAATTTCAGATGAAAAAAGGAAGGGAAAAGGTGCTCAAATAAGGTAAAATAAAGGAACAAAAAGGTGCTGGTTTATTCAGCTAATTCAATTTCTCTTTCCTCTAATTTATTGAATTACAACCAAGTACATCAAATTATCATTCATCAGAAGAAGGAAAACACATGAAGCTGTTATACTTCAAGACATTAAGCATTTCTACATTTTTAAAAGTCTGTTTCTATTAGGAGATAGAATGTGTTTGTAGATGCTAAAGCTTCTTTTGACATCTACAGAAACCAGTGGAGCAAATCTTGTATTCACATGGTATAGCAGTTCTGCAGATGTGGCAAAATCCTCAGTGTCTGGATTCTTCTGAAGACTAAACTCAAATTTGTCTTGCCAAAGCCATCTAACTGCTTCCTCACAGAAGTAAACATATCCCACTGTTTCTCCTTTTCCAAACCTTGTTCTAATAGTTTCAAGGCTGCGGTCAGGTACTTGTTACTATGGACACAATATATGTAGTTCTGTCTGCAAATTATGTATTTTCTCCGGTAACAGAAGTTGCTGTGCCTTGGAAATTGCACCTGCGTTAGCTGGATCCAAAGAAAGCACAAACTCTTTTTGTTAAAATTCTCACACAACGTAGCAGCACACTCGATCCAAGATCCCCAGGGAGTAATGATTGGTAAATTCGAAAGGGGCAGTCCAGTGGTTTCCTTGTGGACCACAACATGATTCGAGGCTTTCAGCAGAATCTTCTTCAGAGCAGAGATGACTTGATTTGCGATGTCACATTCGTTCTTATGGATTCACAAACCCTGTGAAGGGCATGAACCAAGTATGTCACATGCTTCAACTTAGGAAATAAAGGCTTCAATTTGTTAACAGCTGAAACCATGTATGGAACCTGGTCCGTAACCACAAGAAGTTTCTCAATCTTAATACCAGCAGGCCAGAGTTTTTGACAACAGTCCATAATTGATTGCATTACTGTACTGGCATTGGCTTTCTGCAGCTCATACATTTTTAACAACGTGGGCTTAACTTCTCCTCTGCTAAGGGAAAAACTAAAATGTTCAAAACATATTGTTCCGTTGAGTTCATCCACAATGATTCCCACATCGCAATCAGACACTTTCTCCTTGATTCTTTGTATGGTTCCCTAGTAAACAGGCTCCATGTAGTTTTTTTCTTAAAGTTACTGTCATTTGGCATTGACATCTTTGAGTATTTTTCAAGAAATCCCTTGAAGGCTGGATGGTTCACCTTATTGAGAGGAATTCTTGCTTGTGTAGAGTTGCACACAACTCAATGTTGATTTCCTTAAAATTTGGGCTTTTTGAAGAACTGTGCTAAAATGCATTTCATAATAGAGGCTGCCGTGATTTGTTTGCCTGAAGAGTCTTGTTTATTTGATGCTTAGAGCTGAAAATGTGCTGTTTGATGCAAACTCGCTGGTGTCTTACACCAATGTTTAAATGAAATTCTTGAATCACAAATAGTACATTGAATAATAGTTCCATCTGTCTATGAAATCTTTTGAATTTCTGAGCCAGAACAATAAGTCGAGCACTGAACACCTTTGGCATGGTAAAATCTAGTAATACATTCGTTTAATAGTAATGTAGCAAAGTACTAACACCAGTTCACTTGCTAACTCACTGTGACTGTTACACAACTCATTCACTTGCTGTGCACACTCGTATATAACACCACAACAATTACCAGAATGTTCTCATTCATGCTGCATGCTTAGTGATTTCTAGTAGCCTCGAGTAGAACCCAGAGTCAATTCTTGGAACTACGTGTGTATGGTTACTGCTGTCTCTGCGTGACCTTGGAATCTGCGCGAACAGATGACGTGTGTCACAGTAACAAACTCACATTCATGAACAGTAGGCTACTGATTCTGGTGAAATTAAAAGGATAGAATGGTATACAATGAGTCATTCTCAGTTGCATTATTGTGGGTTACTTTATAGCGGTAAAGCAAGAGAAAGAGGATTTGTGGTATACAATTATTTTCCATTGTTGTAGGTGTGCTTTCAACTCCTGCATAGTGTTTACTGAAAGAGTTAGGCTTACTCTTCACATGTTCACAGCAAGCTGAGGAGATGTTAATTAAAAGTTAAATATTTTATATTCATTAAAATCATATAGAGTAAAATGGAATGAAACTTAAAAGAAAAAAGAGGGAAAAGTGAATTATGGGAAAGGTTGGGAAAAAAAGGTATAAAGGTACCCAAAAAGGGAGAAAGGTACATGAATAAATGCTTTTTTTGGCGACTAGAAACAAAACTTCACACTGTGGTATTGCTCCGTAGAGCTTAAATTTACCCTAAGAAAAAAGGTGCACACCTAAAAATCCTAACTGTGCTCATCACTGAGATCCATCAACTTCAGCGCTTAACCATCGGTTCCATAATTCCCTCAACTGAAGGATAGTCCCATAACCTAACTAAATTGTAAACAGCTAGCCAGCTGATTGAATAATTCATGGCAGGATGTTGGCCATATTGCACGAGTCACCAAACTGTTCCTCAATTCAAAGCTTAGAGTTACCTGAAATTCATCTTCTTAGGATAAGAGAAAAGCCTGGAAGAAACCTTATGCAGGAAACTTACTATAATAGAGATTCAAACTCAGGACCTCTTGAATATGAGGCAGGCATGCTACCCCCACCTCACAGAGGCAGCGTTCAGATTGATTGGCAACACAAAACCAGAAGGCGCTGAAAGAAATTATCCCTTTAAGGATACTGGAGAAACCTAAGTTTGTACACAATAAATTCTCCTTTCATATGATTTTTTTTCAGAAATATGAGAATATTTTCAAGGAATTCATAATGAAATTAGTGTCACAAAATAAATATAGCATCAGAAACCTATTAAACTACCCAATCCAAAATAGCGTGCCAAAAACCAAATTATCAGACAAATGGATTGTTGAGATGGTAAAAAAACATACATTGCAAAAATGAAAAGAAGTTTAGAGTCAGAGTGAAATAACAACTGAGGAACATCAAATTCAAGTGTATGGACAAATCTGCTGTAGAACATAATTTTTGGTTATTAAATCTCAACATAAAACAGGAGATTAAATTAATGAAACCATAAAGAAGCCATTAGAATTGAGCACTTGGGAGAGCAGGTTTATTATCAAGAATTAAGGAAAGATTATGAGTTTCGAAATCCCTACTGTTATCAGATTAATCAAGAACAGATGGCAGACCAATGCCAAGTAGGACCAAACCATTCACAAGAATACCAGTCGACCACAAAATTGATGATAGAAGATGCTGCTAATGGGAAACTAATTTTAATAAATAGACATTAAGTGGAGAGAAAAAATCTAATGTGTTGCACTCCTATGACTTTCTCTACTCTTGTACTAACCATTCTAACAAACTCTTATTGCTATATCTTCTTCATGTTAGTTGAGATAAACATTTGCAGAAATTATCTTATTGCTTATTTCCGTGTAGGTGCAAGGGGAATATGAGAATACAGTAGGCTTTGAACGATAGTCAAACATTTTAAAGCTTTTGAGATTCCATTTTCTTTGCACGGTTAACATATAAAAATATAAACAACAATGTTGCATTTGATGAAAGTTTAAGTTTTCCAAAACTGACACAAATAACAAAGAATATCTCCAAAATAGTTCATTCTATAAAAAAATTTATTTGGGGATAAATTATATTTTGGTGAGATCTCATTTTTTGTGTAGTAAGATTTTGTCTATCTTAAGGTTTGCGAGTTATTCAAAAGTCATCCAGAGTAAACAGGACTACATAGGCTATAGCCAGAAAATTCAAAAAATACATTTCATTCGGCATAAAAATATCTTAAACATATGTCATTTTAATCAAAATCGTTAGCCATTTTCAAGAAAATCAATTTTCAAAAAATTTTCCATGTAAAAGGTAGTTTAGGGTGGAGGAATTTTCTTCAAAATCTTTGTATCACATCCTTAAAAAACATTCAACTTAAATACCAACTTTGGTTTTTACAGGGGGCCTTGAAAGCATATATTTCCAGGAAATCTTGACATTGAATTTTTGGGTGGAGTACAATGCTTCCTCTACTTACTAGTAGAGAAAGTAAAGATTGTTAAAATGTTGGCTCATTCTGACATAAGTTATAATGACTCTCCTTTTTATACAATATTTTTGTTATTCTGTGTTGGCTGTATTTCTTAATTTTTTTGAATTTTACCACTTTGCCTCTTAAGATCCATTAAGCACAGTAAAATTCTATTGTGTTTGACAGCAGGGTGTACATAGTATACAAATTGTAAATGTGAGCAGACAAATTTCTTATGCTCATCTTGGAGTAGTATTCTTCTCATTTGTGAACTGTACTTGATAAAATCCATAAAATAATAAATTATGTATGTACTTTTGTTATTTCTTCTAGGTTTCTGAAGAACCCAGGATCCTTCAAGAAGAACACCTGAATGACAAATACATTAAAGCAGAAGGTAGCGATAATGTTAAGGATGCAGGATTTGAGGTATGTAGTTGCCTTAGCTAAAAATGTAGTGGCATCTTTGCTAGCAGTAATGATAGTGATTTTATGTGGTAGGTGGAGGAAGGGTCTAAAGTTCTTGGCCTGATCAGGAAAACACAACATTTAAGAATAATAGTGCATTTTAAATTGTCAACATAGTTCCTTATAAATCAATAGATTTAGTCCAATGACTTTCTAACATTTTAATTATCTCATTAAAATATAAGTTATCAAAATGTGCAAAATAGATGTCTATATCGGCTGTAGCCTTGTCATTTGGAATCTTCATCAACCCAACCATTTCATAGGTTGGAGCAAAAATTAGTTGTTTGAAGCCAAATATGGCTCTTAGAAACTGGTGCAGTTTTTATAATGGTTATTAACACATAACAGCAAGAATAATGTTCTTCTCTGAAAGATGAAGTACTGTGATAGCAGACGCGATTCCTATCTACAGGGTCGTGGTAACAGAATGGAATGCATAAATCAATGTTCCTTTATCACAACATATTTATTCATTAACACTTCATTATTTTACACTCTCAGCACCATATTAAATAATCAAAGACCTTCACAATTAAATGATTTGGTAGAATCTACACTGGATAAAAGTTTGGTGAAAGTTCCATGTTCACACGCTACCAAAAACACGTCTTATCATCTTGAGCGTATAGACGCTACTGAAACTAGTCCTCGGCGTCGCTTTGGTACGACACACCGCCATTTTTGTATTCATCCGCGCAAATAGTTTTTATTGGTTGAACACAACAGACTATCTAGTAACAAGAAAACATTGGCTATCCTGAATATTAAAAATAAGTTCCTGATACACCCAAACAAGAACTAGAAATTTATACACTTTTAACAAACATTTATATGAACGATTTTCTATTGGGGTCTAATATTCTGTCTCATATGCCCCTTGTTTTGTTTTTCAAGTTGTCACCTATATTTACAATCTTGAAACACAATACAATACTTCTCCCTACTCCTTTGATTCAATCACTTTGTACAATATTTTTTTTTTTTTTTCTTTTCTTTACAGTCTTCTTCACTGTTTGTCTTTGTCTTTTGTTTTGGCATGATACAGCATGTCTTTATAAATTTCACATATTCAATTACTACACAATATATGTTCAGTTGTTATACATCACATATTCAGTTATTATACAATACATTCAGTTATTACACAACATATCCAGTTATTATACAATACATATTCAGTTATGGTACAACACATATTCAGTTCTTATACAACACATACTCAGTTATTGTACATTTGACATTGACACAAATATAATTTAAGTGTATCATGGTTTATTATGTGGTTTTTGATTGTATTCATTGCTATGAGGAGAGAAAAACAGGATACAAATTTTGAGCTAATGATTATGATCATGTTTATGGCAATATTTTATTCATTTCTTTGCCTTGTAAGCTTATTATGTATAGGCAGGTCATTGAGTCGGTTCTTAAACTCTGATGTTACTAATGGTACCATTTTTCTTAATTGAGTTATTACTCATTGTTGTTTGGTTCAACATTTCTTCGAGCTTAGCATTGGCTATATCCATCTTAATTCATGGGCATTGCTTTCCTGATTATGGTTTTCCTTACTTCACTAATTGTCACTTCTTTGTCTCTTATTTCTATAATAGAAAACCTCTATACTTATAATTATTTTGTAATTGTATTATTTTTCTTCTCAATTCCCCTCAACATCTTTGTGTCGAAATATTATATCTTTGTCATCATAATTGATTCCCTTTTATTTTTGTCCCTGACATCCTTATGTCAAAAACATATCTTCCGTCGCTATAATTCATTTATTTAATGACAATTAGTGTCCTCATCTGTCTTTGTTGACAATGCTCTTTGTGGTCAATATAGCCAATGACTATGTTGATTTTCTTCCCTGTTGTAATTCCTAATCTGAACATAATTTTCTATAAGTAACCCATTAAAAATTGTTATTTTCCATCATCTCTACTATTCCTGCCTTACACATTTGTTGGCAAAGACTATTTGGTCCTTTCTTTGTATGGCTTTAATTTATTTTTATGGTATCTTCCTACCAACTTGCCATTTGTATTCTGTAGCTCATACGTGTGGTCACCCAGCTGTTTTGTTATGACCAGTGGTCCATCTTTCTCTCTGTGTAGCCATCATGGTGTCGATGTCAATTGTAAGTTGCTGAGATTTTGTTGTTTGTCATCCAGCCAGTTGGGATGAACTTAGTTGTTGTAATTTCCCTGAGTGTTGGTGGTGGTTGTTGTTTCTGTATTTTGTGCAGCATCTGCCCTATTTGGCACATTTTCATCTACTTCCTTCTGTCTTATGTTGCCAGTGTACCATTGGTCTCTGCCCCTTTGGCGCGAACCTCTGTTGTATGACGGTCCTTGGTTGTTGAAGTATTCCCTACAGAAATGTATGTGGTTCACCTGATGGGTACGATCTCCTGGTCTTCCACGATCATATGTATATGTTCTGTATCTCGATTCACCCCTCGGTATTGTGTCGTTGTACCGCTGTCTTGTGTTCTCCATCCTCTCGCCATGATTATGTGGTTGTGGGGAATGGTGTGCCCCTCTCCCCCTTTCATGGGTGCTCCTAGTATTTCTATGTTCTCCCTCACTCTGGTTGTTCGTAGCCGTGCTCCGGTTTAAGATGGGTGAGTTTGGGTGACCGTTCCTATGTCTATGCTCATTAGGCCGACCATTTTGTGTTTCGAAGGCTGTCAGCAATTCTATCATATCTGCAAAATCTACTGGCCTCGCAACAATTAATCCTGTTCTCACTGTGTCTGGGAAATGTCTTGTTATGCTGGTAATTAGTTCTGCTTCCGACAAGTTGGTGTCTAATAGCTTTCCTTTGTTGGCTATTTTCATGAAATAATCGACTAGCGATAACCCTTTGGTTGGATCATATCTACCTGTCGCTAGCTCCACCCTAGTTTGGTTTTGCTTAGCTGGGCCCCAATACCTTGATAGGAATAAATTTCTGAATGAGCTATACGACTCATGACCAGCTAGTGTTAACCTGAGCCATTCTAATGCCTTGTTTTTTAAGCTTTTCTTAACTATCATCATCCTAAGCTCGTTTGGTATCCTTTTCACTTTAAAATATTCTTCCATCTCTTTAACAAAGAGTTTTGGATCGTCTCCCTTCTCCTCGTCAAATGTAGGTGGTGTGATTTCATGTAATATGCTGTTGGTGTAACATGTGTTATGTGTTGAGTCATTGTTTGGTTGTGAACCTCTTTCTCTGTATGGTGAGTCCACATTTTGTACATTATTCAAGTAACTCTCATCTTGTACATTACTTACATCTAAATCATCTTGCCTTTGTAGTGCATTCACAACATCATTTACATTAGCCAAACTTTCTTTCCCTTTTTTCATTTCTTCACAAATTGATTTTAAATCATTCTTTATTTCTAAGTGGCTTTGTTTCATATCATTTATAGCATCCTGTTGTGAATGCATCACATCAGTCATCGTCTTAATTTTAGGAATTACAATTTGTCCTACAGTTTCATTAATAATGTCTTTCTTTACTACCTCAATCTCTTTCCTTAATTCCTCAGTTATTTCTGCTTTTACATTTGTAATCTTACAGTCTATACTTGTATTACATTCTGTTATTTCATCTCTACATCTAGCAATTTCTCCTTCTAATACAATCTTATTTTCTCTCATTTCTGATTCTATTTTTCCCATCCTATCTCCTACGATTTCTATCCTAGCTTCTAAGGCTTCCTTTGTTTCATTCAAGTTTTTATGTACTAATTTTAAATTAGTTTCCATTACTTTCATATTTTCTTTACACTCCTGTCTTCCTAATTCTATTTTCTGTTCTAAGTTCTGTCTTCCTAATTCCATTTTCTGTTCTAAGTTCTGTCTCACTTCCTCCATTTTCTGACCTAAACTTTGTTCTATGTCCTGCTTTAATTCTGCCCTATTCTGTTCCATTTTCTGACCTAATTCTACCTTGTTTTGTTCCATTTTTTGTTCTAGTCTTTCAAACATGGTCATTAATAACCTTTGCTCTTTCCCTATTTCAACCTGTTCCTCACTTTCTAATTCTACCTGATAACTAGGCCTATCTGCCCCTTCCCCCACTCCTGTTTCTATCTCTTTTCGCGACATTTTAATTTCTTTATTTAATTCACTTAGGGTTAAAAGTCCCACTACTTTGCCGCTTCTCAGTAACATAAAAATGGAAATAAACTGTATGTGAAAACAAAAAATTTTGATCCTACTTTCTTTTCCGTTGGTTCTTCGTCCAGTTATTTACGTCTCCTGGGCAGTTGGCTTCGCTAGATGATCTCCGGTGTTTTTCCCACGTTGATTCTCCGTGTATCGATGTTCTGTTGGCGATATCAAATGATGGTCTAATGGCGTCTTCTTTCCATTGGACGCGGCGTCACTTGATGTTTTATCGTGATTTCAATTTTCGTAATTTTGCATTCCATTCTAAATTCGAGTTCCATGTTGGGTAAGCCATTTTGGTGCAGTTTTTTAAAATGTATACCGACATATAGCAAAAATAATGTTCTTGCTGAAAGATGAAATACTGTGATAGCAAACGCGATTCCTATCTACAGGGTCGTGGTAACAGAATGGAATGCATAAATCAATGTTCCTTTATCACAACATATTTATTCATTAACACTTCGTTATTTTACACTCTCAGCACCATATTAAATAATCGAAGACCTTCACAATTAAATGATTTGGTAGAATCTACACTGGATAAAAGTTTGGTGAAAGTTCCATGTTCACACGCTACCAAAAACACGTCTTATCATCTTGAGCGTATAGACGCTACTGAAACTAGTCCTCGGCGTCGCTTTGGTACGACACACCGCCATTTTTGTATTCATCTGCGCAAATAGTTTTTATTGGTTGAACACAACAGACTATCTAGTAACAAGAAAACATTGGCTATCCTGAATATTAAAAATAAGTTCCTGATACACCCAAACAAGAACTAGAAATTTATACACTTTTAATAAACATTTATATGAACGATTTTCTATTGGGGTCTAATATTCTGTCTCAAAACAAAGGTCATAAAGTTTTGCAGCAATAATCCTAGATGTGGGTATGAAGATGCATTATTATGCTGAAAGAGAATTTTCGTTTTCACAAGATGTTAGCTCAAATAGCACCCTGTAATAATTTGGTCCTGCAGTGAAGCGTCATATTCCCTGATGATGGTTCTGCTCTTCTAGAAGTTGTCTATGACCACCACACCATGCAAATCCCAGTACTTTCACCTATTGTCATCCACTATTTGGACTGCTCCTTCATCTCTGGCATTTGTGGTAAATCCAAGTTTCATACACTGTTATGGAGTAAAACAATTGACTGGAATTATTTAAGCAGATCTAACACTCTTGAGAAAGCTTCATTAAAATACGTTCTCTGTCTATTGTTAAATGCTGTATCCAGGTGCGTAGTGTCAATGGATGTGGTTGATGTGTTGCATACCTGGCCAGTTTTCTTTAGTTACTATATACTATTATACGTATAATTGGCATAATGCGTACTGAGGAGTATGATTCGAACAATCTGCTATCAACTACAATTGCTAGCGTATCATGCCAAGGATTGAAACAGAGGGGCTGGTGGTTGTGCTTACCTCATGCCAATCATGTCAAACGATGTGTGCACGCAGTGGATGTGATGCAAAAAGTGCATCTCGCTTGTTAATGAGGTTTAAAGCTAAGTTTTTCAGTATTTTGTTTGGCAGTGAAGGTTAATTTCTTATTTTTAACTTCTTCTATACATATCAGAGTACAACACGTAACATTTTGAACAGTAGTGTTTGTGAACATGTAAGAGAAAAATACACCAGGAAACCAACTGCAGGGTATGCACATTTCTCATATGCATCCATATGATTCAGTACTAGGAAAACGCGTGTTGTAGAGAGAGCGCTGCATTTTCTGGAAACGTACTGCTTCAAATATGGAATCTGAGTGCTTGTAATCAACAAATTAAGAATTCAGAATAAAATAGAACGAGCAATTGTTCAGTAATTTAAGTATTTACCAGTTGGTGAATTATAAAGTTCTTTGAAAACTAAAAACTGCGAAAAAATAATTTTTTCAAAGTTAATAATTTTTATTTAATAAATCAAAGCACTACAAAATATTCTGTTCCCAACTTTCTTTTGAATGTACTTATATATAGCAGAATAATATTAAAAATTATCAACATTTTGAAGTCTTCATCATGCAGCTAAACAATAGCTAGAAAAGATAATAAATTTAAAAGTAAGATATTGCAATGAAAATTTGAGTATACATTATTCTTTACAAGTATTATGTTTCATACGAGTGAACAAAATCTGCTAATAATTGTAGAATTTAGAAATTTCACCTATGCATACCTTTAACTTGAGTTCAAAGTGCATACCCAAGTCCACACATCGCGCTACGCCACTGGCTGCATCTATCAAGCAGAAAGTTTTCTCATATGCAAAATTTGCAATGTCAGCCAACTTGTGTAACTTCAATAGGTGGTCAATAAGTGTGGCATTATAGATGCTTATCACAGTCTCGTCAATTGTGATGGTTTTGGGATCATTGGTGCTCATATCTTGAATGGATGCACAACCACACTTAAATTCAGCTGCCGATCTTTTAATCATAAAAAACGAATGGGAAGAATTCTTTAACATTGAGTGTAACTACTTTTACATTATTGCATTATTTGTTGTTGTTAGCTAATGCTGGATTTCTGACAATGAAGTCATTGATCCTCTTGCTCTCCAATATTTTTCACTGTTGGATGGGGCACTAGAAGTGGCCGGGCATATTTGAAGGTGATCTCGGTCCATTTCCTCTTGCAGATCACATAGAGGACAGAGTGGTGAAGAATATATCTCAATTCTGTTTAAATGTTTTGCCAGACAATCATGTCCTGTAATCAACCTGAAGGTTGCAACTGCTGTTTTTCGAGGATACTCAGGAATTACTGTTTGAATGTTTGGTAGTTCCCATCTTTTATTTTTTGATTTTTCATAGTAATATTTTGCAATAATTTTTTTGAATTCAGAGTTGACTAATCTTTTAGCTGCATAAAATGGTAGATTAACTATTGATTTCTGCACATTGCCGGTACCCTTTTTTGCAAGAAAATCAGCTTTCTCATTACCTCTCAGTCCACAGTGAGCTGGTATCCATTGGAAGACTAGGTGTTTTTGAAGTGTTGTTAGATGGGTAAGGATTTTCCAACATTCTATAATTGTTTGGATTTTTTGGTGACAATTTGGAAGTAATTGTTATAATTGCTGCCCTGGAATCTGAGAGAATAACTGCTTGCTGAAAATGTGAAATTCTATACAAAAGATTTTGTAGGGCCATTCGAATTGCTTCAATTTCTCCATCAAAGTTAGTAGTTCCATAACTTAAAGATTTGTAATAGGAAAAGAGGTGACATGTGACTCCAGCACCTGCTCCATCTTGGTTTGATATCAATGATTGTTTAGGCTAAACCCTTTTAAACAAAGTATTTTATCATAGTTTTCATTTTGGTTTTATCCATTTTGTAGAACATATTAGCATGATTTGTTTACATGATTGTAACGATCAAGTGACTACCCTTATACATCCAAAACTTTAAGGCAGGCCATATACATCATAATATTTTGGCCATCTTCAAAAAAACTGAGAGTCAGTTTGAGAACTGACTCTCCCCCCCTACCCAATACTACATTCCAACAAAAATTTGGTATTTTGCTTTCATCAAAAATACAGGAGGTCCTTGAGAGACCAAAAACAGCAACGTTGAAGAACTATATATGGGAAAAGAGAAGGGGAGAGAAAATAGTCACTAAATCCCTCCAACTATGATTTACATGGAAAATTGTTCTTTATTTTTTTTATTCTGAAGAAATGGCTGTGATGGTTGGTATTGATAATAGCTAAGAGGCAGACCAAAGCTTACTGTATAAAAAATGTAAATCTCAACATACAATTTCTTTCATAAAGCCTCTGCTTTGTCCCATCAGCCATACCTTTTCATATTTACTTTCTTTACCAGCACCTAGTAAATAGAGAAGGCATTACATTCTACCTAAAATTTGGTGTCAAGATTTGACCAAAAATGTTTTTAGGCTCTTTGAATAAATATAAAGAAACTTAGAAAAAGATCTGTGTATGATGGCCTTGTCCTTTATTGCAAGTGGGGGCATTTCCAAGATCTCACACCCTATATGAACTTGTAATAGTTATATTGTAACACAGTGTACTGTGATCAGAGTATTACTTTTAGAACTTGTTTAGAAGTACTCAAACTGATCATTAGACCTCAGATTTTAGATAAAACCTATTTTTTTCCTCCTGATATTTAGAAAATAAAAGTTGTGTATACACTATTTATGGAAATATATGTTCGAAAATGGTGGTCCTATACAACCTAAAAGTACCTAATTTCACATTAGAACCTATTTTTACCTAATTTTACATTTTTCAATGAGTCTGCAGACATTTGAAATAAAACAGTTCTAGATTATTGAGATGTCCAATCCAAAGATGCAACTTAGTGACGAATACCTATATAGCACTGTACATATCCAAAGTATTATTGTATACATTGTCTGTCGTTCGCCACTTTACGTGCAGCAGAAAGATAATAATAATCAATGCATGCGTCGTGCTGCCACTATTTTAAGTAAAGGCTATGATTACATTCATAATCACAACTCGGGTTCAGTCCACGGCTGGGCCAAAACCTTGTTTTGTTACACTTCAAATGCAGTTTTCAGTTTTATGATACCCCTTGCTTGAAACATGAAAAAAAAAAAATGAAACAATAAATATTTAAGTTGTGCTGTACTTACATGTTGCATAAATATGCTTACATATATGATTGATGACTCAGGGGTCTCCGTCTAGGGGATATGTGAATGGCAACCACAGGGTACCCAAGCTGAGCAGAACATTGCTTCCACTTACTGGTGTTTTGCTCCTCACTGTGACTTTTCTATCTGACCTTACCTTGGTCATCTCTTGTTCTCTTCCGACCCCGATGCTATTAGGGTTCCCGAGGGCTAGGGAGTCTTTATTTTTCCAACCTCTCCATTTCTCTATAAAATATTAACCCCTAACATGCTGACCTGTCATGGCATGTAATACGTCCTCTGATTGGTGATCAGAGGATATGGTCGGTGAATTTATTTTGATAATTCTCCTGGTCAGGTCGGTGAGACTCGTAAACCAACGACAGGTGTGGTCCTCCAGACATTCTGGGGGTTGTGAGAGAGCGATGTGACCGCCAAAACATAAAAATATGGTGCTCTCTAAAAAGCGGTTACTATTACTGCTATTGCTCTCTTCAATATCATCAGTGAAAAATATTGGAGAGCAAGAGGATTAATGACTTCATTGTCAGAAATCCAGCATTAGCTAACAACAACAACAACATTTTTCAATGAATGTTAGTAAATCAGATAGTGTTTTGTAGCATAAATATAAATTAAAGGAAAAGAAACTGGATGTGTAAAACTGAAAATATTTCAAGAAACTGGTATGGGATCATCATATAAGTAGGTTATAAGGAGTAGAATAAGATAAACATCTTGGAAAGAGGTTGAAATTGAAGTTGGGGATGTGAAAAACAGAAGTTATGGGCTTGAAAAGTGAGCATAACAAGTTTTGAAGGTGAGGATTTCCATAACCAAAATGAGATAAGAAGTGTCTAGTGTAACAATTTTTCATGTTTGATGTTGTGATAAAGTTAAGTTTATACCAATGCTCTGCTGCCATCTTTCAGTGGTATATGTGCATTTACATTTACATTGATTCTCCCGGTCAGGTCGGTGAGACCCGTAAACCAACGACAGGTGTGGTCCTCCAGACATTCTGGGGGTTGTGAGAGAGCGATGTGACCGCCAAAACATAAAAATATGGTGCTCTCTAAAAAGCGGTTACATTTATTGCTAAGTCTCTTCAATATTTATTGAAAAATATTGGAGAGCAAGAGGATTAATGACTTCATTGTCAGAAATCCAGCATTAGCTAACAACAACAACATTTTTCAATTTCTTCATTTGGTAATGTGGAAACGCTTATGTAAGTCTGGATGCCAGTCGCGCCTTGACAACAATCACAGTGAAAAATGCATAATATGGAGGACATTAAGAACATTGTTTTGAAACTGGGGGAGGATGCAGTGAGCATTTCATCAGCTAAAGAGATTCTGCAGGACCCTACAATTGTCCATGATACTGCATTCATCAAATCCCATGATCTATTTCTGGTCCCCACTATTAATGCTCTAGTCTTCAGACAAACCGGTTTATGTGCAACTGGGATTGATAGAACAGGTGACGGAAAAATATCAACTTTGCTTCTTGCTTATATTGATGAAAAAGTCTCAAAAATTCATATCAGTGCCTCAAACAAACCTAGGACTGATAGTTCTCTGTGCAGTGGCTGAGATCTTGTGTGACAAAACACCTGAACATGAATGTGCTGTTCCCTTGACATTGTCAAATGTTTCGGTTAATCTGTAATGGGAAGTAAAATATGTCAAGAGAGGTAGAATTTTTCAGTTTCAATCGTACCTCTCAAACATTGCCCACACACAGCTTGTGTGTTTGAAAACACCAGTATTAAGTTTGTTGGCACAAATAAATAATAAAATGTCATTTTGTGTTCCCCTATTTTTGTAATTTTAGAACTTTTTTGATTTGTAATAGCACCTATTTTAGGTATATAATTTAAGATTTTTAGGAACTGAAAGTCTGAGGTACACTGATCATATTAGTACAATGTTTTGGGAAACTTATTTTTGAATTGTGTAACTGGACCTTCGGTTATTTTTGAGAACATTCCAATTTTGGAACCGTTCCAAAATAACAATTGTTTTCTACCTCTATAATAAAAGGCTAAAGATTTCCTGGTGTACATTTTAACTATTTATTTTGGGTCTGGTAGTTCTAGAGAAATTTGTGTTATTTTCAGCTACATAAATAGAAATCTTAAACAACAATTTCTGTCAACAGTTTGTTGATTATCGGTCGCTAATAAAACAAGAAAGGAACTCTGAAGAAAATCCATTTCCAAATACAACTTATTCATCAAGTGAAAACCTTATATCTGAGGTAAGATCTCAAAAGTAGTAAAATTTACTGTCATTGACTCAGGAGAATATCTGTCCTTGAACGCGCAATCGCACTGTGGAGTGGCAAGCTTCTCAGTACGATGTAAACAGAGTAACAGTCGCAGTTCAAAATTACTGTCTGCAAGGCAGTTGAACTGTAAGCAGCGGCAATGTTACTATAATATTACATTGCGTGGTTTCTTGGATCTCCACTAAACATTATTCAGTGATGTTACTGAAAGTCTGATCATAATTGCTTTATTTTATGCAGTAATATAATATAGTAGTGATGCTCCTTTGTATAATATTTATTGTACCAGGAAAGAAAGAATAAGTTGTTTTTGAAGCAGGGTGTAAACTGTCAGCGTGAGAGGAAAACGCAATAGAGCATTATCTCAAGCTCACTTGTGACAACCACAAGGTCATATCTAAACTCCTGAGTCAAATACAGTATCTTTACCATAGTGCAATAATAGTTTATTTTATAAGCATGTGCAATAATTCATTGAGTTACATGACTCAGGTCTTTGGAACACATTTTTTATTAATTTTTTAGATGTGATTACTACATGTGCCTCGTACTCAAGAGGTCCCACAATTGAATCTGGATAGAGTTCTTTTCAGGGTTTTCCTTAACCTGAAAAGACAAATGTTGAGTAACTCAAAGATGTTGTGACCTTGGATCCATTTGAGCATTATTTCACCGATTTTGCACATTCACTGTCCAATATGACATACAGAAAGAACTAGCCTCTTCTAGGTTACTCGGGAATTGATGGTGTGCTTGTGCTCTGGTAACACTGTTCACATATTAAAGAACAATATTGAGTACTGCTGCTACCTCTCTTAATTGTTATTACAAAATAATTATCACTTTGTGCATATTTTAAGCAATTGCCAACTGGGTGCTTCCCAGATCTTTGACCATACAGGGAGCATTGAAACATGCTTTAAACATTACTTTGGGGGATTAATTCACAATATCAAATTTTTTACACTTGTATAATTTATTTATTTCAGTTGCTAATGTTTTTCTTTCCTTTTACTTTCTCTACTGCTTAATATAGTGAGTAGAGGAAGTGCTGCATTCTGCCCAAAAATTTTATATTGAAAATTTAGTGGAAATCTATGTTTTGAGGTCCTCTGAATCTAAAAAGGCATTTTTAGAAAAAGACCTGTGCATACGTGCTTCAGTATGAACTCAGTAACTGAAGTTTAATACATATTTGGAAGAAAGAGTTTGTATAAAGCAATTATAAGGTCCTTCATTTAGAACCTAACGGGCATACAGCATGTCGCCTGTATGCGATTGGGTGTGCCACAGCCGGCTTTGCTTCTA
This sequence comes from Tenodera sinensis, assembly GCA_030765045.1. NCBI lineage: Eukaryota > Metazoa > Arthropoda > Insecta > Mantodea > Mantidae > Tenodera > Tenodera sinensis. The sequence continues at coordinate 200,622,017 of CM060961.1, forward strand.
CATAAACTCCGTGCATAAAGCACGTATAACACTCTTACCTTATAGAAGATGCTGGAAATGTCATCCATCCTTGGCTAAACAAACATATCGGGGAAACACATTCTGATTCACACAATTAAGTTGGACCACTGTAATTTTTCCAGTTTCATTTCTAATATTTTGTTTTAGTTCTTCCAATGTATGAGGATTTGTCTCGTAAACTTTGTCTTTCAGGCTACCCCACAAGTAAAAATCATACAATGTTAGATTGGGGCAGCGAGAGGGCTATATACCAGCACTAATGACTACCTTCAAACACTTCCCTCATTTTATTCATGAAATCTTCTGCTGAATGGGCAGCAGCAAAATCTTGTTGAAACTACCCATATGATTTCTCTTCTGTCAGTTCATGATGGAATGGAGTGAAAATATTTCGGTACCTCTCGCATTTACAGTCTACTCATAGAATATTGAACCGATTATACATCTAGCACTAACAGCACACCAAACTCCCAGCTCTCTGATCATAAGGAGGGATTTCTTGAACACAATGTGGATTTTCAGAGGCCCAGTATGGACAGTTATGAGTGTTGACATGACCATTTCAGTGGAACCACACCTTGTCGGAAAAGAACAGAGGCTGTGGTTCAACTGAACCATCATTAACTGATGAAAGAAACCATTCACTATAATGCATTTGTTATACTGGGTCACATTGTTTTAAAGCAAGGACACTTGTACACTTATATACTGATTTAGCTTTAAGAATATAGTTGCTCTATGTGCAAAAGACTCTGAAATTCCCACCTGTTGTGCTAATTTTGGGATGGGTTTGGTTGGTGAACGTTCAAAACATGTGCCTATTTCGTCTAACTTTTCCTCTGTTAAAACTGTACGTTTATTCTTTTGTTTTTTGTTTGCTACAGAACCAGTGGGTTCGAATTTATTCACAATTTCAGGAATTGTAAATCTAAAAGGAGATACTTCACCAGGGAATATTTGAATATATGCTGTGCGAACACGGCTTGGTGATTCCCATTTACAATAACTTTTACACATGAAAGGTATAGGGTAAGAGTGTTATACATGTTTTATGTGCACAGTTTATGTAGGAGCAAAGCCAGCTATGGCACACCCAAATGCGCACAGGCAAAATGCTGTGCACCCGTTGGGTTCTAAATGAAGAACCCTGTAGTTGAAAATGGTAAAAACAGTACTAATGCAGATTACTAACAGATTAGTAACTTAGGAGTGTCTTTAGAGTTAAGAAGAAATAGATATGGTCTGTTAAGTAAATGGGAGTATGTAGCACAAACAGTTTGAGAACCATAATATAGAATTCTAGGTGGTAGAAATAATGTATAATAAATAATAGTTGTAGATAGTAGTGTTACTACCCTGTAGGGCCTGGATTAGAACCTGGGTTAACGCCAGGCCATATGACCTTTGTAAAGGGCTTAGTATAAAAAAAAACTGCATGGCAGTGTAATCGATATTTTCTATTTCTAAGAAGTAATTATAAATTCCATGTAATTGGATATGACTGGCAAAAAGCCTGAATGAATGCCTATATTTTCTCTAAATAGGACACTATTGCTTATTAAAATAATTTAATAAAGCACAAGTTGAATAATTTAGTGTAATTAGAGGAATGACTTTATATAAACTGTTTAGTACATAAGGGATATATGAGTATTTGTAATAGGTAGGAAAGCTGTGTGAGTGTTACTTGTGAGATTATGTAGTTTTTTCTTTTTACTGAAATAAATTAAATCTTTTTTTTTTTTTTTTCCAGATTGAAAGTGATTCAAAAGATATCTGCGTCAACACTGAATCCTTTAAATTGGAAGTCTCAGATTCTGCAACCAATCCAGACTTTGAGGTATGTTGTAAAATTAAATTGAAATTTGTAGTTGTATGGCACCTTTCAAAGCATGAAACTTTTTGTGCAGTTGCTATAACTGTCTGGGTGCCATGTCAGCGCAATACTAAATCCTCTGACTCATTTTTACTTTCTCTACTACGTATAGCAAGTAGATTTCACCAAAAATATATGCTTTGAGGCCCCCTGAATCCAAAAACAAAGTATTTTTAGAAAAAGGTCTGTCTGTGTGTGTCAGTCTGTTGGCAGCATATCTCAAAAATGAAAAGTTGGTTAAAAACCAAAGGGGTATTTAAGTTTAATGCCTTTTAAGGGTGCAATACAAAGATTTTGAAGAAAATTCTGCCACTCTAAACTAGCCTTTACTTGGAAAATTTGTCGAAAATTTTGATTTTCTCCAAAATGATTCTCACGATTTGGATTAAAATGCCATATGTTTAAGATATTTTTATGGCAAACAACATGCATATTTTGAATTTTCTGACTATAGCCCATGTAGTCCTGTGTACTCCCTGACTTTTACATAACTAGTAAGCGGTAAGATCTTACTATACAAAAAATGTAAATCTTGCTAAAACAGACAATTTATGTCAAAATAATTTTTTTTGCAGAGTGACCATTTCAGAGATATTCCTTGTTATTCGTGCCAGTTTTGGAAAACAAACTTTTGTTAAATAGAGCATTGTTATTCTTTTATTTTTTTTGTATGTTAGCCATGCAAAGAGAACAGAACAGAACTTAGAGCTTTAGAAGATTTAACTATCGCTCAAAGCTTACTGTATTTTCATATTTCCCATGTACCTACAAGGAAATAAGCAATAAGACAATTTCTGCAAATATTTACTTCAACTAACAAAGAAGATATAGGAATAAGAGTTTGTAAGAATGGTTAGTACAAGAGAGTAGTTCATGTGAGTGCAATACATCAATAAGAGATGCCTTTTAGATGGTGGGGAGTGGAGAAAATTGTCTGAATTGACTATATCAGATGTTTTTCTTATCTTTCTAGGCAGAGGTAGAAGCAGTTCCTTTAAAAGCTGAAGCAGGAGCCAGTGGTCAAGATATGAAAGTGGAAATTGAGACCATCCCTATCCTTGACAGTGAACCTGCGGTAAGTTGACTTCCTATCTTTCAGTGCCCTGTATAAGATTTAAGTATGAAAGACTGTTGGTCCCTGTGTATGTATATCTAATGTAACCTCAGGCTCCTTTTCTGTGCTTTTTTACTTTCTCTACTGGTAAGTAGGGGAAGTATTGTATTCCCAAAAATTTGATGTCAAGATTTCACCGGAAATATATGTTTTGAGACCCCCCTGAATCCAAAAAAAGCATTTTTAGAAAAAGGTCTGTGTGTGTGTTTGTGGATGAAAAGTTGGTTAGTATTGGTATTTAAGTCGGTTGGTATTTAAGTTTAATGTCTTTCAAGGATGCGACACGAAGATTTTGAAGAAAATAGCCCCACCCTAAACTACCCTTTACATGGAAAATTTTTGTTTTCTTGAAAATGGCTCTTAACGATTTTGATTAAAATGTCATATGTTTGAGATATTTTTATGACAAATGAAGTGTATATCTTGAATTTTCTGGCTATAGCCCCTGTAGTCGTATTTACTCTGGACGACTTTTGCATAACTGGTAAACCGTTAGAGATAGACCAAATCACACTATACAAAAGATGTAGATCTTATACACAGTTTATGTCCAAATAAATTTTCTTGTAGGTTGAACCATTTTGGGGATATTCCTTGTTATGTGTGTGAGTTTTGGGAAACTTAGAACTTGAGCGAAATGCAACATCGTTGTTCATTTTTTTATATGTTAAGTGTGCAAAGAGAATAGAATCTGAAAGCTTTAAAAGATTTGACTATCGCACAAAGTCTCCTGTATTCTGATATTCCTCTTGCACCTACAAGGAAATAAGCAATAAGATAATTTGTACAAATCTTAACTAACACGAAGAAGATACAGGAATAAGAGTTTGTAAGAATGGTTAGTACAAGAGTAAGAAAGTCATGTGAGTGCAACACATCAGATTTTTAAGAAGTGATGTGGAGAGTCGGAATTTATAAGAATTTCATATTGTTTCTGAAAGTGAATATCTCACAATCAGGGTTTCTATCATTGTTGTGGAATCAATGATTCTGCAACAAATTGAGTTGATCAAGATGATCATCAGCTTCATCTCCAAGGTGATATGATTCCTAAGTTTCAGTTACTAATTGAGGAGTCTTTAGAAAGATGTTAAGTCACTTTTTATAAATTTTACAGGACAGCGTTTTTTAACTTTAAAACACTATCAACTTTGTAATTATTATTTACTTATGCCAACAAACTTACTGTTGGTGTTTTTAAACATGCAGGCAATGTGTGGGCAATGTTTGAAAGGTAGAACCGGAACTGAAAAATTCAATGCCACAGCCAGAATTTGAATTACAGACCATCCACTTCTCAAACCACTGAGCTACTGTGACGACTTGCCAGTATGACATTGAATTCTCCAACCAATTCGTATTTCTCTCGGTAAACCATAAAGGCAGTCTCACATCAGAGATAATTACCCCAATGGCAACTTACTATCGTAAGTACTTTGTCCCGGCATTAAATAACCTTCAGATGGTAATTAGTATTTATTTATGCCAACAAACTTACTGTTGATGTTTTTGAACACACAAGCCATGTGTGGGCAATGTTTAAGAGGTAGAATTGGAACAAAAAAATTCAATGTCACAGCTGGGATTTGAACCACAGACCCTCCACTTACCAGGTGGATGCTCTAACCATTAAGCCAGAATGACATTGATTTCTCCAACGAATTCATTGTCACAGTAGCTTAATGGTTAGAGCACCTGCCTGATGGAGGGTCAGTGGTTCAAATCCCAGCTGTGGCATTGAATTTTTCGGTTCCAATTCTTCCTCTCAAACATTGCCCACACACGGCTTGTGTGTTCAAAAACACCAACAGTTAGCTTGTTGGCATAAATAAATGATTATGTAAGAACATTTAGAAAATAAAATTGGAATTGGAACTGTAAAGTAATGTAATAATCAAAAAATTATTTAATTTGACTCAAATTGCATAATTTTTTTATTATTCTGTAAGAACAGTTCATATACCCACTAATAAATGATAGAGGGTAGAGAAAGTATGTGAATGTGACACATAATTATTTATTTAAATGCACCACCAGCATTGTACTATTGCGGTGGTCTTGGGTCTCAAGAAGACTAGCTACCTCATACCACTACACTGCTAAGCAACATGCGACAATAGGTGGCTTAAAATGAACACTGTTCAATGCACTTTCTGGAAGCAGGGACTGTATAGAAACTTCTATTTCTAGAAAAGTTGTTACTAATTCTGGGCTATATGAGTCAGCATGGACCAGGTAGTTGGTAGTTAATTCTCAGAGTGAGTTGTGTACAGTTGAACAGTCTTTGTGTCAAAATTACTATAAAATAGAACAGCTGTGAGTTGTGTCATGAATTATGAATCCTAATTAAGTTTTAAAGGAAATCAAATTACATAAAAAATAACTATACTTGTAACTTGTCACACATGTTAGGAGTGTGATATGAATGCCATGATGTACATGATGAAACAGTAACTAGCCAAGTTGGACAAAATGGGGAATAAAATAAAGACAATGAACTCCAGATTGCAATAGATGAAGAAAGAAATGGAAGTGGAATTGAAAAACGTAAACTTTGGAATGGATAAAATGGGAAGTGAAGTAACAATGGCAAACCCCACGTGGAAGAAATAAAGATGGAAATGAATTCCAGAATGGAGAAGACGGTGGCAAAGATCGAATCTGGGATGGAGAAGATAAAGGTGGAGCTATCAGCAAAGATAAAAGAGCAACTGGCCAAGTGAAGATAGATTTAGAAGAACTTGCCGGTAAGGTGAAAAACTTTGGCCAACACATTGACACTCTGTGAAGGATGTCAGAGAATGGCTTAGCAATCTGGAAAACAGGGTTGCCAATAGTGCCAAAGAACTGAATGTCAGGGTGGAACAAATTATTGACGACAAACTCAAGAACTTGAAGGACAAAACACCAGGATGCAACACAACTTCCACATGTGCCAAGCCACCCAAGTATGACGGGATGTCAACCCAAAGTCTTCCGCCAACAATTCACCGCTGTCATCACCGACAAACGGTGGTCACCAGAGGAGGAACTGATGGCTAGCCTCAGGGAGGAGTGGCAGAAATACTGAATGTGATTCTGACAGTGTCTAGAAACACCTGGGAGACTCTAGGAAACTGATTTGGAAACCACCATCTGGACACAGTCTATCGCAGTCAGCTCAAGTCAAGGATGCAAAAGCCATGGGGGGGTTTGGAGTTTGCTCTGGCCAATGACCAACTGGTGAACAAGGCTCTGGTGAACCTCCCAGGCAGATATGTGTTCCTGGAAGCTAGCTGCCCACACCTTCATTGACAGGGTGTGTGAGACAGAGATACATAAGCGTTTAATGCTTGGGGACTGCAACACATCCACGATGCACTGATGCGCATGCTAAAGATGGATGCTGCTAAGGTAGCAACCGCCCCTGTCTGGAAGATCAGTAGTATTTGGCACGTCAGGGATGGAGAATCACCCTAAGGCCATTGATGATCTCCCAGAAGTGTGTGTTGGATGTGTGGCCTGCAAAGGGTCGTCCCACGCCAAATCCAAGAGTAGGCAATGGAAGCTGGTGGATAGGATAGCGCAGACCTGAGAAGCCAGTGGTGTAGGTAACTACTACGCCCATCTTGAAAAGTGTAATTATCTGACATGTAAGGGACAGAAACAAGCCAAGGACATCAGTGGATATTTTCCAGTGGTGTGTGCTGGGAGTGTGGCTGGCCAGGATATCTGTTGAGGGACTGTCGGAAGAACAAGCAGAAATCAGTTGACTACTGGCATGGTGAGAGGCATGTTGAGGCTGTCATTGCCAGAAGGGTGGAGATGGCATGACAAAGGAGCAGCTGTGCCAGGTACTGGTGAATATGGGTGCAGCCACGACTGTGATCTGACCTGATGTGGTGGCGGGCTTGCCATTGAGGAAACTAGATCAACCCTACTGGACAGTGATGTAATCGGGCGACACCTTGCCTGGGGAATAGGAGGCCTGATTGGTGTTGACCTTGAGGTAGAGCATTATGTCTTTGGTGTCCATTGTAAGGGTGGCTGAGAAAGTGATATTAGGACTGGATACCCTAAGAAACCATGAGGCGACAGTCGATGTTGGCAGGAAGGTCCTGTTAATTGAATAAGATGAGGGAATGCTCCAAAGGCCCAGCAAACATCTTGGGGCCAGCAAGGTAACCCTGGTAGAGGTTGCCATTGGGTTGGAGCAAGGTGGCCCTGAAGGTATACCAAGGAGGTCAGCAGTCATCGAATCCTGTGGGTGGCTCAGATGGTTAGATTACAGCCTACTGGTGTGGTTCAAATTTGGCCCAGACTGATGGTTTTTAAATGTTTAAAAACTGGCATGTAAAAGAACTCCTGTGGGATAAAATCTGGCATACCTGAAGCACTGATGTGATGCTGGGAATTGACAGCATTGTTAACAAAAACATTTTTTAATTTTTTGTGGGCTGCCTTCACATTGTGCACAGGATGGCCCATCAACACGTTCAGCTTGAGGGCAACTGGATGAAGACGCATCATGACCAGCGAGCCTGTAGCAGAAATTTCAAGCAGGATAGCATACATTGCGCTATCTGGACCAAGGGGCACTGCCCAACAGCCGTGACAAGGGCCTTGCCACATGAAGAGGATTGGTGATGCAGTAAGGCTCCCCAAAGAAAGGTACCGGTGATACAGTCAGATTGAGTGGCCCACTACAAGGGTGCTGGTCAGGATGACCAGCAATGAGGAGAGAGCATTGTTGCAGAGTCAAGCACTTCAAAGAAGACTTGTCACCCGCCTTACACCACTACTCCGCTATAAAACATGCAACAATGGATGGCTTAGAACAGGCACTGTTGCACACATTTTCCTTAAGTTTTCAATGTGCAGGAACTGTTTACAAGAAGGTTTAGGAAACTTCTTTTTCCAGAAAAGTAATTCTCAACTATATAAGCAAATCATCAGACCAAGTACGAGGAGGTGTCAAAAAATAACCAGGATTATTTTTTTGCATTTTAAAGGGCCCGCACATGAGATGGGTGTTGGTAGAACTCTGACCTAGTGACGAAATGGCATACAGATCATTTGCCTGGAGGTGCTCTGTTGGAGGGTAGCAGGAGAAGTGTGAGGCCGTGTTTACTGTACCCAACATGGATCTCAAGTTGCAGCATGCATCAATTAGATTTTGCATTCTTCTTGACAAAATTGCATCATAAACATTGGAAATGTTGCAGCGAGCCTACAAAGAGTAAGCAATGGGGAAAACTCAAGTGTTTGAATGGTATAAATGGTTTTGGGAAGGTAAAAATGACCTTGAGGATGCTCCACATCCCAGAAGACCATCAACTTCAAAAACACACATGTCAACACAGTTGATGTTATGTTGCAGGGAGACCATCGTTTATCGTTGACAAAGATTGCTGAGATTATAAATATATCCTATGGATCAGCTGAACACATTGTACAAAATGTTCTAGGGTATGGAAAAGTTGCAGCAAAGTGGGTACCTTGTGTGAACAGTGACGAACAGAAGGCTCACTAAGTGATGGCATGTCAACAATGGAAGGGAAGACTTCAGCAAAAACCAAATTTTTTAGACAAAGTCATCATATGCGACAAATCCTGGTTTCATCATTTTGACCCAGATACAAAGCAGAAAAGTGCCCATTGGAAACATCCTTCAAGTCCAGGACCCAAAAAAGGCAAAAGTTCAACCAAGTGCAGGAAAAGTTATACATCTTGTCTTTTTCGATAAGCAAGGCATTGTTTAATTTAAAAGGTGAGTCAATTAATAACACTGAACAACACTTACATGTGGTGGATAAGCAACGTACTGTTACTGCAAATTACTATTGTGAGGTACTGAAGGAGCCATTAAGGAGGAAAATTGCAACAAAATGACCAAATCTTGCTCAAATGGGATGGATCCCTCATCAGGATAATGCCTCCACTCATTGTGCCATCAAGACTCAGGAAATAGTCACTGAATTAGGTATTGAGGTGATGTCACATCCACCTTATTCACCAGACCTAGCCCCGTGTGACTTCTACCTATTTCCTGCTGTAAAAAAAGAGCTTCGTGGTCATCATTTTCAGAGTGATCGAGAGCTAAACAAAATTTCAGGTGTACTCAACAGACTATCAAAAAGGGGCTTCAGGGAGTATTTTGAACATTGGACTGAGCCCTGGAATCGTTGTATTGTGTCCAAGGGAGAATTCTTTGAAAGTGTGTAATGGAATTTGAATAAAGGTGAGCAGCATTTTCCAGTAAAAAAAACAATTCTGGTTATTTTTTGACACCCCCTCGTAATTAGTAGATAATTGTCAGAGTGAGTTGTTTACAGTGAGCAATGTTTGTGTCAAGGTTACTAAACAACAGAACAGCTTTGAGTTGAAAGGTTACACATGAGTTCTAATTCAATTTCAAAGGAAATAAAGTGACATCAAATAATTGAACTGGTCATTTGTCACAGTGTGTAGTACAGTTCCTTTTATATTAGGTAGTTTCAGTAGGATGTTTAATAACGTCACTTCAGTGCAGTGTATCTTATTTATTATCTTGATTATTATGGTGAGTAATATGCAAGTTTTAGTAATAAATAATGTTGACAATACTAATCTGCTACATTGAGATGCAGAATTGTATTAATGCTCTAGGGAGAGTACCTTAATAAAGTTAAACAAGAAGAAAGAGAAGGATTGATGTGAATAAGGGCAGATGTATGGAAAGAGAAAGCATTTATCTGTTATGCTAGGGGAAGGAAGATGCAGAGCACCAAATGCTTTAATGTAATGGAACAAAGACCTGGAGTGATACATTTATTGGGATAAAATGGAGAAATATAGGCAAAAGAGCTGCAATAAAGGGGATGTTAAAAAAATGTAATTAACTGTGTATGGAAAGTCAATAGCAAAAGGGAAGATATGAGCATAATGTATGGAAGCATTGCTGAAATTAGGGTTTGAACTAGCAGATAGAAAATAAATTCAGCTGTACATAGAAGAATAATTTCTGATGAATCATTATGAAGAAATTAGTGCAGTTTCTTGGATGGATACATTCTTTCCTATTGCAATTTTAAAAATTCCTATGAAGGCACCTCTCATTTCTTTTCAAATCTTCATTGCAGGAAGAAACCTGTAAAAACATGGTATTCTCATTTTCTTTTTCAGTGTCAAAGTGCAAATAGAGGCAGTAGTGCTACTTCCAAGAAGACTGGAGCTTCTACAAAACCAACAGGACTTAAAGAAATTAATACGGTTTTGACACAGAATCGGAACATCAGGAAAATACTGCAGCAGCAACCAGCAGATGAATTCAAAATATTTGGCATGCATGTTGCTAGTCAGTTACGACGTCTGTCGCTAAAGCAAGCAATTAGTGCTCAGGAACAGATTCAGTCAACATTGACTCGCTGTCGACTTCAAGACCTCAGAAGTCAAAAAAACCAAGGGTCACCTACCAAAAGTGACAGTTAAGAGTGCTGCTTCTGAAACCTCTTCATAGTTGCTTATGGAAATATAGCCATGAGCTTCTCAGTTTCAACGTTATATGTGCCATCAAATGACAACTGCTGCTACAGTTCTGCTGTCTTGCATCTATTCTGTGGTGCACGTACTCTAAGGAAAGGATGCTTAAATGTTTAAAAGTTGTGTTTCAGTGAAAGTGATAAGAAGTGGGGTTAAGAAATATCCAAAATGAATTTTTAACCACAATAGCTTCACTTCTTTAACAAACACTTACTGGAACATACCACTACAGCTGTTGTGACTGGTACATGGTGTTTCCTGGTTGGACATACTGTGCGATGAGATTGTTTTGCAATGGAACACATAAATTTAACAAACTTTTATGAGTAAGCATAGGCTTTCGTGGCCAGAATTGATAATTATAGAAGAAACTTCCAGGCGGATTTGCCGTGGTCTTCTGGTATAACCATGTTCAGATGCTTTGCCCACAACTGCGGTGGACATCATTATTGGTGCAGGCAAAGTCTTCTCGGTGAAAGTTCAGTTGCATTTGAAATACTAAAATAAATAGTGCATCGCCGACCGTTAACATTTCAAACTCAACTGAACTTTCACCGAAAAGACTTCGCCTACACCCCCGGTGATGTTCACGGCAGTTGTGGACAAAACATCTGGACATAGCTACTCCATCAGACCACAGCAAATCAGCCTGGAAGTTTTTTCTATAAGTAAACTGCGTTTATGCTTACCTATGTATAATTTTTCCTAAAAAAATGTTAATAAGTGTTAATAATTGTTTTGTTTTCAGAGGACTTCAAAATGTTTTTTTTTTTTTTCTCTATCAACTAATGATGTGTGGATGAAAAAGCCCCTTTTATATTATATATTTCTCTTATGATCATTAAACCTTGTGTCCATGTTCATTTTTGTTTTTCCTGTGTACTCAAAAGCTATTCAAAAGTCATGGTGCAGAAATAAAGTTGTTTCTGTTTGAAATGAAAGAATTAAAGCTATTGACAGTGAAGCAATATAAATTAAAAAATATTAATATTATCTTTTATTGTTATGTGATATTTTCCAATAGGACATGTTTATAGTCCTGATTGCGTCCAGAGATGATACCACCAGTCAGATAGGAATGTGCATGTGCAAGAGTAGAGAAGTATGTGAATAATATAGTAAAGTTTGTCTTAGGACAGCAGTGGTTACCACGTTGTACTAGGAGAAAATGGCTGCTCTGATATTGTCCCTGCCAACTACAACGTTCGTGCATTCATGCCGAAGACTAGTGGCTGACCATCCTGGTAATGCCAGAAGTGTTGTAAAGTGTGCGGCAAGCAATTGTGCAGAACCGGCATTTCACAATTTCAGAACTCTCGTGTCAATTCCTCCAGATATCTCACTCTCTTTTGCACAAAATTGTCTATGGCAGGAAAACATTTTCACAATGATGCTGAGGTGCAGAATGAAGTTACTTCATGGCTCCAGACATTGGCGACAGGCTCCTATGACATGGGCATGCAGTTGATGGTACACCGTTATGATAAATGCTTCAACAGAAGTGGTGACTTTGTTAAAAAGTAGCCAGTGAATCTACGTAATTATTCCAATAAATAGTTCCTACTTAGTGCCATTTTTGTTCTCTTTATCAGTCATCTGGATACATCTCATATTTGCATCTTCAGCATTTGATATGTTTCTATAGTTGTTATTGTTACAGCCACTAGATGACACATTGTTTTTATTGTATTGCCAACTACGGGAAGTAAAACAAATTTACTAACAGAATCAATTGGCTGTATTAGAAAATTCATTATGTGATCCTTATTTTTAAAAATAAATATTTTTTTGCAAACCATTAGATCTGCTGACCCATTTAATTGTTTTAATAATTTAACCTTTGGATTTATTTCATGATTAAATGGCCAAAAATGATCTGCCTCAGCTGATTTGTAATTCTGTTTATATTTAATGTTTCTAAAATGTTCTTTTATTCTGCTCTCTAAATGACTTTTGGTGTTATCAATGTTTCCTTTGATGTGACTACTTCATTTCTTAGCATTCCTAGAGAAAAAACTTTGATGTTTAAAAAATGGTGAAGTTCCATAGAGTTAAATGAAGAATTAATGAATGATTCTGTTATGCTTACCAATCTTTGTTTGGATCCATTTTTTTTTAAAATTTATTGGAAAATTCTTTGAACAAACTTCTGATTTAGCAATAGGTAGCCCTCGTTTCACCATTTCTTGCTGATCCTTTTATGAGCTTTTTTTAAAAAATACAACTTGCTAAATTTGATTTTTAAAACATGGTATAGATATGAAGATGATATTTTTGCTACTGTTTGAGATAAATATATAAATGATGGTTGCTATTTTATGGCATTCAGTTTTTCAGTGCTGATTCTACCTCTTAAATATAAATGATGCTTTAAAACTAATAGATTTAGAAATAAAGCTATAAAATTCTCATAAGAAATTGAAAATAATGGTTGCCTTCCTAGATTTAAACAGGATAAAACTAAACAGTGAATTGAATTTTGCATTTATAGAAAATCTAAGTGATAATTGCGTAAAGAATAATTAAAAAAAGAAGCTTTAACCCGTTTCACTTAAATTTGCTGTTTTTAATAGTTAAGTTACAGGTTAATAAAAGTGCCTCATAATAAAGAAGAATTTAATATAGAAGATAAACATATCAACACTGCATTAATTAATAGTTTTAATACAGCTTTATACGTAAGAAGATACAGAAATTTAAATACCAAAGGACTCTAAAAGATGTTTCTACTCTCAAGCAAATAAAAGAGGATAGTAATTTTAAAAAATGTACTTGGGCTAATAAAAATTTACAAAAGTATTTAATGAACATAATAAATAATTTAATTCCTCAAAATAAGTATAATATAAAAATGTTGTCAAGTTTTTATAAGAATAGTAAAATGTTTAATTATAAAAAAGCTGACATTTATTAATGTAGTTGTTTAGATTGTGACAAGGTTTACATTGGTAAGTGGCCAAATGTCATTTAGAAACTGCAATAAAAAATTTTTTTCTTATGAATATTACACATAGAAGATTGAAAAATCAAGTGTGGCAGATTATTTTTATTAATTTAATCATGAAATAAATCCAGAGATTAAATTATGTTGTTAGCTAATGCTGGATTTCTGACAATGAAGTCATTAATTCTCTTGCTCTCCAATATTTTTCACTGATGGATGGGGCATTAGAAGTGGCCGGGCATATTTGAAGGTGGTCTCGATCCATTTCCTCTTGCAGATCACATAGAGGACAGAGTGGTGAAGAATATATCCCAATTCTGTTTAAATGTTTTGCCAGACAATCATGTCCTGTAATCAACCTGAAGGTTGCAACTGCTGTTTTTCGAGGATACTCAGGAATTACTGTTTGAATGTTTGGTAGTTCCCATCTTTTATTCAGAGATTAAATTATTAAAACAGTTAAACTGACCCACGGGTTTGATGGTTTGGGAAAAAATATTTCTTTTGAAAAATAAAGACCATGTAATGAGTTTAGAAATACTATCAATTGATTCTGTCAATTTGTTTTACTTTCAGTAGCTGGCAATACAGTAAGGAAGAATCCGTTACGTACCGTTTACCAACGAAACAAATGTTCCAAATGTGAAAGATGCAAACAATTCATATGCAAGACATGTCCTTTTGGAAAATACATAATTACAAAATAATGTGAAGTTTTCGTAACTAATATTAATATACGTTAATCGTTTTTGTTTGTTACTGCAATGACATATACAAGCAAAAATGGTATAAAATAATAAAATAGTTCTGCTTAACATATACAGAGTGGTAATAAGCGTGAAACTTTTCAAATCATTTGTAGAAGTATTTGAGTTGACCTATAGACACTTTTGTCTGGAATGCACTCAGCATCTTTGGGTCCCTGAGGGGCCAATTGAACAGCACTTGAATGAAAAATAGTGGCCCTGGTTGCATAGACCTCATAACAGGCCAGCAGGGATCAGTGTGCTGACCATATACCACCCTCCAGTACTGCAGCCTACTCATGATGCCTGTAGTGAGCAGAGGTGGAAAGCAGCCCAAGTTCAATCCCAGGCAACTGCTGTGTGACTTGTGGTGGACGAAGCGGAGCTGGGGCAAGTTTCCTCCGGGTTCTCTGGTTTCCCCTCTATCTCATTCCACCAGTGCTCCATCTTCATTCCATGTATCATCAGTGTCACTGCCTGTGGTGATATGTAGTAAAAGTGGGCATTAAACACTACGCACACACACAGAGGTGGGAGATGCAGCGGCTGGACAGTAGGCCTTGGCCCGGAAAGGGTTGTTGTGCCTTATGTTATATTAAAAGCTAATGTGCATTTTTTGGCTGTGTTGCTAACTTTGGGGGTAGGATCCAGATTTAATGTCCCATAGCACATACAAATTTCCAAATTCAGTCAACAGAAATATGAAATTTGAGTTAGTAAAATTGCAGTATTCCAATTGTATACAATTGTTGTTTTACAATATAAAAAGTGGTAATGTATTTTATTGCTGAAGGTGAGTAGGGAGAAAAAAAGCCAGCGAAGAAATCTCAAAACTTAGCAATATGCAGTTGTATCGTATATGTATACCTGGCCATAGAGGGTTAAAGCAATACGCAATTGTATCAAATATGTATACCTGGCCGTAGAGGGTTAACATTGCACTACACCACCCTCTAGTAGTATAAAAGGAAAACTTGTATCTCATGAGCTCTTTCATTTGTACTGATAACCTTGTATGTCTAGTACGGACCATTGTTAATAACTGTGAACTAATAGCGTGTGATGTAGAGCTTAGTGCTTGAATATGTTCACTATTACATTCATTCATATTTAAAGGTACATGTGCAATAGTCATTATAGAAATCTAGGCCCAACTGTTAGAATTGGAATATATGAGTCTCTAGTATGTCCGATATGCAGTCTAAATGAAGAAATGGGCTACAGTCATCTTCAAAAATGTCCATCAGTTCTCAAGATACAAAATGATTATGAAAAATATTGAAGTGTAAGAGGGCAAATGATTTCATTGTCAGCTGCCGGGTATTAGAAAACAACTACTTTCCAATATGTGACACAAGGATTTTTTGTAAGTTCAACATCAAGGGCATATTTTTTCGAAATATAGCTTCTCATTTTTTGGCATAATATGTATTTAGAATTATTTATTTGGTCGATTTCTTGTTGTAATATGTCTTATTAACATAACTTCAGTTTTATAATCATAGCTCGCACATTCGATTTTGAATACTGACTTTCATCCGGAGGACAGTTGACGAGCCCCTGAAAATCCCCTCTCCATCCTTGGAGTCATGAGTTACAAATTAGATCCTGAGGAACTGGCGTGTACATATGTACTTTCACAGATGTTACAATTTTGGATTGATTACTTCATCAAACTTCATTCTGACCTTCTTTTTTTTTTTTTTTTTTTTTTTTTTAAGGGTATTTAAGGACTTACCCTGGGATCTCACCCAGGGTAATCCTAAGGCTGTTTCAGAGCATAAACGCTCTCTTCAGCCGCGGGATTAATTTTATTTTATTTACATACAAAATGAACTTGGTTGGGAGATCTGGGTATATTTCTATTACTACATGTTGCTCCAGGATAACGGCATAAACTTACGCAAGATTCGTCATGAGTGATGTAGAATTTTGCTTGAGATAGAATTTCTCGTCTTCTTCTTTCGCCCTCGGTCTCTTGTTGTTCTTCGTGTGGTGTCTCTGTCTGTGTCTTTCGTAGTTTACTTTGTTGCTCAGTCACTTGTTGTTCTTCCTGTGTTGGCTCTGTCTGTGTCTCGGCGTGTTGTAGAGATGCTGTCTCTGTGGTGTGTGCTCTGTTGATTGTGCTGGCGAGGGCTGATTCCAATGTTGTGATTTCTCTGACGAGTTCTTGTATAATCATGTGAAGTTGTCGTAGAGCTTCCATGTTGTAGTGTGGATCGTTCTGGGTGTTGTGTGGTTCGGCGGTCTCGAAGTTGAGCGGTTCGGCGAGTCGTTTGCTGTGGGCTGCGTGTGATCGGCTTGTGGATGTGTCGGTCCAATAGTTGAAGACTGGTGTTGTTGGTTGTGGTTGACCTGTGGTGGGCTTTCGGCGTGGGTTCTTGGGACATGCCACTTGTCCCGTGAAGTGTCCGATGCAGTCGCACGTGGCACAGTAGATGGGGCGTTGTGTTAGGTCGTGGCTATTGCATGTCGCTGTGAAGGTTCTTGCTCCGCAGTAATGGCATCGTGGGGCGTTTGTGCAGTTCTCGGTGTTATGTCCATACTGGCAGCAGCGTCGGCATGGGACGGGTCGGACGTCTCGACTGGCTTCGACAGGGAGTACCTACCCCAGGGCAGGGAAACCGTCGTCCAAGGCAGCTCTGTAGTCACTTTCGTCCCAGAATTCCAGTCAAATCAGCGGTGATGGTCCTTTGGTTGTGTGTAGATACGTGTTGCTGTTAATAGAGATGGCCATCGATGTTGGGCTGTGCTGAGGAGGTATGCGTCTGGTAGTTGTCGATGTACACCACGTACAACAGCGTTGTATTTCTGCATCCTCGGTGAATGGTACTTGACTGGTGACTGTGTTGTGTATGTGCAGTCATTGAAAGTGTCGACTCGGCGGAGGTTAGTCGAAGACGTATTTGCTCGGTGGCCGCTGTCTATTGATGGCAGCGGGGTGACTGATGGCGGGGCTGGCGGCAAGGCTGGTGGTGATGCCGGCGGTGTAAGAGGCTTCTTTGAGACAGCGGTTCTTCTTGTTCCTTTCTTCAGCATGTTGGCTCGGTCAGGGACGTCTTCACTTGGCGGCGGTCGGTCGTCAACTACACACACTTCTGACCTTCTTCCTCTTTCCACCTTTATAAGGCTGAGAGGGGATTACGGCCAGAAAAACAAATTTCGGCTATCAGTGGTTGGATTCATCTTTTAACCTAGAATTTCTAAAATAGCCTGCTAATGCACTGCAAAATCAATTTGAAGCTTACTGCAGTGTGTGCAGAAAGATTATTTTCTGTTGTGTATTAGTCTAGTAATAAATATTGTTTGCGGCACTGTGGCTGAGCAGTTGGAGCATTTGCCTACCACCTAGGTGGCACGGGTTCAATCCCAGGGACCCACATGTGGTATACATGGTTGTCGAAGTGGCGTCAGGGTTCTGCAGTTATCACTGTCACTCATTCCACCGATTGCTACATTATCACCTTTCCAATCATCAATTTTGCTTGCATTTCATATCATCCTCTTCCTCACTACCATACCTGGTGCTTGGCTGACCACACACTTCCAGGTCTTCACTCTGTCAGGTCCATAGGTTCCTCTGCTCCTTGACAGGCATCTGCCCTAGGCACTGACTTGTTAGTCCTAGGGGGTGTAAGTCCTATGCAAGGGGAGATTAATCATGTAAAGGGAAAAAAATACTATGTAACGGTGCTTTTGCTCAAGAGAAACACTTAAACCTTAGGTTGCAAGAATCCAAAGTGGTCAATTTTACATTAAAGTACTGCCAACCTTACAATGGGAATTACTAATTTCAAGTTACTCAGTAAATCACATCTTGTTTTAAAAGAACACAAGTTGACTAAATCACTTCCCAGCATTAGTATGTATCCTGAAGCATATTCCAGCGTTCACACTGCAAAGGGCTGTAAATATTAAAAGAAGGCACCATTTGTTTTAGCCTTTTACTTTAGCCATTGGCTAACCTGGGAAAAACAATTTCGAAACTACCACTCACAACCTTCTAAGATATAATTTAAAGACAACTGCCTAAAAGACATGAAAAGTCCTGTTGCTGTCTTCAAGAACAATGCCATCTGGGAGTTGAATATAAAGTGGGCAAGTAGTATTTGAAGCTTTTCTCAAAAGGGAAGATGGGAAAGAATCACCTAAAATCTCTTAAGCTGCATTTACATGATGCCAGTTGATGAGACAGTTGTCAGGGGCAGTTGTCCTCAAACGATTGCGAGACAGTTGCTGGCCAGTCCAGTTTAACGAGAACCCATTCACATGGGGAAACTATTGCCACAGCAGTAGACGGCAAGAAATGGCCAGGTGTGCAGCATCCATTGTGTCCTGTGAGGTATTACGTTCGATTTATAATGATCTTTGCTGGAAATTTATTGCTGAGTCATGCGAAGTTCTAGTGGAGGAGTTAGAGAAAAGTGGGAGTGGACAAGGAAATTGTCTTTCTATGGAAAAGTGTGATATATTCTGGACTTGACAACCTTTTTCATTTCACAATTTCCTTATTTTTCCATTTTAAAATAAATTGTTTCCATTATAATATAAATATGTGATTCCATATGTATTGAAAAGAACACATTTTATGTATTGCATAAAAAATACAATTCTTTATGCAACATTACTGAGTCTTGAAGGTTTGAAATTCCTAGTGTATGTGCCTTATAAATCTTAAGGTAATAACATCATTTAATTATCTGTCTTCCATAAGATCAAAACATTACTTCAACAATCACACGGGATCCAATTTCATGGCTCTGTGGTTTTAATTTCTTTGCTACACGTTTTAACTGTGCATGCTTTCAGTTTTTTATAAGTTGCTTCTTTACACTTTTCTTCTGATTCAAGACATTCTTGTCAACGTTTCTTTCACCATTACTTCCTTCATTATGTTGTACCATTTCAAGCTAGGCACATAAATGACTTAATTTTAGCCTTCACTTCATTTGCACCAAAGCCCTGAGTGGTTAATTGAGAGGCAATCTTGCCCAGTGCCGTTTGGTGGGCATTTTTGCCCTTGTATAGGACGTCATACTGGTCTCCCACAAACACCTTTGCCCCATATACAACTCTACAAATTTTATGTTCATATCATCACTGCACTTTGGAGCCATAATTACGTAAATTATAGCTTAACACACAAAGTTGTACTTAAAAACACAAGTGGACTGGCTCAACTATTGTCACACAATTACTGTCCTGTACGTTCACAGGGCAACAGTTGTCCCGACAGTACTGTATTCTGGGTGGTGGGGGAAGCAGCTGAGCCCAACTGGCTGTCCTTGGTCTACTCCTCTAGACAATAGATTGCCGTGGCAATTGTGAGGGCAGTTGGCTAGGCAAATGAACCAAAGTGTTCACACATAGTCAATAATTTGATGCCAGTCAACTATCTTCTAACAATTGTCCCAGCAACTGGCATCATGTAAACATGGCATTAGGTTGTTACTCCTATGCAAGCATGTGCAATATCCTAAATATGGTGCCTTTTACCGTATGCAGGTCATGATTTTGCTTTAAGAGAAGGCTGCATAAAAGCAAAAGGTGTAGACAATCCATTTAGAAAAATCACAACCCCATCTCTATTTTTCATCAAGGCCCTGATAGAAAGTATTCAACAACAGGATCAAGAAGATGCACAACAGTACCTCCAAAATCTGCTAACATAGTACAACAGATTTATACCCCATAAAATACACTACACTAAACCAACAAAAACAAAAAACACTTTGAATATAAAAAATACAAAGTTACAGAAAAAAAATATTTTGGTGATAAAGTATGCAAAAATTGATGCAGACTCTCATCATACAGACAATATCTAATTCATTTTTAAAAATAAACACAGTTAAAAATCATAAAGTCAAATAAGGAAAAAAAATACAGTGTGTGCACACATAAGCAGACAGTGGTTACTCTCACACACTCCCTTCACCTCATAAGCTCATAGCTAACGAGATAGCCACATCATTACCTGCTGTGATGTCACATTGTGGATTTCATTTCCATCTCCATTTTCTTGGGGAGGTTCTAGAAATACAGGGTAACCCCAAGAGCATTGATCTCCATTTTTGCCATTTCATTCTCAATTTCACAGCCAAGTTCAAATTTATTTTTCATTTCCTTCTTAACCTCTTCTTTTTGATTTCCATGTTTTCCATTCTGAACTTTACACACTTCATTCCAAATCAGTTTCTATGGGGAGTTCAAATGGAACTGAATCCTTGGATCTGATCCACTTAGAAAGGATCAGATTGAAATTTTGTTGCATGGAAACATTTATTGGATTCAAATAGATTTGAACATATCGCATGTTCATGTTGCTTTATTAGCAAAAGCATTATACTAAAACACAACAACAAAGCCAGCTTTATTGTTTCTATAATCTCGTAATATATTCTAAAAACCTTCACTAACCTCTAAGCCTACTTAAAATATTGTGACATGGCTTCTCCATGTCATTAAGACTCTTTGATTTTCAAGGAGGTTGCCATAGAGACAGTTTGAGTTGTTGAAGATTAAGAGACAGAAACTAGTATGGTGTGAGAGTTTGGAAAGATTAAGAGACAGAAACGAGTAGTATGGCTGTACTTGAAGCTTGAGAAAATAAAAAAGATTTGCTAAATTTGTTACATTTAAATTTGTTACATTTGGTGTCAGAAGTGGGATGGAGGGAGATTCGGAAACCAGGATGATGGCAATGATGAAAGAATTATTTGCCAAAATGGAAACGAGAAACGACAACCTCGCTGCCGAGCTGAAAAAGATAAAGACGGAGCTATCGGCGAAAATTGACGGGCAACTGGCTGGCGTGACGGAAGGCGTGGAAGAACTCGGCGAAAAGGTGGAAGACCTCTGCCAGCACGTGGACGTCGTGGAGGACGACGGGGAACGTCTTGGCGCCCTGGTAGTAAGAGTTGACGAGAGCGTCAAAGTACTGGATGCCAGGGGCAGACGGAATAGCGCGGAGCCGGGGAGGGAGCACCTAGTGGCCGAGGCGACAGTTGCGCCCGTTTCGGATGATATGAGGGAAAACGTGGAACAACTCGGCGAACGGATTGGCGTGACGGAAGACGTGGAACAACTCGGCGAACGGATTGGCGTGACGGAAGACGTAGAACAACTCGGCGAACGGATTGGCGTGACGGAAGACGTGGAACAACTCGGCGAAAAGGTGGAAGACCTCTGCCAGCACGTGGACGTCGTGGAGGACGACGGGGAACGTCTTGGCGCCCTGGTAGTAAGAGTTGACGAGAGCGTCAAAGTACTGGATGCCAGGGGCAGACGGAATAGCGCGGAGCCGGGGAGGGAGCACCTAGTGGCCGAGGCGACAGTTGCGCCCGTTTCGGACGATCAGCAGGGAAGCGCACAAGCAAACGAGCAACACGCGAGAACCGACTTGGCGTGTGACATGGGGGGACCGTCGGGGCCATCCAATCACCTGACGCATAGTGCCGTGAACGGAAGAATGGTGGACATCATCGTGGACGGCAGGATACAGGAGAGGCCGTGCCGAGCACGAGTGAACACGAGTGCAGCGGTGGACGCGACTCGCGCGGATGTGGTGGGGTTTGTTGCCGGACCCATCGGAAGCAAGGTGGCTGCGAAGGTGCGCCAGAGAGGTCGGCGGACATGGTACCCAGTGAGCCGTTTCAAAGTGCGCAGGATGGCCCGTCAACACACCAGGAAGAAGGGCAACTGGACGAGGGACCGTCAAGACCGGCGGTACTGTTGCAGAATTTCGAAGCAGGATGGCATACATCGTCCTACCTGGACCAAGGGACACTATCCAACAGCGATACCTAGGATCGTGCCCCCTGGAGAGCGAGGTCCTACTGGCCCTCAAGGTTTACAAGGATTCCCTGGCCCTCAGGGTCTGGTAGGCTTGCCTGGAATGAAGGGTGAACGTGGATTCCCAGGAATGAAAGGTGAACAGGGCAATCCAGGACCTCCAGGACAAGCTGGTGCACCAGGACCTGAAGGACCTAAGGGTGACTCAGGCTCTCAAGGACAACATGGAGCTCCGGGACAACCTGGTCCACAGGGCCCTCCAGGAGACAGAGGACTTCCAGGATTACCCGGCCCAACAGGACCTGCTGGCCTCAGAGGTCAGAGAGGTGCACAAGGTGAGACAGGTCCACCAGGGAAGCCAGGCAGTGAAGGACCTCCAGGACCACAAGGTATTGCAGGACCTCTAGGACCACCGGGACCAATTGGAGAACAGGGACCAGAGGGAGCACCAGGTAAAGCAGGAACACCTGGTATTGCAGGAAGACCGGGAGATAAGGGACCTGTAGGACCTTCAGGACCTCCGGGAACTCCAGGGGCACCAGGTCTTCCAGAGCCACCTGGTCCAAATGGACCTCCAGGACCAGCAGGAGAACGGGGTCTTCGAGGAGAAACTGGACCACAGGGTGTAGAAGGGCCACAGGGAGCTAGAGGAAAGCCAGGACCTCCAGGGCCAGAGGGAGGTAAGGGTGATAGAGGAGAAGAAGGTCCAAAGGGTGCAAAAGGACACCGTGGTCTCATTGGTCTACAAGGGTTACCTGGACCTCAGGGACCTCCAGGAGACAAAGGCATGACTGGACCTCCAGGATTGTCGGGAAAAGATGGTGAACCTGGAACTAAAGGTATGCCTGGAAGAGATGGAAACCCAGGACCTCAAGGTATACCAGGACCACCAGGCCCTCGTGGACCACCAGGAGAAGAGGTTCGATGGGTTAATCCACCGGGGCGCAAGGGAGATGCCGCAGTGATAGTGCTGGTCGGGACGACCAGCTCTGAGGAGGGAGCAGTGTGACATGGCTTCTCCATGTCATTAAGACTCTTTGATTTTCAAGGAGGTTGCCATAGAGACAGTTTGAGTTGTTGAAGATTAAGAGACAGAAACTAGTATGGTGTGAGAGTTTGGAAAGATTAAGAGACAGAAACGAGTAGTATGGCTGTACTTGAAGCTTGAGAAAATAAAAAAGATTTGCTAAATTTGTTACAATATGCAGAAAACATATTTTTTACAGGTTTGCCAGCATAAACCAAAGAACCAACATGAAAGCATGGACTATTTATGCTTAAGCCTTGCATATCCAAATCGATCTCATTCCGGATTGAGTTCAACATGGAAATGTGGATTGTATTGAGAATGAGACTGGACTCATTGATTTCAATTTCCATGGGAAATGTAGTGTGTAATTGGTGCTGTTTTAAGGGGGAGAGCTATTTGAGATATGGGGATTTTCACAATAAGTTTCAAATCTTCATTTTGATTACTTGAAAGATGCTGGACTTCCATACAAAGTTTTTAGCTGACTTTTCAGTATGTGCTAGCACAAAAGTGTGGCTCTGTTCATATTGTTAAACTAAACGCAGAGATTCTTCTATGTTCTCACTGCCTCTTCCTCTCCCATTATCTCTCTTTCTCTTCATTGCCCTCACCTCTCTTTACCACCACACAACATGTGATGTTTTGAAAACACATGATAAAACTGCATTTTGTGATTTGCCAATAAACATTAAAACATAATTAAAAAGTGTAAGAGTACATGTAGCCTCAGAGGTAGAACTGGAACTTAAAAATTCAATGCCACAACTGGGATTTGAACCACAGACCTTCCGCTTACCGGGCGGCTGCTCTACCACTGAGCTATTGTGACAAACTGCCAGAATGGCATTAAATTCTCAAACCAGTTCGTATTTCTCAAACTTTGCCCACACACGGCTTGTGTGTTTAAAAACACCAACAGTAAGTTTGTTGGCATAAATAAATAATAAGTACATGTAGCCTATTTACAAGTATCTGGTTATTCTTTTGTGAAAAGGTAAGACATAAACAAACAACAATTTTAAAAATATTACTTTTGGTTTCGGGGTAGCCCATTATGCACATTTGTATTGCCTATCCAAAATCAAAACTTCACAGAAAATTAATTTTTTATTACAGTTTATTATATAGAGAATACAAGCTATTGGAATTGAGCAAAAACCAACTGTGGCATATTTACTCCGTTATAGTGCTGTCTTTTGAATAAACTAGGATTGAGAGATAACATTGCATACAGGTTAAAACAATGTGTAGCTTACGCAGATGATATTCTTGTTATTGCTAGAACAAAAAAGGCAGCAATAGAAACATTTCAAAGGTTACAGGAAGAGTCTGCCCAGTTCAGACTGTTGATAAACATGGAAAAAACAAAATTTCTAAAATGTTCTAAAGGACCAAATAAGTTGGAAGATTTAATAATAAACAACAATGTAATAAAAGCTGTAAAATCATTTAAATACCTCGGGTCTGTAATAAATAATAACTCTATAGAGGAAGAGGTGAAAGAGAGAGTGATTCACGGTAATAAAGCATATTTCATGTATAATAATTTATTCAAAAGTAAACTTATAAGTGCAAAATTAAGAATTTATAACACAATCATAAAATCTATAGACACATATGGCTCTGAAACATGGATATTGAAAGAATCACAAAAGCAAAAGTTATCAATATTTGAAAGAAAGATATTAAGAAGAATTTTTGGACCAGTTAAAGACAGAGGACAATGGAGGACTCTGAGAAATGAAGTGTTAAATTAAAGAATAAAAAAACAATTATTAATTTCATTACAGCACAGAGGCTTAGATGGTTCGGACATTTGTATAGAATGTCAAATGAGAGAACAGTTAAATAAATATTCAAATGTAAGCATCTCGAATCTAGAAAAAGTGACAGCATACACCAAGATTTAAAAAATATGAAGATAAAAAATTGGGTAAACCTGACAAAAGATCGCATTGAATGGAAGAAAAGTGTAGAGAAGGCCAAAAAATTCAGTCGGTGAAGTTGTAGTGCCTATTAAGAAGGTAGTGCTGTCTGGTCACATGTGGTGATATTCTGTCTGTATAGTTGAATTAAATACCACTAACTGTTCCTAGAAGATACTCAGGTAAAGCTATGGCTATAGTTGGTGTTAATTGTAGCTCTTAGGTTGTGATAGGAGCCTTATCTTGCAGGTACATAAACTGTTGTGTGTAAATGGTTATGTAGAGGCTGTTGAGTTCCACACTTTCTAGCAACACAATTTTGTGTTCTTAGAGTGTTTCAAAACAATATTTGCACAATAGGTTTTACTGAGTGGCTTGATACTAAGCCCATTTTAAGCTTGTCTGTACTTTTATGTAGTATAACATTGACAATATTTAATTTTTGGGGGCTACCATTATATCGTTTTTCCCGTGCAGCATGTCACAAAATACTGATAAAAGAAGTACCTTTAGCTGTTAAATGAAGAGCTTGGTTAAGTGAAACTTAACATTTTCTGATATATCAAGAGCTGCAATTTTAACTTTGAACAGATTTCATCATGTGATACCAGATATTCCACGTGTTATTAATGACTTTTATATCTAAAGGTGGAGTGTATGGGGTCAACCATTAGTATTCTATTAACATTGTCTACAATATATTGACCTAAAAAGCCAATATCACTTACAAACAAATGTGCATAGAAGATTTTCCTGAGATTGTGAGACAATTGTGCAAAATAAAATAAAGTATAAACATCCGTGTCTGTGTCATTCTTGTGTTCCTGGGTGCAAATACAACTATGGTGTTAGACATTTCAGCTTTTAGATTTTCTGAGACAAAGTTTTGAGAGAAAACTAGGCAAGATTTATCCATTGTGATAATTTTGTAGTGACAGATGCATAAGTTTATAATAAAACAACATATTTCCACCATTCAATGGGAAACCAGTTATCCTTTTCCTTATCTGTTTACCCTCCCCCTATGGAGGACTTACACTCCCTATGACTTAAAGCCTGTGCCTAGGGTCAGATGCCTGTCGGGGAGGAGATGAACCTATGGACCGGACAGAGTTAAGACCGGGAAGTGGGTGGGTGGTCAGCCCAGCACCAGGTATGAGAATGAGGAAGAAGGTATGATAGGAAGCAGATGATTGGAAACATGATGATGGTGGAATGAGAGGTAGGGGAAACTGGAGAACCTGGAGAAAATCCACCCTTATGCCACTTTGTCCACCACAAATACCATATGCAGGTCCCTGTGATTGAACCTGGGCCACCTTGGCAAACAGTCTAACCATTCAGCCACGGTGCTACCGAGAACCAGTTATTATTCCTCAAAAAAAAAGTTTAAATTCTGAGATTGAATAGAATGGTGCTGTTGTACAGAACAAGTGCTTAGAAGAGATGAACATCTTAAAAAGCTCTGTGTAAATTATATAAATTACAATTTTGAGAGCTGTAGATGTGAGGTTATAAAAAGATTTCAGCCTTTATTTCATTAGTGAAAGAAGATAAGATATTTATTTATGCCAACAAACTTACTGTTGGTGTTTTTAAACACACAAGCATTGTCCACACATGGCTCGTGTATTTAAGAACAACAACAGTAAGTTTGTTGGCATAAATAAATAATTACCATCTGAAGGTTATTTAATCCTGGGACATAAAGTACTTGCAATAGTAAGTCACCATTGGGATAATTGTCTCTGATGTGAGACTGCCTTTGTGGTTTACCGGGGAAAATACGAACTGGTTTGAGAATTAATTCAACGTCATTCTGGCGGGTTGTCACAGTAGCTTAATGGTTAGAGCACCTGCCTACTAAGCAGAGTGTCTGTGGTTCAAATCCCAGCTGTGGCATTGAATTTTTAAGTTCCAGTTCTACCTCTCAAATATAAGATACTGTTCATGAAAGTGAAGGGAAAAGCATAGTGATGTATCTTCTCTTGCAGTGCACTTCAAAATTAGCAATAGTTTGGATGTCAAGGTTTTTTTATAAGAACTTATATCCATCCAGAAAAATGTAAATGGATTTTGGACGGCTTAACCCTTTCAGTCCTGCTGTGTATTATAAGATACATAGGCTTTTTTTTTCCTATTTGTACTAGTTTTAACTTTCGAATTAGAGGAAGAACGGCATAAGTAGCAAAATAATTCAGGCATGAAAGGGTTAATTTGTAATAGATAGATGACCAAGTCATTTTCAGAGCTACAGGAGTGAGAGCTTTGAAGTTGATGAACGAGTTATTATTGTAATAAATTTTTGAAAGAGGCATTTTGATTCTAATAGTTTGATGCAGAAAGGAATATTAAAATAAATTTTTGGATGGATCGTTGTAATTATATATAAAGAAATGAGTAAAATGTTGATAGAAATGTTGATTTGAAGAGAAGAGTTGCCGACCAGCAACAGTAGTGACTGATAGAAATATCACTGCTCTGGAAACAATGATTAGGGAAGATCCAAGACTAAGCTACAAGGACATTGAGCTGGCATTAGGAATAGTTTTGACGAGTGTTTCAACCATCGTTTATGAACATCTTCATGTAAAAAAAATGTCAAGATGGGTGCCCCAAAATTTATCTGAAGCACAGAAGCTCCATAGGGTGGACTGGTGCAAATGCTGAGAAGATTTAGGGGTGAAGAAACATGTATCTATCAGTTTGACTCTGAAACAAAATGGCTCCCAAATGACCAACCACCTGTCAAGGTCAAGAGATCAAGGAGAATCAGAAAGAAAATGGTTGCTTCTTTCTTCTCCACAAGTAGTCACTTGGAAACACATGTGCTTGAAAATCAGAAAACTGTTTCTGCAAAATGGTACACAGAAGTTTGTCTTCCTTAAATATTTTAAAAGATCGAAGAATAGCATTCAAAGACAGGACTAAGGGACACATTGTTGTATCATGACAATACGTCAGCTCACACCTCCAGTGTAACAATGGAATTTTTGCAAGGAACTGAGGGAAAACTATTGACTCATCCACCCTATAGTCCCAATCTGGCTCCATGTGATTTCATCTTGTTCCCTTTGGTGAAGAACTGACTTTGAGGTCACCAATTTTCTAGTCCTGAAGAAGCAGTTTCTGCATACGAAGAGGAGCTATGGGCAGTGCCAGAAACTGAGACACGGGTGCTTCCAGAAATGGTTCTGGTGGATGGAGTGCTGCATACAATGCCAGGGAGAATACTTTGAGAAACTGGGATAAACAAAAATTTCTGTGATTGTTTATATTTTGCTATTGCAATACATATCTAGTGACCCTCATAATTACTTGCACTTTACAATATTGGCCATTTGTTTATATAATCAGAAGTGAAATATTCTCTTTGAATATTGATGTTTTTAACAAAAGTCTTCCATACACTTAATTTTAGCCAATTAAGATTACATTGATTGCAAGATCTGCACTATCAAATGTACATACATTTTATTTCTCTCCACTTAATATATTTTAAATTAGAATAATTTTTCTATTGTTATTTCAAGCAGACATTGTATGTATATTGAAGCACTTGTGTTCAGTCACCACAAATATTAATATTAATTTAATTTTGCAGAGTGGATCTTCAACAGAAGCAACAGTGAAAGTTCAGCCGGAGAATGCTGGCACAGCTCCTAAGGTGAGATCTTTTATTTTCTTTCTCTTCCCTCTTAGCCAGCATTTTAGTAATAGCATAAAAGTTTTTAATTTATGTATGCTATGTCTTGTAAACTGTCCAGACTAATGAGCTAAACTACAGCATCAATAACGTACTTAGAGTTTCTGTTATGAACGAAGGAAGTTGTGCAGTAGCAAATACTGCAACATTATAGTCACATATTTCTTAGTCAAGCAGCAGTAATCTTTAATAATGTGTATGTGATCTTACTTGCTATTAAATCTTGAAATTTGATACTTCCAAGTTATAAGTCTCCTGTATTGCGCAGACCCTTTTGCAGTCAAACTGTAGTGGAATCTAGTAATGAAAAATAAGGTAAAGTGTAGTGTTAACAGCAGTTAATATCTTGTTCCCATTCAGTGAAACTGCCATGGTATTGCAACCAATCCTTTGCCCTTTTGCACAGCAAGTGTTATTCACCACCTTCATTCATGATGGAGACAGTTAATTTTTCAGATGCTACAATGTTGAAACAGAGCTCCAGAGAGCAAAGCATCATCTTAGCTCCCTCAAATAGATACTCCATAAGAAACATATTACATTTAAAAACAAAGGATGTTTATTCCACTGGGTGATACATCTGGAAATGCATAGACTGAGAAACGTTCTACATAGGAAAAAGAAAAAGAAGTCTAAAAATTAAAGACAAAGGACACTTTGTGTTAGGTTAAAGCGAGAGGCAAGTCGGCATTAGCATTTCAGTTTTAGAATAAAAACCATAATCTTGATCCACATTAAAAACTACTTAACACCATGAGAGGTTGCAACTGTGTCAGGGAAAACATTTTAATATATCAACACAAGGACCATCTTTTAAATTTTGAAATCCCACTGACGACAAGGAAGTTCATCATTCCATCATGAGTGAAAACACTGCAGACAACAGCAAAAAAAAAAAAAAAAAAACCCCAAATTTCAAAATAGAAGCAATGGCTTTTCAAAGCGTGACTCGTTAAGGAGGGTATAATGCTTGAGATTCAAAGTGAGAACAAATTAGCAAGAAAATGGTAGATATAAAAAGTGAAGGAAAAGGATTTAGGAAAATAAAAAGAGCAAAGTGAAAGGAGAATAAAAGGTGAGAGAAAGGAGAATAAGAGAAAGTATGAATCAGAGAAGTGGAAAGAAGGAAAAGAACAAGGGCTATGGTGCCAGGCGCAAGTTAACCCTTAAAATAAGAAAATAGACTAAAATTGTAGCATGTTACTGATTTTGACAAATGCATCTAAATTTTTTTTATGTATTTGGTACAAAATAAATGTTCCATTCTAACTAAAGCGTGTTGCAACTGACTATAATATAAAAGTATAATTTTGTGATCACGAAAACTGATGATAAAATGAAATATTTCCTAAAGTGGAATATGATATAACACAGTAAGAACCGTTGGTCTGGGTAGCTCAGTTTGTTAGAAGCTGGCCTACTGATACAAAGGTTGCGGGTTCAAATCTGGCCCAGAATGATGGTTTTTAAGTGTGCTTAAAAGCTACAGCTCCACGACAGCAGGTTCACTGGCATGTAAAAGAACTCCTGCAGGAGAAAATTCCAGTGACGTTAATGTGATCTTGGCAATTGACAGCATTGTTAAACAACAAAATAATTATTTAATTACAATAAGAACCATAGACTAAAAATGTTTTGGCTCTGCTTGTTTAAAGCAGTAGAATGTTTGAAGGAGATATCCTCCACATCATAAATTGGCATTTGAAGTTGTTGCTTCTGCTCCCCTTTGCTGTGCTGTCTGCTCCTTATTGGTGGGTTTTATTACTCATCCGCAGTCAGTATTTCAAAATTCATGACATAACTTGAATTCTTTATTTTCCCCGCATGACCATTTCCCAAGACTTTTTAGGTTTATCTTACTAATCTTATATATTTATATGAGCAATTCTTGTGTATATATATTCCGCGCAAATTGGAAACAGCTCTAATGATTTTGATAAAATTTTGTATTCAGATAGGGTTTTGCTTTTTAAGTTGATCTATATAGATGTAATTCCTCAAAAAACGTGATTTTATGCATGACTGTCATAATTACTTTAAACCTTATTTTGGCCATAATTTCTCTGTTAACGGGCCAATTTCAGCAAACAAGCCAGGATATTAAAGGTCTCATCAAGAGCTTTCAGAAAACTTAAAGTTGACTTAGCTATCTTAGTCTACACATAAGTCACAGTTAGTCGAAACCTTATTTTGGCCATAATTTCTCTGTTAATGGGCCAATTTCAACAAACAAGCCAGGATATTAAAGGTCTCGTCACGGAAGCGGCTCCAACAATTAAGATGAAAATTTATATTTAGTTAACATTTTGCTTTTCAAGTTTATCTAAATAAGAGTCTGCCCCCCCCCCCCCCCCAAAAAAAAAAAAAAGATTTAAAAAAGGAAAAGAAAAGTCAAGCAAAAGCTCAATCACTCAGGTACTGTTGTGCTTATGTGACCAAAAATGATAGGATGTTTAGTCTACAATAATCACAGTATCAATAAAGATATGAAACTTTTAAAACCAATAAAATTGAGAAACCTTAGGAACTGACATTGTGGGGAAACATGTACACTACAAAAAATTCAAGTTATGATAATTATATTTTCACACAAGGTCGTGTGTAGTACAAAGGATTCTACCTTTCATGTTATGAATTACAAAATACCAGCTATGGATGAGTCATACAACTCAGTAATAGAAGAACAGAAAATACAACATGGGGATAGCAGAAACAATAAATCTACAAATGCCACTCAATCTAGCGGCTGAAGGCGGAAAGAAGTGTTCTCGAAATATTGTAGTTTTAAATAAGTGGGTCAAAAGTGCACAAGTATTTTCATTCTGTTTTAATGTGTTTGTAATCACCAGAAATGAGAATTCTATGCAAATGTATGTTTGAAGACATTTTAAGCTTACTACTTATCCATTTCATTAATTTTCAGTTCCAAACATTTGTACTTTTTGGGCAAAAATAAAAGTGCATAATGCATATGCAAGTAATGTATGAGTTGTTAGCTTAATTATGTATATAAAATACCTTATGTTAAGTTTAAATGCATGTTTTAATCATTTTGAGTGCACCCCTACTAAGTTTCTTGATTTTTATGCCTTCTATTTGAGCTTTAGGAATCAAATTTGAAAAAGGAAACTAAAAGTTAAAGAGAAAGCTTTCTCTAGATGGAGGTTTGCTCTTACAAGTCTTTATTGAGTATCCTTTACAAACTGTGTGTAATAGATAGATTTATAATGTTGGTTATTTTGAGAAGAGTAGAGAGGAAATATAGAGGGTTCGAGGAAAATGCCAACAAATAATTTAGGTCAAAAGCATGCTATTTCAGGGAGGTGGGCTATTGTCAGGTACAAAACTGTTAAGTTACAATTCTAAATAAGAAAATTGACATATTATGGTCAAGTTTCCCCCTGCCTTGAGCCCAACTTTCAGAGCAGTTGTAAATCCCCACTCTCTCTCTTTGTTCCAGTACCAGTAAGTAGTAGTTCAGATTCTTCTAAAATTAGAAGTATTCACTAAACTGCCTCTTTTCATTATGTCAACATCATGGGTGGTTATTATCCTGTTGCATGCAAAATGTACTAATATGCCTCCAATTAAAGCCTCCAAAAGTATACATTTTGCACAGTGATTTAGAAGAAATAATTTTATTAGACTGATGGGAATGCTGAATTGTCCAATTGTTGCATTAAAATGGTAAGCACTACTATTCTATGTTTGAATGTTTTCTCTTTCAGTTCTTTTTAAAACATTACAAAACTTCTGCAAAATAAATAATTAAATTACGTCATTTTTAATCATATCTAAGTAACTGCAAAATGTTAGAATTTCAATTTAAGGTCAACAGCATGTCGCATCTGCTTTATGTGTGGCTACAAATATGAACAAAAGTAAAAGTGCATATTTTTTGCTTCATTGTGCATGTTTCATAGTTTAATAGTGCATGAATGCATGCATATTATGGGATCGTGGTCATGAATGCATGTGTATTTGGAACTTTATAATGCATGAATGCATGCACATTATGGGATTTTATAATGCATGAAATTCTCATCTCTAGTAATCACTATTACTATAATCCTCTAAACATTAAACACTATTCTAAAGTAAGAACAAATTAGAAACTAATTTGTTCTTACTTTAGAATCTTGTTGCTTCACTGTTAATAGCTTCAATTTTCCTTATTAAACACTATGTTTGAAAATTTCTCCTTTGGGTCATGCATCTTTAACTAATTGTTCCCCACTGTGATTCCCTTATGACAGAAATCCAGACAAGTTCTCTTGTGCATTGTTACTTTGTTGGGGTAATTGTTATTTGGAGACAAGTTACAGAATGTGGATAAATATGTGTAAACATTAATCACATAACAATGTTCTGTTATCTTAGTCTTCTGCATGCAACCACAATACCAGAAATATTGCAGTGCCAGACAGTCCTTCCAGCACAAAAGGAAATCTTTCTCAACATTCTTTGCAATGCATTATAATAAATGAATAGAATTTCTTGCAAATAAACGTATGCAAATACAGCCAATAAAATCTAGAAGTTTTGAAAAAGCAATCTCAAAGAGGCGTGGTCCTTCCAGTATTTCATATATGTTGAAAGATATAAGTTTTTGAAAAGAAATTTGAATACAACATTAAAGCAATGTAAGGAACAAGTGGATGAATTAGCTGTCACTCATAACTTGTGGGGAGAACAGCATGACATAATAAGCAAATTACATTTGGAAAGAAATAAACTATGCAAATGAATTGAACATGTGGGAGATAGTTTACATTAAGAAACACAAGAAACGACTCATCAGCTTTGATATCTCAGAAGATATTTCAACAACCTTCAGGTTTCTAAAACTAGCTCCAGAGCTAGCTCTTTCAAGTTCAACAGTGGATGCTATCTGATGATCTGGGCAACAGTTTGCAAAACTATCAAATGAAAAGTAGTTAATCAAAGCAAGTGAGTACGTTAAAACTCTCTAGTAGTACCAATAATCTTAATAGTTTGTTGTGCGAAACTCCCACTTAATTTAATTTTTAAGTTTGCCAAAATATGTTGTACAATGTACTTGTAGTAACTCCAACACAACCAGATCATACAGAACAAATTAAAATGGAATATGGATCTCACTGATCAATAAGATAAGAATAAAATATCCATTGGAGATAAATGGTTTGACAGCACATAAGATCATTTTCAAAATAGGGAAATCGTATAAGAAATGGAATACATAAAGCTATCATTGAGGCGAACATACAGTCTGTTCAGAGCTTAGCATTGTAAGTAGGTATTAAATTCCACATGTGCACGGATTTCTCTTACTGGTTTTCATTTTCAATTTAAATTACTGTGGAATGCTACATGTGACTGCAATTTTGTAAGTGTTACTGATGCAGATACTGACACTGAGTCAAATTAAATGTATTGTGACATTGGGTTGTTCAACAATATACGAGAGGGGACTGGGTAACCTTAGATACGGTGAGCGACTGTGTGTATGTGACAATTAACAATGCTGCCGGCAAAACATAAAGGAGGCCCAGGGCTACAGAAAAGCTGGCGACTGTGTGTATGAAATCAAACAACAACACTGTAGTGTCCAGCAATCTCTAGAATCTTCTTTGCTGAGTCATGTACACCTGCGTGTGGAAATAACTCAAAGGTTACGTCACGCCAGCTCCGGTATAAATAGGACAGACAGTGAGCAGAGTTTTTAGGGTGGGTGTGTTTTTAGAGTTAGAGTTTAACTTTTGGTGTCAGAGTTGTTGTTTAAGTCGTTGTGTACAGTTAGTTTTAGTTACGAGAGTACATCGGCCAGCCTGTCAGCAAGTATGTATGTGTCGTTGAGTGATTGTATAGTAATGCTAAAGATATGAGAGACAGTGAATTTGGAGAAAGACATTGAAAGACCGAGAAAGATTATTAGAAGAAAACCTGTGAACTATAATAGTAGAGAAGATTATAAACTATGTTAGTAACGAAAAGGAAATTGTGCATTTGTAGTAAGATTTAGAGAAAAAGCGTTAAAAAAAGAAACAGACTTTCGCACTTTTTGTTTTGTTACAGTATTCTCAGCTACAGAAAAGCTGAGAATCCTTAGGATGAGCTGAAAGCATAGTGGTGCTACAAAAGTATACTACATCCCTGCATTCCCAATTAACAATAAATTAAGATCATAAATGTAGAGTGTGTTACATTTCAGGTCTGTTTGCAATATTTTGTATATGCATTAGGATTACCAGATTATTTGTATGAAGTATAGAACACACGCTTCCAAAATGTCCAAGTAACACATCTAAGTAAACATCTACAGCATAGCCGTACATCCTACATTTTATACTTTCCTAGAATATTAAAAAAAATTTTGAATCAAACAGAAATAACCTGGTATTTTGGTGTACATGTTACAACTTAACAAGTACCAAGCCAAGCTTCCTTTGTCTTGCTTTTTGTTCACCTCAGCACCTGTCGGTGGCCCAATTACACTTTTACATCGCAATTGCATCACTTTTACATCATAGTCAAAGACTATTTAGATAGATATGGATGATCTTTGATAACAGGTTGCTATGGTAAATTTCAGCTAATTTGTTATTTTTCCAAAATGATCCATCTATTTGTGAATTTATGAAAAATTTAAGACATTCATAAAAGTTTAGAAATTCCTCTTACAAGTCAGAATGTTTAAAATGTAGGATATGTACAGAATTTTCTGGACATCTGGTAACCCTAGTCTTGTTCATCTAGGAAGCAGTCTTGAAAATCCTCCATGTTTAGCAAACTGCCTTTCAAACAAATTACATCCATGAACATCCTTGTAGCGCTTTTTAACATTGTTTATTTAGCACCATTATTTATTGTCAGTTTTTTTACTTTCTCTTATGGTAAGTAGACATAGTATTATATTTCACACAAAACTTCAATGTCGAGATTTCACTGGAAATATATGTTTTCAGAACCCTTGAATCCAAAAAAGCATTTTTATAAAAAGGTCTGTGCGTGCGTGTGTGTGTGTGTGTGCGTGCGTGCATGCATGAACAACATAACTCAAAAACAAAAATCAGGTATAAACCAAAGTTGGTATTTAAGATTGTCTTTCAAGGATATGACATGAAGATTTTGAAGAAAATAGCCTCACCCTAAACTACTGTTTGCATAGAAAATTTTGTATGACAAATGAAATGTATATTTTGAATTTTCTGGCTATAGCCTATGTAGTCCTGTTTACTCTGGATGACTTTTGAATAACTCGTAAACCGTAAGAGATAAAATCTTACTATACAAAAAATGTAGATCTCGCTAAAGAATACAATTTATGTCCAAATAAATCTTTTTGTAGAGTGAACCATTTCGGAGATATTTCTTGTTTATTACAGTTTCATGGGTGATCAGCCGTGTAAGGTTTAAAAACATTGAGCTTCTTTCGGCCATAGAGTTTACAATGGCCGAAAGCTCAATGTTTTTAAACCTCACACGGCTGATCACCCGTGAAACTGTAATAAATAACGTGCGCCGTGAAAGCTTTAAATCTTACATATTCCTTGTTATTTGTATCAGTTTTGGAAAACTTAAAACTTTCCTGAAATCAAACATCGTTCATTTTTTTATGTTAGCGTGCAAAGAGAACAGGATCTCAAAGCTTCATAAGATTTGACTATCCCTCAAAGCCTACTGTATTCTAATATTCCCCTTGTACCTATAAGGAAATAAGCAATAAGATAATTTGTACAAATGTTTATCTCAACTAACATGAAGAAGATATAGGAATTAGAGTTTGTAAGAATGGTTAGTACAAGAGTAGAGAAAGTCTTGTGAGTGCAGCACATCAGGATTTTTATTTGTAATAGCATTTTCATTATACTCTAATAATTCTCAATTGTCCGTTGTTTATTTTTTCTTTAATTTACAATAGGCATGGCTCACATAAGCAAATTAGCACAATTATACTTAATAATCTCTTTTTCTATTACATGATTTTCAACTCTAACCTTTTTCAACCTTCAAAGAGTCTCTACTATATGGCAAGCTTTCTCCATAGAGATTTTAACCAATGTCACAATATACACAAGTGGAGTTTTATTATGTTGTGTGGTAGCCAAGATTGTTTTGTAAATGTGTGAGATTCCCTAAGGTTTTACTACTTTAATGGAAGCATTTGTATTGTTTTAATTCTGAGATGCTTTCAACAAGTCTATTCAGTAAATAAATGTAAAATAAAAAGCTAAACTAAGCTAAATTATGGATGATTAAAAATATATTCAACCATTTTAAGGATGTTTTTCTTTCCTGTGTATGTGCCTGTAAGTGTTTTTTGCTCTGGATATGCTGCTGCACAGTAAAAGTTTGTCTGCACTTATTTTAATTTTTCATAATCTGCAAAATAGTATACTTTCATCTGTAGAAAATAAATTGCCACCAAATTCGGTCACTAATCTTCGCAAAAAAACTTTGTCTACTTTCCTTTACTGTACAGACTAACTTTCACAAAATAAAAACAGTTCACTAAGACTGTATAAATAGCCTGTGATCTGATTGCGCTTACCCACAGGTTGAGAAAAATGTAATCTTAGTTATGCAGCGAGTTCAGGAACTGCTATACAGTAAATGACATTGTGTTAATCAGCATTCACTGTAAACACTAAATCCCATGACTGCATTCACGAGGAAATGTTTATAGAATATAGTAAGCTAACCACAACTTGACTACATCATAAAAAATATCTGTTGCACTAACATGACTTTCTCTACTCTTGTACTAACCATTCCTACAAACTCTTATTCCCCTAGCTTTTTCACGTTAGTTAAGATAAAGATTTGTACAAATTATCTTATTGCTTATTTCCCTGTAGGTGCAAGGGGAATATTAGAATACAGTTGACTTTGAGCGATAGTCAAATCTTTTAAAGCTTTGAGATTCCATTATCCTTGCACACTTAACATATAAAAAAATGAACAACGATGTTCCATTTCATGAAAGATTTGTTCACTAGAACTCACACACATAACAAGGAATATTTCCAAAATAGTTCACTTACAAGAAAATTTATTCAGACATAAATTATGTATTTTAGCAAGATCTACATTTTTTCTATAATGTGATTTGGTCTATCTAACAGTTTACCAGTTATGCAAAATTCGTCCAGAGTAGATACGACTACAGGGGCTATAGCCAGAAAATTCAAGATATACATTTCATTTGTAATAAAAATATCTCAAACATATGGCATTTCAACCAAAATCATTGGAGCCATTTTCAAGAAAATCAAAATTTCCCATATAAATGGTAGTTTAGGGTGGAGCAATTTTCTTCAAAATCTTTGTGTCGCATCCTTGAAAGACATTAAACTGACATACCAACTTTGGTTTTTAACAGACTTTTCGTTTTTGAGTTATACTGTCCACAGACTGACACACACGCATATGTGCACACACAGACCTTTCTCTAAAAATGCTCTTTTGGATTCAGGGGCCTCAAAACATATTTCTGCTGAAATCTTGACGTTGAATTTTTGGGTGGAAAACAGTACATCCTCTACTTTACTAAGCATAGTAGAGAAAGTAAAAAGTTAGTTCAAAGGTAACAACAGAAAAAAATGCAACAAAAAATACAAACTTTCCTTTAAAATGACCCATAAATGTTAAAACTCTAAAAAATGCAAAACAATGCAAAATGGAAGTAGGCTATGTTGGTATGTATTCAAGAGAAACAAGTTTATGCTTCATACTGCATTGTCTGTGTCTAAAAAAAGTGGTTTTGAAAAAGTTCAAGCTCTACTGATAACCAAGGCCCATACCAGCAATGTCAACTTTTTACCTCCTGTTTGTATTATGAGTCATTTTTTAAAAATATTTCATGCTGCTGAATGTTGCAAATGTAAGAGTGTCCTTTGAAGGAAGATGCTTGAAATGTCTTCTTTTGTTTTCCTTTACAAGACCTGGTTACTATCACGTTAAACATTGTTTGCATGTATTTTATGCAACCTGGGTACCTGTTGCTTAACATGAAATCATATCTAGACAAAAATGTATTGTAAATAATGTAACCTAGATAGAATTACTTCTAAATGAGTGCTCTCCTCACACTGCAGCCACCTCATGGCAGATTGCATGTCAGCAGATACACATGAGATGCTAGTTGTCCACACACAATGCATTGGGCTTCTTTGTGGCTTACAACAGCATGATGCAAGTGAATAGCAGTTTTAATGAAGCCATTGTCTAGTTTTAAACATTTGCTAATGAAGTTATAAGCGTTATCTGTGTCCAGTTTGCTTTGTTTCTGCACATGTAAATCTGAGTTTTAAGTGATAGTGCTAATTAAGTTGCGAATACTATTAAGAAAGTTAGGTGATTTGAAACACAATTTACTGGTTTTTCCTCACACACTCGCCGCTCATGGCCACCATTTGCGCAGTGACCCGGCCCCTGTCTATCACACGTGTGACGTCCAACTCTCCATGTTACACGTTTTGATTGATTGTCCACGATATGCTCCAGTGTGCCAGTCGTTTGGCCTGGGTTTTAGTCTGCGATCCATTCTAGGCGACGGATCAGTCTCTGTAGATATGGTGCTGCGGTTTGTCACTGAAATTGGATTTGCCAAACAAATATAACTTGTGTTTGTAGTATTAGGGTTTACAAATCTGCAATCAGATTTGTCGTTTTTTTATTAAGTTTTTATACCTTAACTATTTTACCATTCACTTTTTAAAGTTTTAACTGTTTTAACATTAACGATTTGGTCTTTTAACTGTTTTAGCATTTTTTGGTTTTGTGTTTTAGCTTAGTTTTTAACTAGAGGTCTGTAAGTGTTTTAACCTACTAATTTGACTTGGGGCACAAATGACCTAGCTGTCGATGGGCACTTAAACACCACTCACTCATTCACTCACTCCTGGTTTTCCTATCCCAAACAGAGAAATCGCAGAAAGAGTTATGAACAAATTTAGGAGAACAGGATCCATTCTGGATAGAAATTCACTCAATTTTGTATATGGAACTTTTGGGATATAATGTGTGGATAGAGGACATTTTCAACATTTCCTATGATAACTTATGTGCTTATTATCATTGTAATTGAACTATAACTATGAGAAGAGGAAGTAGATGCAGGAATATTATACATCTTTCAGCTATAAATAGGGCTGAGATGGCTGGCTCAGGAGCTGCTGAGAAGTGCCACAGTGTGAAAGAAAAGTAGTGTATAAAGTATTAGCCATTATATTATTCTTTTTTGTGTGTTTTTGTACTTTACACATGTGTGTGATTTTCATGGTAGCTGACAATGTCAAAGAAACTTTTAATCCTCCCAGGGAGAAGTAAACAATTCTGACCTTGGTGGTGAATTAATGTGATGTTGGTGATTTGTGAACCATGTGTTGTAAATTTTATTTACTGTTCTTACTAACAAATCTCCACTGGTATGAATATGGATTTTTGCTCAGAAATTGCAACAGTTTTGGCCCAAAATTATATTAGAGCTGCTTTCAAGTGTCAAAATTATAACAGTTGCCATTTGTTTGGCATGTGGAAAAGAAGGTAAGAATAGGAGAAGCTGATGAGATTATAGAGACCCACCCAGGTGAGTGGCTCAACAGACCAAACAAAGCCAACCAATCAGAACTTTTAATACTCAAAAATTACGAGGGTGATCCCAAAAGTTGTTGTTTTCTAGTGCCTTGCATCTGGCAATGAAGCCATTAGCAAAAGTAAGGTGTCCAATTTTTTTAAAAATATAAAGAAACGTTTACTGGCAACAAATGGCACATTTTTCTATTTTTTCCACATAAATGCCGTTTCGATCGATGCAGTTTTGTAATCACTGCAGCAGTTTTTGTATGCCAATGTCACTCCAGCCCACCGCCATGCTATTGAAGAAGCGTCGGACCTCATCTTACACCTCATTGTCATCACTGAAGCATCTTCCAGTCAAGTGTTCTTTCAACTTGGGAAACAAGTGATAGTCACTGGGTGCTAAGTCCAGACTGCAGGGTGGATGGGTGATGATGTGCCATCCAAACTATTGCAGAAGATCCACAGTTTGATGGGCAGTGTGGGGGCGAGCATTGTCTTGGAGAAGGCTTATGCCTTTGCTCAACATTCTTCTTCTTCATTTCTGAATTGTGCGTCTGAGTGTTTTTAATGTCTGACAATACCTGTTGTCATTTATTGTTGTCCCAGGATCCATAAAGTCGACCAACAGTATCCCCTTTCAATCCCAAAACACAGTTGCCATGACTTTGCTGGTAGACTGTGCTCTTTTGAATTTTTGCATTTTGGGTGAATCAGAATGCCACCACTCGCATAATTGTGTGGTCTCAGGTATGAAGCGGAAAGCCCAAGTTTCACCACCCCTGATTATTGAATCCAAAGGATTGTCCCTTTCATGTGCATAGTGTTAAAGAAACTGGTGGGAAGTTTCAGCGTGTTGCCTTGTGTGGTCTTCTGTCAACATTCTTGGGACGCATTTTGCGCACAGCTTCCGAAATTTCAACTCCTCAATCAAAGTCAGGTGATTGGTGCTTTGAGAAATCTCAGGAACAACAATGCAGAGCTCATCAAGAATGACCCACCGATCATGAAGTATGATTTGTTCAACCTGTGCAGAGAGTGGAGGGAGGAAGGAAGGAAAAAGCAGTATGGGCAACATCCACGCAAACAGTTTCCCTGCAACCCCAGTGCTTTGGAGACCTTACTTTTGGGATTACCCTTGTACTGTAAATATCACTTGAGCCAAAACAATTTCAATTTTCACATTGTAATTTTTGTCTTAAAAGAATTGTATTCCATCCAATGATTTCACCAGAAATAACTGTTTTTGAGGAGCCTAAAAAAAAAACAAAAAAAAAAAAAAACGTTTTAAATAAAGGTTTGTCCATCAGTTAGTGAGCAGCATAACTTAAAAACAAAAGATTGGTTAAATATCAAATTTGTGTTTCAGTTCATGTTGCAAGGATGTGATACAAAGATTTTCAAGAAACACGCCAACTTTAAATTTTCTGAGAAATTCCCCCAATGTCAAACTACCCTTTACATAGGCATTTTGATTAAAATATCAAAGGCGTGACATCATGGTGAATATCATGTATATCTTGAATTTTTTTGCAAATACTCTTTAAAGACCCCTTTATTCTGATTTCTATAACTGAAACTATGAGAGATATGCAAAAACTTGCTTGGGATAAAAGATACGTAACTTATTTAAGCAAGCAATTTGTGATGTTGAGATATTTCTTCTTGGTTGAAACTTTCTACTACCACTACCAGCTCCATGCTTTTGGAAGTCTTATGCCCATGCTTTCATATCTCAGCAGGTTATGAAAGAATATCCAAAATATTACAATCAGATGTGTACAGTGCATTTCAAAAGTCCTACATAGTTTCTGTTGCAGCTAAATAGAAATGCTTTTCAAAGCGCTTTTTCACAGAATCAAACAAGCAATTCTTAATATTATTGTTGTGCGGTTGTGACATCATCAGAATCATTTTTAAATGAGACCCTATATTTTTTTTTGTACCCTCTCAAAGACTTTATTGTTGTGTATGATTGTACATGCTATCATTTGTTTTACACAAAAAACATTGTTATGATAAGTAAACCTGTGGGGTAAACCAGCAGGAAAGCAAGCCAGCTTTCTTCACAGCTTTTGATACTTTGTAACATTCCACTTTTTTGGTATAAATGTTAAATAGACTTTGAGGGTGAAGCCAGGAACCAGTTGCTTACACCACCCACGTTTTGTATCAACAATTGCAGAGATCCTCCGCCATGCAAATCCAAGACTGTTCTACTGGTCTCCAACTTCCTCACAAATTTTTATATGCAGTGTTTTTTGGCAGCTATGGGTGTTTGAGCCTTGGGTCACAGCAACTCAATGTAGTGATAAGAAAAGGAGTATATAATCAGTGTAAAATAGGTGTTATGGGTTTGTGCAAAACAGCACTGTTGTTTTAATCAGAAAGTAGATCACCATAAATAGCATGCTATACTATATGCAGTGTTTTGATAGTTTTGTATGTCATCAAACCGTTCCACAAACTGTCATTGACATGCATTGAAGGAACCGCTAATCCAATGTTGTTTCACAAGGAACGTATGCTCTTCAGCAGAATAACAATACTTTAGCTATGTCCCTAGCACATCACATTACTTGCACTGTAAGCGCTAAACTGGAACACAAGGATCAAATACAAAGAATCGCATTCAGTGAAATATTTACACAGAGAGATGACAATTACTGGGGTTGCTTTGGAGTGGGGCACCCTGTCGAAGTATGCATCATAGCAGCCGTACATCTCAAAGGACACTAGGTCAACTGTCTCACACCACCACGTTGCAAGGCTACCCATGGCAAGAACAAAGGTAAATTCCAGACAGTTTAAGAAGTTCCGAATGCCAGGCTTTTACGAGAAGCTTAGAAACATGTGAATTTCTAGATAAATCTATAACTGTACCCTGGCTGGAGTTGACCTTGGGACAGAGCATTGTAAGTTTGTGGATGTTATTTTTGAGGAGGCCTGAGGAAGTGATACTAGGATTGGAGGCCCTCAGAAGCCACCAGGCAATGGTAAGTGTTGGCAGGAAGGTCTTGCAAGTCAGACAAGATGTGATAATGCACTGAAGTCCCAGTGAATATCTCAGGGTCTGTAAAGTAACTCTGGCAGAGGTTGTAAAAAAATTATTTTATTTAACAACACTATCAATTGCCATGATCACATCAGCTTCGCTGGTGTGCCCGAATTTTGTCCCACAGGAGTTCGTTTACATGCCTGTAAATCTACTGACATGGCTGTCGTTTTTAAGCATACTTAAAATCCACCAGTCTGGGCCAGATTTGAACCTGCAACCTTAGGGTGAGTAGGCCAGCGTCTAACCGAGCCATCCAGATTGACAAAGCAGCAGTAGTTAAGCCTGCCAGGAGCAAGGTGGCTGTGAAGATGCACCAGGAAGGTCAGCAGTCAT
Organism: Tenodera sinensis; assembly: GCA_030765045.1. Taxonomy (NCBI): domain Eukaryota; kingdom Metazoa; phylum Arthropoda; class Insecta; order Mantodea; family Mantidae; genus Tenodera; species Tenodera sinensis. Next base: position 200,665,626 of record CM060961.1, read on the forward strand.
GGAACCCCATAGGTTGTGTTCATGTTGTGCGCAGGATAACCCGTGAATACACGCGAATGAAGGGCGACCAGATGAAGATCTGTCACACTGGCGAGTCTGCCACAGAAGTTTCAAGCAGGAATTATACATTGCTCTAACCGGACCAAGGGGTGCTACCCAACAGCCATGGCAAAAAGTGTTCCATGTGGAGAAGAGGTTCAACAATGTAGCCTACCACATCCAAAGGCTCCCAGAGGGAAGATGCTGGTGATAACGCTTGGATCGTCTAGCCTGCTATGACTGCACGGGTCGTCACAACCGGCCCTGAGAAGGGAGAAGTGTTGCGGTAGCTGTGCACCTTAAAAGGATGCTTGAGGTCAACTACCTCACACCACTATGTTGCTAGAGAATGGATGGTAAGAACAAAGTTTTATTCAGAGAGTTCGAAAACCTCTGAATGCCAGGCTATTACAGAAGCTTAGAGAAACATGGAATTTCCAGAGAGATCAATGGTACCCAGTTCTCGGCTATATAAGCAAGTTAGCATGGACAAAGAAATCAGTGTTGGGTCAGTTTTAGTGAGTTTATTGTGACAGGCAGTTTTTGGTTTGACGCAGTAGAGTTGTTTGTGTACAGTGAGCAACATTTGTGTCAAGGAACAGAACAGGTATGGTTTGCAAGGTCACGACGAATTGTAAATTGTGCTAATGATAAAACAGGGTACTATGTTTTGTGATTCAGTTTTGGACAAAATTAAGTGTCATTGAAAGTAATGGGACTTGTTATTCGTCAGAGTATGTATCAGTCGTCACGAGAGCTTCAATGTACATATGTTTCCATGAGAAGTTAAACCTGACATAGCATGAAATTGATTTGAATTGTTCTACCAGCATCATACATGTTCTTTTGTAGCAACAACAAAATGTCTTTCAAAGCCATTTTAGAAAGTATTTATCAGGATTAACAAGAAGAATTTTTATTACATGTTCAGAATGTAATGTAAACTGTTATTGTGATAAAATCTCGTATTTATCTATTGATATTTGTGCAACAAGCTAACATTTCTTTAGGGTTACTTGCATTGCCTGTTATGGTTAGATGAATTGTTAGAAACTCAACATATTATCCATAACAGGCTGATACCAATAGTGTGTTTTCTAATTTATTTTAGATTGCACTGAGAAGAAAGTGGAACCAGAAGAGCATGGCGATTAAAGCAGTGAGAAAGAAGCAGATGGGCTCCTTTAAAGCTAAGAGAGTTTCCAAAGTGTCTCAGTCAACTCTAGGATATTTTGTCAAAATGATAGATAAAAATGAAGAGAAGCTTATTGAAACAAAAACCAGGGAAAATGGCATTGCTGCCACAGGTTGAAGATTTAGCTCAACATTGCCTGTTACTGCAGAACATATTATTTGGTTTATCAGTAGAGGATGTTATGAGATCCTTTATCAACTGGCACGAAAAAATAATATCAAAGTAGCATTTTTGACCAACAAAGAAATAGCTGAAAGAAAATGGTTGAGGGAGTCTTTGGCAAGACATCCAGAACTGAAACTTCAAAGCCCAGGAAAAATTGGAGCTGTAGGTTTAAATCCAGAACATATGGAAGCGTTTTATAATCTTTTTGAGCCTGCTTTAACTACGATTGAACATAATCCAAATAGGCTTTATAGCTGCCTTGAGTCAGGGATTTATGTGGTGCAATACAAGCCACTTAAAATAATAACAATGAAAGGGGAACACTTGAGTTGCCACTCTGCAAGAATACGAGAAAAGAAAGCTCATCACAGTAGTAACCTGCATGAATCCTGTCGGACACTTTATCCCTCCTTTAATGGTCTTCCCTCAAAGGGAAATGAAGACGTACTATAGGAGGGGAGTACCAATATGGTTCATTACAGTGTGCGATATCACAGGATGGATCCAGATATGTTCACGAAATGGTTCAAACATTTCAGAAGGTATACAAAGCCATCAATAGCAGATCCTGTTGTCCTGGTTTTGGATGGACACTATGCTCATTCAAGAAACTTAGATGTTTTCAATCTTGCTCGTGAAAATGGTGTTGAAATCATCTCAATACCTCCACTAACACGTCAAAGGATGTTGCTAATGGAAGTTGGCTTCATTGGTCCTTTCAAAAAAGCATACGCTACGGCAGTTTGGAGACATTGTTGCACAGGAGTGCCTCTTTTACCTACCAGCATTGGAGAAATGTTTGGGACAGCATACTGGGATTCGGCAATGGCTGAGAATGCTAAGAAGGGGTTTCAGAAAACAGGTCTATACCCATGCAGGCCAGACATGTTCACAGCTCCTCTGTGGAGGCCATCTATATCCACATCTGCCAGCATTTCTGCTGTGACTTCACCATCTTCTAATTCCACATCTGCCAGCACTTCTGCTGTGACTTCACCATCTTCTATTCCACATCTGCCAGCACTGTGACTTCACCGTCTTCCAATAACTGTCTTACTACACCATCAGTATCAAGCCCAGTTTCAAATGTAAATAATGAAAACAGTAGTGAGGTACAACTTATACCAAACAAGAAGCAGAAAAAATAAAAAGAAAAGGAGAAAAACAAGCCTCAAAGATGAGCCATTTTAAAAACATGAGAAGTGACTTGCAGTTAGCTCATATTATGGAACCCCAGCATGTAATGAATGTAATGCAACAGTGTTTGCTCCCAAGGTCTCAGAAGTGAAAAAGGAAGTGATTGTATGTCCCAAGTACAAGCAGTGGGCTTATGTCTTACTGTTTATTATCAGCTGTAGAAATTACAATGTAATTCATAGCATTGTCAGAATACATATAGTTACACATAATTACATATAAAGAACCTTTACAAAGATAAATATACATAATCAAGTTTCTGTATTACACTCTTCTCACTAGCTTTAAGTTTCTACCAACTAACACATATTTATAATCTTACAGCTATGGCTTATGCCCTATTTAGAAATTCTTCTATTGAGTAAAAACTCCCATCTGTGCAATACTTTTTCAATTCTGCTTTAAATTTACATATACATTTTATTCTTTTATATTTTGTGGTAGTTATATAGCAAACATTCAGCTACTGATGGCTTGGTTTTGTAAATTTCTAGTCTATGGGGAGTTATGTGAAAATCCGTGTTACTCCTAGTGTTGTATTCATTAATCTGGTTGTTTGTTTTACTGCTGTTTTCGGTTTGTTTTTTTTTTCCCTAGCATAATTATCTCAACTATGTACAATGAATATAATGTCAAAATGTTCAGTTTCTTAAAGTATTCTCTACATGATTCCTGTCTATTTAATCTTAAAATTATTTGTATAGCTCTTCTTTCTAATATAGTCTTTTTGTGTGTGCTGTTTATTATCAGCTGTAGAAATGTTTACACAGTATAGACGAATTATAGTTATTAGTAGTATCAACATAAAATGTAACTTGTTGCTGTTTCTATTGATGTTATTATAAGAGTGTGATTGTTATTACTTATGATGTAAATTGTTGTTTTATCATCTTAGAATTGTATTTTGGCAATGCTCAAAACATTGTATAATGTCTACGGGCAAAAATAAATAAAAACAAAAAATAAGTGTTCCTGATTGAGGTAAGAATTGCGATGTCAGCTGAAAAATCTAAATGCAGAGGACCTATGCGTTTTACATTTTGAAAAGCATTATTTGTAGAACTGCATGCTAAATATAGAAGAATTATTAAGTTGAAAAATACAGTTAACGGCTAATACAATTTATTTGAAATACACATATCTTGCTCAGGTCCAACAAGTAACTGCTGCAATTTTATGCTGGCAAATTGCAGTGCCAGAAATATCAGGTGTGAGATCTAGAATGCTTTAAAACTAGAGATGAACACTACTTTGTAAGTGTAAACAAAGTGTGTTGTCACTGATTAAGGATCAAGCATGCTCATTCAAAAATACTGTTTGCTTCATGAAGCAATTGCTTTGAAAACCTTCCAGATAAACCTAGAAACAGTATAAGAGGTAGAACTGGAACTTAAAAATTCTTAAACTTTGCCCACACACAGCTTGTGTGTTTAAAAACACCAACAGTAAGTTTGTTGGCATAAATAAAATAACTACAAACAGTAGTTTTGGAAACAACATTATCACCGCAATTAAATGAAAAGTTCCAGTAAAATTTCAAGTGTTTATTTCTTGTGGGATAGAAAGAGGCATGCTTCCGTAGGTAGTATTTCTAACCTCTCCACTTATGACTTCTATGGATTAGATTAGATTGTGTTCTGCGAGTTCACTAATAGCCAAAGGCCCATGAGCATTGAATAAGTCAAGGAATGTACAGCAAAGCACAATTTACATAAACATTAGATTTGAATAATAAACATAGAAAGGCATATTATATACCGAAAACAAAGCAGGGATAATTCATAAACAAAATCAAATCTATCCAGTAAAATGATGTTTTTGGGCTTATTGGCTGTGGTAGAGTCGATGTGTGAACACCTGATGTTTCGCCCGCCATTCCGATGAGCATAATCAGAGGAAGGTGGCTTGTTGTGAAGTGGCGCTCGTCAGGAGCATCTGTGTTATATATGATAGGACGAGACGAGACCGCCCCCTCTCTCCCATTGTCTGCACCCAATGAGCTCACAAAATCAAATCTTCTATGAAGTTATAAGACTAATTTAATATGTGTATACAAATACAAACTGAGCTTTATTTTAAACTTTCACTGGGCTTTTACTGCCATGTCACATTTTATTATTGGCAATGTAGAGCATCTATTGTCAGCTCTTCGATATTCCTAATTTAAGAACCTTTCAAGCAATCAAATGTAATTGACAATGTGTCACTAGATACTACTTATAGAGCTGCATAAGTATTATCAGGATAATTTGTCATTCAGGTGATCTTGTAGAGAATAAAGTCATTTTGAGCATAGGTACTCTTTAGCAGCAATTTTAAAAACACTGAAGTTTCAATTTTTTCCTTAAGATTGCTAGGAAGAGAATTAAATATTTTAATGGGTTCATAATATACACCTTTCTGAAAGCAAGAAAGTTTACACTGGGATGATGGATGTTACTCTTTTGTGTAATGTGTATCTCATGAATTTCATTGTTATAAATGTGGCTTGATTGCATACAAAGAGTTTTAGAATAGAGAATATATACATGCAGGGTAAGGTTAATATCTTCAGTCTTCTAAAAAGATGTTTGCATGAGTGTCTGTTATGAGTGACAGTCTATTCTTTCAACATTGTCTCCTTTGGCAGGTTTTCAAATTTATTATGATGCATGGCTGCTCTTCTACTAGAAATAGCATTAAAAGATGCCAAATGCGGCCAACTTGCATCAACAGCTTGGTTTGTGGCAGTCATTTTTCAATGTTAAACATTTATTAAATGTAAAATGGGCATGGCAAGGTTAACACAAACTTAATGTATTGTTAAAGCTAACCTTGTTTGACGAAACAGAATCTGTATTAACTTCAGTGTTAAATCAGTTTAACATTGTGTTAAAATTTAGCATCGGTTGGCCTTAGTCCTTTAATTTTCCAGAAAATAAGTATGATGTTTCAGCAGACAGCCAGTGTTAACTCACTGCCTTGCTGTTGTTTCCAGTGGGGGTTGTTTGATGGCCCAAGAGCTTTGCTACCCCTTTGTCATTCCTAAGCACTGATGTCTTGATTCCAAGGTGTAGTCAGGTAGCCTACTGTTCTGTTGTGACCTGAAACTTCCAGCAGAATGAATAAACACAAGAACCTTCTTTGTGCAATGCTCATTAATCTGGATTTGTGTGGAGTGACTTTTACTTACTTTTTCATGGTGAAAGTATGTGCATTTTTTGTTAATGAATAGAAATGTATACTGTTGTAATGTTGGTACCACGGATAGTGTAAAAATCATGGTCATTCGTACACTTCTAGCTAGTAAGTACCATTATCATGGTCAATATCACAAAACTGCTTGTTTCATTCTGACATCCTATAATCTTTGCAAAAGTTAAAGGCATATGGAGGCGGGCCATACTGCAGACTTAAGTGAATCCTAAGCTTGCCCCTCCTACCAGCGCTGCAGAATATGGTAATCTCACACGCTCTTATGTACAGAACCTCTGCCGATACATGCACTACGCTTGGCAACAGTGCTCTATTTGAGCATTGGCCAGTGTTCCCCATGCCTTTAACTTTTGCGAGCAGTATAAGAGAGTTCGTAGGCATTCCATCTGGGTGACTTTTAGATTTTGCTTCTTCTTGCAGTGATCCATATTTCACTATTGTACATCAATGAATTTCCCAAGGACCGATCTTGGTGTGCTATAAACTTGGGAACGTTATCCTTAAGCTACTGTTGCACGTGTTTAGTGTTACGACCTGGTGCAAAGTCTTGTTGAAAAACCCAGTGTTATACAATATCATAAAACTTGTCTAAAAATCAGATGTGTAGCACTCACATGACTTTCTACTCACTCTTATACAAACTATTCTTCTATCTACTTCATGTTAATCGAGATAGACAATTGTAGAAATGCTTTTATTGCATATTTCCTTGTACTTATAATGGGAATAGGGGAATACAGTAGGCTGAAGCAATAGTCTGAACTTTTAAGGGCAGGTTGCTATGTGATGGCTGTGAAATTCTGTCCTATTACATGACCTGAGAGAAAAAACAAATAAGGAGTTCCTATTTGAGAAAAAGTATTGGAAAATTCTAAGCAATAACAAGGAATATTTTGGAAATGGTTAACCCTACAAAAACATTTATCTCACATAAATTGTGTATTTTAATGAGATCTACATTATTTTGGTGTGGTCCTCCAGACATTCTGGGGGTTGTGAGAGAGCGATGTGACCGCCAAAACATAAAAATATGATGCTCTCTTAAAAGCGGTTACTATTCTGCTATTGCTCTATGAGTGAAAAATATTGTAGAGCAAGAGGATTAATGACTTCATTGTCAGAAATCCAGCATTAGCTAACAACAACGACAACAACATTATTTTGTGCTTTTCTTACAGTTTATCAGTTATGCAAAAGTCAGAATGAAGAGAACATGACAGGCTATTCCCAGAAAATTGTAGATATACATTTCATTTGTCGTGAAAATATGGTAATTTAAGCTAATCATAGCCATTCTTATGAAAATCAAAATTTTCCATATAAGGAGTATTTGGCTTTGGGGATTATTTTAACAATCTTTATTTCACATCCATGGAAGATATTGAACTTAGATACCAAGTTAGATATTAAACCAACCTTTTGCTTTTGATGATACTGTTCAAAGACAGATACAACCACAATAGCATTTACACATGCATGCACGCACGGGCGCACACACACACATGCACCTTGTTCTAAAAATAAATGCTTTTGGATTTAAGCAATCTCCAAATATGAATTTCTGGTGAAATCTTGGCATCAAGTTTTTGGATGAAATACAATAGTACCTGTACTTAGAGTAAGTGCATAGAAGAGAAAGCAATAATGATTCAACCATTTGGATATTCTTTCAATCCTAAGATGTTTTTCAGCATTTCCAGAATTTCAGATCAAAAACACGTCTGCTGATATTTCGTTCCCATTTCCATGAATATTTGTGAATTCTGTGTACATTATTATGAACAGCACAGGAGCTTTATAAAATTTCAGTTCTAAGCAGAGATGGGTGCAATTCATCATAAAAGATGTAGATAATTGTACAATAATTTTGTTTATGAATACAAAGGATAAAGTAAATTAGTAAAGTTGTCTTTTGGGATTAAAAAGCCATGTCAACAACCGTAGTGGCAGTAATAGACACGGCTTCATAATATGCCTATGAAAATAAAATTAAACTCGTAAAAATGTTAAACTAGCTACCATGCATGTAAATACTTCTTCTTTATCTGATTACCCACCCCTTATGTAGGGCTTACAAGCCTGTGTCTAGGGTCAGGTGCCTGTCGGAGAGCAGACGGATATGGACCGTACAGAGTGAAGTCCTGGAAGCGGGTAGTCAGCCCAGCACCAGATATGAGAGTGAGAAGAGGATATTATGAAATGCAGGCAAAATGGATGAATGGAAAGGTGATGATGGAGCAGTTCATGGAAGGAGTGACAGGGGAAACCTGAAAACCTCCCCCATGTCAATTCATCCACCACAAATTTCACATGTGGGTCCTTGGGATCAAATTTGGGCTGCCTTGGTGATAGGCAAACGGTCTAACCACTTGGCCACAGTGCTGCCTAGACGTACTTCTGACTGTCAAAAACACTTATTTACAGCCATAAAATTAAGATTTGGACTCAGAATAAATGCAAACATCTAACTTTATGTAAAAACATTTTGCACAATAGCAAGTCACTAAAATATACTTAGAACTGAAGGAACGATCTACACTTTAGAAAGAATGCAAATAGGACGTGTGTCCTATGACTGATAACTTTCATTAGTATCTGCCTGCAAGTTTACAATAACACCGCGTTGAAGTACCTACCCGGCAAGTATTAACAAAAAGCAGGATTGCATCAATGAACAAAAATCTTATGTGGTACAAAAAAATGGAATGTATTTTTAATTCAGTGCACACAACAAATATTTCATTTCAAGTTTGGATTTTTTTACAGTGTTATTTGAAACAAACTGTGTGTTTTAAAGAGATGTTCATTTTTTTGTGTAGTGTGTCTTTGTCTATTGCTTACCGTTGACCAGTTATACAAGATTATATAAAATTTCTTCCAAAAGAAGAGGACTTCACAGGCTCTTCCCAATAAATTCAAGATATACATTATATTTCTCATGTAAGTATCTTTAATATGTTATTTTAATCAAAATTCTTAGGGCCATGTTTGAGGGGAGAAAAAATTCCATAAATGTTTCATGTAAAGGGTACTAGGGGGCTGGGGGATTTTCTTGAACACTTTCTTGTCACATCTGTGGAGGACACCGAACTTAAATATGTATTTTGCTATTTGTCCAGCTTTTTATCTTTTGAGGTATGTTGTTCTACATACACATGTGGGCACACACACACACACACACACACACACACACACATTGACCCTTTTCTAAAAAAATTGTTTTGTTTCTTACTCTAATTATTTAATGCGCTCAAAACATGTATTTTGGTGAAATCTCAATATCTACTTTTTAGGTGGAAAAAAAATTCAAATCTTTCAAAACTAAAGCCTGAGACTAATTACAGGTGCTATCAAAACCACATCAATAGCAGCTATGAAAATACTAACCAACCAATACTCCATTGAATATGAAATAGAAAAAGCAGCTCTTACTCAACACGAAAAGTTGATCATGACTCCCATTCAGTACATAGAACAAGAGAAATTTTATACATACACTAAAGAGTTAGGAGAGCTTTCTTTCCAAAATTCAAGACATCAAGAAGAATGTAGACCTTCCTAATTCAAAGGAAAACATATAAAGTAAATTCGACACAAACATTAGACATCACTTATTATTTACACCTGACAGAAGAAGTTAGGAAATATGATACTCCAACTAGTGTTCTAAAATTATTGGCATTAGAGACAATACTAGATTTCCAGAACATGAATGGCTCCTTATTTATACTCATAGATCACTGATATCAAACTGAGATGGAGCAGGGGCTGAAGTCATGTGTCACTTTTTTTCCTATTACAAATCTTTAAGTTATGGAACTACAAACTTTGTTGGAGAAATTGAAGCAATTCGAATGGCCCTACAAAATTTTTTGTATAGAATTTTACATTTTCATCAAGCAGTTATTCTCTCAGATTCCAGGGTGATAATTATAGCAATTACTTCCAAGTTGTCACCAAAAAACCAAACAATTATAGAATGTTGGAAAATCCTTACCCATCTAACAGGACTTCAAAAACACCTAGTCTTCCAATGGATACCAGCTCACTGTGGACTGAGTGGTAATGACAAAGCTGATTTTCTTGCAAAAGAGGGTACCAGCAGTGTACAGAAATCAATAGTTAATCTACCATTTTATGCAGCTGAAAAATTAATCAACTCTAAATTCAAAAAAATTATTGCAAAATACTACTAAGAAAAATCAAAAAATAAAAGCTGGGAACTACCTATCATTCAAACCGTAATTCCTGAGTATCCTCAAAAACAGCAGTTGCAACCTTCAGGTTGGTTGCGGGACATGATTGTCTGGTAAAACATTTAAACAGAATTGGGATATATTCTTCCCCACTCTGTCCTCTATGTGATCTGCAAGAGGAAATGGACCAAGACCACCTTGAAATATGCTCAGCCACTTCTAGCGCCCCATCCATCACTGAAAAATATTGGAAAGCAAGAGGACTAATGACTTCATTGTCAGAAATCCAGCATTAGCTAACAACAACTTTTTAGGTGGAATGCATCTTCTCAACCTACTATACATATGTAATAGAGTAAAAATTGTTGAAGCAATAAGAAGAGATTGTCAAATAACTGCTGATATAGCTAACATTAATAAAGAAACTGTTTACCAGTTTTTACATGAACATGTATCATATTCATATGATGTTTCTCTGCCCATAGTCATTTATTTTTATGTCTTTTGTACAAACTGTTGTTGCAAGAGCATTTTTCCATCTGCCTCAGATTAATCGAGGTATATGGTTTCATTACACATTTTATTGTAGGTACAAAAAGGATTCATGAGGGAAAACTTACTGCCAGATCTTTAAAACATAGGTCAGTGTACACTGACTTGGAAATTGCATACTCTTTAAGTTTTACTGTATATGGGGGAAAAAATGGTGACAAGCACTTCAATAAAGATGTATAAAGTGTTTGTACTACTTTTAGAAGTAGTACAAAATGTCTTAAATTGTTACTGCCCCAAAAAAGTATATCAGACATAAATTCTTATCTTGTAATGAGTTCTACTTTAAATATCTTTAGTGGTGTATGGATTATATAAAACTTATTCAGAATGAATAAAACTTAACAGGCTATTTACAGGAAATTGAAAATAAAAATTCTATTAATGATGTAGGTATTGTAAAACTTACGGTATTCTAATCCAAAGCATTATAGCCATATTTGTGATGATGATGATGATGATAATAATAATAAAAATAAATTCCTAGGGCATCTTCTACGCAGAGGTTACCCTCATTCACCCAGCCCCTCCAGCCGCTGTGTCCTCCAGCTGCAGCCAAGGCCATGGAGGAGTGCAGTTTGGGGGTGGTGAGGGTCAGTATGCCAACTCCTCCGTCCGTAAGGTGTATACTTGACCTTTTAGGGACGTTACCTTTCTATCAGGATAGCTTCTCAATTGGCCCCTCAGGGACCTAATGAGTCTGAGTGCACCCCATACCGGACCTCCCAGGAGGGGAAAAATCCCGTGCCGGTACCCAGGATCGAACCTGGCTCCTCTGTGCCAGCAAGCACCCTACCAACTGCGCTATGGAGGCAGTATTAATAACAAAGAAATACCCATATAAAGTTTGTAGGGATTTCCTTGCAAGATGCTAAACCTAACTCCTTAGTGCCTGGTGAAGCAAATTTGACTCAAAGGTGTTTTGCTTTGAATTTAATGTTTTTATGTTGTAAAATATTAATTGTATATATTTTAAAGAAAAAGAAACTAAATCCGTACAACTCCAGTCAAATGTAACCCCAGTAGTGTAGAAGTATACTACCCAGTTATTTTATTTGGGTCCTCCCCATTCTTTTCCATAGGGACATTTGATTGCACAACATTTGGCTTTGAATGGATGGCCAATCCATTATGTCTCGCATCTGTTTGAATCACTTTGATTGTGGTGCCTGTAGAAGGGAAAAACCATTTAGGGAAAAGAAAAGAAGCAACAGAGACAAATATGTTTGGCAATAAGGGTTTAAATACCAAATTTGGTGTTTGTCTGGCTCTTTGCTTTTTAATTATATTGTTTGTATACATATACATACACAGACTGTTTTGTAATTCAAAGAAGCTCGGAGAATAAATTTTTGGTGAAAAATTGTTACGAAGTTTCCAAATAGAGCACTGTACTTCCTTAGCATCCCTTAGCTAAGTGATAAAGTGAAACAGGTGCTTGAACAGAAGTAAACTAAGTGGATATTTTATGAACATTTTTGAACACATTAAAACCAAGCGTAACTACTTATAAAATTTTATAACGGTATCAGTCATGTCCATCTTTATTTTTCCCCCCAATACAACCCAAAAACTGAATACCAATTCATACACTGAAAAAGTCCTAGTTCTCTAAGACAAAATAAAAGATATAGCATAATATAATATAATAAGCAAATTTAACGCTCTTTCATTTTGCTGCCTCACTGCATGCAATGAAATATTCAATAGTATTTTGGCTTATTTTACATGCATTTTCTGTGGAATAACAACTTTTTTCTACTGTACGGCTTTCTTAATGAAAAGTCAATTGCAAACATGTTCTTTTATAACACCAATACATAGGTTTTGTAAATCCCTTTTTAGTCTTTGACTTATTTATAAATTGAAATTAGAAGGTATTTTATAGCCCTGCCTGTCAGAGAGAATAGAGCTTTTCAATAGTGAGAAATATGAACATTGATTGAGTGGTGTTCTTTAATAAATTAGATAACCATACCACACACAGACATGCACTCTCACATATCTATATACACACATAAAAGTTTTTGCTATAATATTGGTATAAGTGGATTTAGAAAACAATATTGACAATTCATGAGAATAAAATATGTGAAATATCAACTTGCTTTGATTATAATAACTTGGAGGTTTAAGAGGCAGTCATTCTTTATAGAGTAATTGAAATTTTATATTGTTTATCAGAATAACCGCAGTGAGGAAGCAGTTCAGCCCAACAATCCATACAATGCAGCTTTTTACGGATGGCTTCAGACAGAATGGCAGAAGAAAGCTGAGCCAGCTGTCACTAAAAGACGACATGAACGTGGTCGTAGAGTTACACTTCATGAAGATGTGAAACGCCGAAAGAGAACTGAGTATTATCACAAGCGGTGCATGTCGAAACAAGCAAATCAGATTAATGAAAAGATGCTTCATCGTGCACAAAAGGCTGCAAGAACCCGAGAGAAGAAGCTCAGAGAAACTGCCTCTCAGCATGAAAAAGTAAGAGGCACTCAAAAAATTGTTGAAACTCAAATTATCAAGTAATTAATGTAGCTAACCTTGATAAACAAACTATGGTAGATTTTGCATGAAGATTTTATACAAGAATAACATTTTTTTGTTGGGGGATATGAATTAACTACTAAATTACATGAAATACGCACTCCATGTAGCCTCAGTTAAATATATTAAGTCAGCATTTATAAACACAGTGCATTCGTGGATCAACCAGACCACCGTGCACCGGCACCAGACCGCAGCGAGGTCCAGCACACCCTCTGCCAGAGTTACACGTAAACAGTTGGCAAGTCATGGATATGGAACACTATGTACTGTACTAACTTACATTAAGCTTACCTGCATCACAATAGTTATTGAAATTAATGATCTTCAATGTAAAAACATTCCTTATATCTCTGAAAACAATTCTGGTTTACCAAAAATCCCCATATTACATATTCATGAAGTTCTTCACCACACTGTAAAAGTTGGGGTTTGGTGCACAGCAAATGCACATAGAATCATCGGTCCTATATTTTACGACACAACAGTTGATTCACAAATATAAATTCTATTTTAAATATTTTGTTCCACAACTAACAAGAAATGAAAGATTGTGTGGCTGGTTTCAGCAGGATTCAGCTATAGCACACACTACTGCAAATTCTATGCATGAATTGGGAAGTGTGCATGGTGACAGTAGTTAGTCAAAGATTGTGGCCACCTTGTTCTCCTGACCTATCTCTAGGCAATTTTTATTTATGGGGAACTTTAATGAATAAAATGTAAGCATCAAATTCACACATGTTACAAGAATTGAAGGGCAAAACAGTGAGAGAAATACAGACAGTCAAGATGAACTTAGCGAGTAAACTAGAATTGGCTTTGGAGATTAGGGAATGCGTTCACATTGAAGGTTATAAATTTCAACATCTGTTTTGATACAGGTAAGCTTAACATTAGTTAGTGTTCCATGTTTACACGTTACTCTGGTAGAGGGTATACCGGTCCTCGCCTAGCCCAGTGCCGCCGCAGGGCATTCCGGCCAATCCAGGAACGTACTGCGCGTGCCCAGTACATTGTGTCTCACATTAACACTCACAGCTGTTCGGATGACTTCATTTGTGGTGCCTATGAAAGGGATATTAAGGTCGGTTTAGGGATTAGAGGAAGTGCAGCATAAGTAGGAAAATAAATGTGGCAACAATAGGTTAAATACCAAATTTGGTGTTTCTCTGAGATTTTGTGTTTTAGTTGTATTGTTTGTATACACTCACAGACTTTTTGTAATTCAGAGGGGTTCAAAACATGTATTTATAGTGAAATACTGTTTCAAATTTTTCAAATGGTATACAATGCTTAGACTATCTTACAAGGAGACATTCACTACACTCATATTGAAACATACCCCAAATGTCCCCTGAAGTCATCTATGTGCTATAAGAAGTCTGGAGTCCAAAAATGAGCTGCTGTTTTCAATTACAAGCATCTGAGATTGAACCAAGAAAACGCTTGTATGAGGTTGAAGCAAAGAGTGGGGGGGATCCCTTTAATTGTAACCCACATTCCAGTTGCATGGAGACGATCGACCAATCTTGTTAGTGTCTTGCAGGGATAAAAGCAAAAAGTAACTGGTGTTGATGTAATGATCTTTGGGCACCATGCACAGCAAATACTTATCATTTTCACATTCTTTTTCACATATTCTCACTCTTGTTGGTAGACAAAATTTAATATATGGAATAAACTTAGAGTATCCCTCTTTCGTACATTTCATTGCAAATGTAACTAGAGCTAGTGTACTTCTCTGGAGACTGGCTTCCATCTTTGCTCCCTGGGTTCCAACATGGGGCTAGACTTGCTCTTATGCTTGGAGAGTGAATTTAACACAGACAATGAAGGTGAACTCTCACTAACTTCTACATAGTAATTTGCAAAATAACAGCAGCACATGCAGGGTTTGTTTCTAATATTTAATAACATGCTGGATATTTGCTGTTTCTTCCAAATTATTGTGTCCAAAGAAAAATAACATTTTTGAAAATGATCCAATGCAAACTTTGATACAACAGGATTCACGTCTGATTCTTCAAAGAAACCTAACACAACAAAATTTAGGTTATGATTATGATTATCGAGATGTGAAGGAGAATTTTGCACTTAAATGCATGCTATGTTTCTGGAAATCTCCAAGTGGAACTTCTGGAAACCAGAAGGTGACAAGCTTGGTTTGGCAGGCTCAGATATAGGCAGAATCCCTGATGTCTCCAGATACTACATCCTGAGGGTCCATCACTCACTGAGCACCAGAGAAGCCAGTTCACAAAACAAACTCCACCACCTATGCCTCATATGTTGTCATCTCACTTATTCCTTTAACCCTAGAACATGATAAGAAAGTGCAATATCAGGAAGTGGGGTACAAAATAGTTAACGGCATTATAATCCACCATTTGCCTGCCAGAAAAAACCCAAGGTTAGAGTGTGCAGCCCAACAGGAATCAAACTCAGAATCTCCCAAATGCTACCCTAGGTTAACATCAAATATGAGGGTCATTCAGTATGTAATGCCTAATGCCTCACATTTTTTTAAAAAGCCATTATTGTATATAGACAAACGTCCTTGTAGGTGCTTCAAATTTGATATTTCTTCTGTGTGCCTGTGAAGTTTGGAGTCATTTGAGCATATGGCAGAATCTTAGTACAGCTTCAAAATGGTGTCTATATACAACTCTCGTTACAAGCAACAGGTATTATTGAACTTTTGGGTACGGAAAAAGCATCTGTGGTTAACATCCATAAACGTTTGTGTGCAGTGTATGGTAATGATGCAGTTGATAGGAGTAAAGTTGGGTGATGGGTAAAGAACGTTACAGTGTCAGGAAATGCACAAACAGAGCTCTATGATCAGCCATGCACAGGACATGGCTATGCGTATAGGACAAGAGCGTTTACCGGCAGGGAGTACATGCTCTTACACAACATTGGTATAAGGCCATAGAACATGATGGAGACTACGCAGAAAAATCTGATGTGTTGCACTCACATGACTTTCTCTACTCTTGCACTAACCATTCATAACAAACTCTTATTCCTATATCTTCTTTGTGTTAGTTGAGATAAACATTTGCAGAAATTATCTTATTATTTCCTTGTGGGTGCAAGGGAATTATGAGAATTATGTAGCAGGGTTTGAGCGATAGTCAAATCTTTTAAACCTTTGAGATCTCTCTTCTCTTTGCACAGTTAACATATAAAAAGATGAACAACCATGTTGCATTTGACAGAAGTTTGTTTTCTGAAACTGCTACAAATAACAAGGAATATCTCTGAAATGGTTCACTCTACTAAAAAATATATTGAGACATCAATTGTGTGCTTTAGCAAGATCTACATTTTTTCTATAGTAAGATTTTGTGTATCTCTTACGGTTTACAAGTTATTCAAAAGTCATCCAGAATAAACAGTACTACATAGGTTATCAGAAAATTCAAAATATACATTTCATTTGTCATAAAAATATCTTAAACATGTCATTTTAATCAAAATCTTTAGAGCCATTTTCAAGAAAATCAAAATTTTTTGAAAGATTTTCCATGTGTAGGGTAGTTTAGGGTGTAGCAATTTCTTCAAAATCTTCATGTTGCATCCTTGAAAGACAATCTTAAATACCAACTTTGGTTTTTAATCGACTATTCACTTTTGAGTTATGCTGTCCACAGACTGACGCACGTGCACGCACACACACAAACTTTTTCTAAAAATGCCTCAAAACATTTCCAGTGAAATCTCGACATCAAATTTTTGGGTGGAATACAATACTTGCTCTACTTACCAGTAGAGCAAGTAAAAGTAGGACATGGACAAGAAACGTTGATGTATATTGTCACCAAATTCTGACTGTTAAGAATAATTATGTTCAGAGAAAAAAATGTGGGGCATTATATGTGTATATTGAAGAACCCTCGTATATCTATTATAGACAGCCCTCTAACAGAGCCTTTGTTATCGTTTTATTGATTAAACGCATGCAGGCAAAGTCTGTCACACATCTCTCCTCTACAGCACCACGTTATGTTCCAAGATATCTTCAACTCATTTTAGAGTACTTGCAGTTGTAAACAGCAATTCATGTTTGAAACACGAATCTCTGATTGCACATACTTGTTAAAGGGAAAGTTTTTGTGAATGTTTTAATACTCTTGTAGTGATCGGTTCCTTGTTAGCTAAGTAATAAAGTAAACCTGTTGCTGGAACTCATTGAATCCAAACCTAACTACTTGTTATAAAATGTAATAACTTATGAATATTGGTGTATCATGGGTTGTGTTCAATACAAACCAGGAAACTAAATGCTGATTCATACACCAACACTCCATAGTTATCCAAGACAGAATAAAACAAATATAATACAATAAACTAATTCAATTCTTGCTTGAGGTCATTTTGAGTCCCTTTCTCTTTTGTTTTGCTGTATCACTTGACTGCCAGGGCATATTCAGCAGCTAGGACTCAATATAAAAGGTGGCAAAGGAACAAAGCTAAAGGGACTTTCTTGAGACAGTATTGTAAACTGGCTGCAGAAACAATTTCGACTTTGACAAATATACATCTGAAGTGTCTGCTCTTTTCTCTTTGTTTTTTGTCTCAGGGTATACATAAAAGTTTTCTTTATATTAGTATAGATGTATATAAAGAACAATATTAATAATTCATAAGAATAAAATATGAGAAATATCAGCTTCACTTTAATTATAGTAATTTAATTTTATGAGGCAGTCATTTTTTGAGAGTAACTGAAATTTGTTTAACATTGTTCATCAGAATAACCAGAGCGAGGAAGTAGTTCAGCCCAAGAATCAATACAGTGCAGAATTTCACAAGTGGCTTCAGACAGAATGGGAGAAGAAAGCTGTGCCAACTGTCAGTAAAAGACGACGTGAAAAGGATCTTGATTAAAATGAAGCACAGAAAGCAAGCAGAGTATATCCACAGGTAATGGGTGTCTAAATGAGAAGTTGAACTAGAAGAGAGAGTGCTCAGGCATGCACAGAGAGCTGCAAAAATCAGAAAGAAGAAACAAAGAGAAACACCAGAAAAAAGAGCCTCTTGATTTGAAAAAGCAAGAAATATGCAAAGTAGACCATGGAAACACCTGATGAAGCAGAACTTCATGAGCAAGAGTTTGTGGAAGATATCACTTCAGAAAAGCAAAGAACAGCTGAAAAGTCAGCTACCGCTTCTGAAGGTAGCTATGATAGCTGCAAAATTTAAAGGCAGCTGGCTCAACACAAAATTCAATCATAAGTTTGCCACGCTTTGCAGTATTGTGTAGTTAAACACGCTGTGAAATCAGGCTGTACAGCCTATGATATATATATATATAATTTGCACCCACAAAATGTATTTGTACAACAGGGAAAGTAATAGTAAATTGTCAGCTGCCTTTAAATTTTGTGGCTACCATAGCAATGGTCTTGTGCTGGAAGTTAAGTCTTTACGTATCTTCTCTAAGGAAGCAGCAAAACATTCAAAGCTGGCTAGGTATGAACAGTTGACTGTGAGGATGAACAATTAAATCTAAGTGCAGTGAGCCACTTATGTACACAAATACCAAAGAAGCATTTCTATACCTCTTACAGCAGACAGATGTTCAACTTTTCTCCAGTTTATATTCTAGCGCATCCAAAGTGATATTTGCAAAAGCAGCTATGATCCTCTAAGTTAAATCTTACAAGTCTGACTCAGTGAACTTTTTTTGACATTAGTGCTTTGTTTGTCTGCTTCCTGCTCATGTTATGCATGAGAAGTTGTAATCCCTGTACAGTTTGTCCGGATCGCACTGAGACTCCACATGTGCAAGAGAGGAGAAATGAAGGAGAAGTGACTGGAGTGGTGGGGAACAAGCAAGTGATATCAGAACTTAGGCAGTTACGCACCAGCAGTTTGTGCTTACATACAATTATTGTGTAGTTATCACGGTTTGAGCAAGTATTATATTAATCTCCACCTCTGCTACTATGCAAGTGAGCAGGTCTTTGCTAATGGGCATCTGTGCTTCAGGAGTGGCGGAATGTCGCAACGAACTGGGCAAACTGTAGTCCATGTGTACTGTATTTTTACTGTAGACTAATAAAGTGTGTTCAACTATTGATGTGTGTATTTATTGTAGACATGATATATAGTGATATTTGGTAGTTCAATTGTATCATTTAAGTCTTCCCTTCCCTTTCATACATTTAAATATAACCCTTTCGAAGCAGGTAGCCATTTCAGCTTCAGTAGTTGACTTGGTCAACACTACCAGGTGTTTTTTGAATTAATGTCTTCCAATTGTGTCATATCAGATGAATGAATGAAATGAAATGGGTGAAATGATGCTCAAATGAGCCCGAGGTCCATGGCGCTTTAAGTTACCCGACATTCGTCTTCTCAGGGTAGGGAAAACCTTGGGAAAAAACCTTACCCGGATAACTTACTCTAAGCGAGATTCTAACTCGCGACCTCCTGAACGTGAGGCAGACACGCTAACCATCACGCTACCTGGGTGGGCTACCAGGTGTAGCCTGCCTCTGTGGTGTGGTGGTAGCATGCCTGTCTTCAAGAATCCTGAGTTCAAATCTCACTTAGGGTGAGTTATCCAGAAGATAATTGTCTAGTAACTTTAAGCTCTATAGGCTTCAGGCTCATTTGAGTATCATTTCATTCATTCATCACGCTGGAAGATGTTAATTTAAAAAAAAAGAACTACCAGGTGTGACTAATCTATTTACAGTTCACAGAGGTCAGCACAGTCAACCTAGATACTGCTTTTGAAGAGTTGATTGGTGATTAATTTTATTTTCACATGAATCTTTATATTTTTCACTATCATCAAAACAATACTATGCAATACAAATACATTAAGTCACTTGTACACCTTAGCCCGCCTCGATAGCATGATGGTTAGCGTGTCTGCCTCACGTTCAAGAGGTCGCGAGTTCTAATCTCGCTTAGGGTAAGTTATCCGGGTAAGGTTTTTTTCCGAGGTTTTCCCTTATCCTGAGAAGACGAATGTCAGGTAACTTAAAGCTCCATGGACCTCGGGCTCATTTGAGCATCATTTCACCCGTTTCATTCACTCACCGTCCGATATGACGCAATGTTGGAGGACGTTAATTAATTAAAAAAAAAAATGTACACCTTATGCATAAAAAACTAAGCATAACATCTAAAAAGTTGTTGAAACTCTAAGAACAAGCCGTTAAGTTATTGTTGAGGTTCTAGTTATTAATGATAAGCTGTTTGGCAAATCTTGACATGAAAATCCTAACGTCTCACATTCATATGATTTTTCTCTTTTCATTCTTATTTTTATATTTATGTTCTACAGACTATTTTTGCATCTACTTAATGTTAACCAAGATCGACATTTTAAGAAATAGTTCCATTATACATTTTGTTGTAGGTACAAGAAGGATACAGGAAGCTGATGCAATAGTCTAATCTCCAACAAGTGGGTCGCTATATACGTGCTTTGAAATTCCAACTCGTTTAACTTTATGAGAAACAAAGCAATGGATGAGCAAACCCTTAAAAAACACAAAGTATTGGACAATTTTTAAGTAATAATAAATATCTTGGAAATAATTAGTGCCACAAAAAATATATCTGACAAATTATCTTTTATGATTTATCAGGCTTACTAAACTTATTCAGAATTAAGAAAACTTAAAAGTTTTTCAGGAAATTCAAGATATACACTATATTTCTTATGGCCAATTTTGAAAAAATAAAAAATAAGGAAAAACTGCATGTAAAAGGGAATTTTTGGTAATTTTCTGCTTGTGAGCATAACTTCTCCTGGATATTTTTGTTAATTTTCTGCTTGTGTATGTACCCCCTCCTGGGAATTTTCAGTAATTTTCTGCCTGTGAATGTAACCCCTCCAGAGAATTGTTTATAATTTTCTGCTTGTGAATGTAACCCCTCCTGAGAATTGTTTATAATTTTCTGCTTGTGTATGTACCCCCTCCTGGGAATTTTTGGTAATTTCCTGCCTGTGAATGTAACCCCTCCTAAGAACTTTCACAATTTTCTGCTTGTGAATGTACCCCCTCCTGGGAATTTTTGGTAATTTTCTGCTTGTGAATGTAACCCCTTCTGCATATTTTGGGTCTGCCTGGTGCTTATTTTTAAATCATTATCATATTTTATTGAAGCAATTTAGTGTCATTTCCTAAACTATTTAAGCTAAAAAAAAACAACTAATTTTTAAATTAAAATAGAGTCTTTGTATATCTGTATATATTTAGTACATGAAAAATGAAGTTGACAATTACAGACTTTTGTCGGTATGAGAAGATTGAAACATGCCACTGCAGACAATGGTTTTTCACAGTCTGGACATCAATGTAAGATTTTCATCCTTTTCCCTTTGATCCAGCAAACTGCACATTTTCTTGTAGGCTTTTCTGATGCCCTAGGCACATTTTCAGGGAAGCAGCATGCTGACTTGAAGGGTGGCCCTTAAAGCAGGCTCTGCAACTCTACCTGATGCTGATAGTGCCTATGTTCATGAATCCAACCTAGTTGATCTGCCACCTTTCACCTTACAAATAACAAATGTAAATTTCAGATGTAGCAAACCATGTGGAATAAAAGTATTATGCGAGTCGTTTTCCCCTGATTGCATTCACCTGCACTAGAGACTGACTTGGGCTCTTCGGAATCTGGTGAAAAATCATCTGAATATTTTCTTCTGTGAGATGACCATTCATACACTTCTGACTAAGAGCAGCCATTCTTAGGAACCACTAATGCTGGCATGCAATAATTACATTTCCAGAGTGCACATAAGACAAATAGTGCATAGGAAAGTGATGGCATCCGTTAAGAAACACTGCAACAATGCCTCCTAGAGTAACTATGCCAATACTCGTGATAGCCAAGAGGAAACAGCATTAAAAGACACGGCAGTACAGTACATGTCCATTATGTAGGCTTAATTCCAAGACATATTATACCTGTCATACCCGGTTAAGAGGTTAAAAGACTAATTGAAGATTTTCTGTAATGGAAGGTTTGTATGGTGTGTTGAGGAGAGGAATAACTGAAGGTAATAATCATGCATAGGAATTCTTAAGCAGCTGGCTTTATGATGCCTACAGCCAGACATTTATGTAGTACAAAGAATGTCAACAATACCGGGCATGGTCACTGACAGGCAGGTAGGCGCAATATGGTGAGTTCTGTATGCAAACACCAGCAAGCTTGACAAGGGATGAGAAATGGCTGGCAACCTACACGTCCCTGCATAAAATACTATAGTACTCACTGTGATCATATTGCTCCAAATGCATTCTTGCTGTATCCATTCGCTGCCACTTTTAAATTTCAGTTAGAGTGTGTAGAACCCAGTGGACACAAAGGTTTTGCATTTTCAGCTGTTTTCTTAAAATGGTGTGGACAGTTAATGGCATAATACCAGGTTCTCTGGAAATTTCCAGCATCTGCTATCTTCCAACAAAGCCCTTAGAGCCTGAATATGGAGATCGTTTATTGCAGCAATGGATTTACCAACACATGTTGCCATTTCTTTCTTGCTCAGCGGAAAGCTTCCATCCAACTTGTAGTAGTTCTCTCCCAAAAGTTTCTTCCAATGCTCTAAGGCACTGACTTGCGTTTTTTCCTGTTGCAATTTGAATTTTAATGAAGCTGAATGTGAAAAACAGTGAATGTATTCACAAAAATATTACTATTTCGAGAACTTTATACAGCAAAGACTGCTTAACAATATACTTTAAGATTACAACTGCCACTACTAAGATCTTTGATTTATTACAGCGCTGCCATTGCTTTTCGAATGCCTTATGTGTATCATCATTAGTCTGTTGGTAGGCTGAGAGCAGCCCAAGCTGCATGACAGAATGTGGGATTTTGCAGGGTGGCGGGTGAGATAGAGGTTGGGGCTAATGTGTATGTGTATATATATCAGCTATGAGTGACAGAACGAAACAAGCATATATAGCTTTACTATTCTTTAGATTTTGAGTGGCATTTGTAAGCATTCTGCTTTGAAATCAAGCTCTTTTAAATGGACAAACTGCTTGTATATGAGTTGAATGTCCTTTATCCCGGTGAACGCTTCTACCTTTGGAACAAAATCCTGAAATGTTCCCAGAACCCTTATGAACTATGTAAAAACTTGGCACACAGTCGCGTCGTAAGTTCGAAGTTGACATCTCAGTACTGCTAGATTCCCCTTCTATCACTAGACGGTAGTAGTTTGCAATAAATAGTGTATACTCTAATTTCAAGAGTTGTGGTCCGATATTAATAGCCAAACTCGGAACTGCAGAACGACGTTTCCAAGTATGTGCAACACGTATTCACCTGAAATGTACAATACACCAGGAAGTGATAACTATGAAACAAAATACAGTTTCTGTGAATGAACATCACACAGTAACTGCAAGCCGATGAAAAAACTCGAGGAATACAAGCAATGAATGATCACGTGTAAGTGGTGTCGGTAACGCTGGCAATATGGCAGCTGTTACCATAGCAATGGCTCTACCGCACTCACTTTTCCGACTGCATCACTTATATCACATTCCAACTCTTCAAATTACAGGTATAGCAAGTTTCTGCCATATGCATTATAGCCCGATACCTTCTTGCAGTGCTTTGGTCGAGTATGATGGGTACTACAGCTCTTAGCTCACGGAAAATACTTTTAGGTCTGTGGTACTTTTTAAGGTAGATGGTTAAGTGTGTGTGTGTGTGTGTGTGTGTGTGTGTGTGTGTGTTGGTTGGTTACTTCCGTTACTTAAGAAACAACACCGGACAAATGTTTCGGGATAATTTTAATAAAAGTATGTGCAGTATGAGTAGATCATACTATTAGTCTTTATCGCACAATACCGGTGGTTGAGCGATTGTCTTTCAGTATCGGCCGGAAGTAACCGCAATTTTTAAAATATATTTTCTTAATTCTTTTCAGAGGGAAATGGCACGAAACGAGAAAAAAATAAGAGGAAAATGGAATGAAGAGTGTATGAAACTGGCTACACTGGTCTACAAAAATTAACTTTTTCTCTTTCACAAGAATTAAAATAACAGATTCTAAAAGTATTTTTCGTGCTGAATTCAAATATAATTACAGTTTGTCCGCATCGGGCAGGAGTTTTGTGTGATATTAATTTGAATTTTTATAATATTCTAAAAAATCTGTAACTAGCTATCTAACTCAAAATTATAACTACTGATTCTGACTTACCTAGAAAGTGGTAGATAGTGATTTTCGGGTATATTTTGCATCTGGAACGTCTCTCATTTTAGTCCAACAGTAGTCAGCCAGCATATTGGAACTCCACTTGCCTTGGTACCTCTTCTCTATCGTAAAATTTGCTGATGAAAACGCTCACCGTGTTCATCGCTGACAGCTCCAAGGTTTTTGGGGAAGAAGTCCAAGTGACAGTCCAAAAAGTGAATTTTTAAAGACATGTTGCATCCCATAGCTTTATAAGAATGCAGAAGATCAGCCACTATGTCACAATAGTTTTCTGCTTTATGGTTTCCAAGAAAATTGCAACATAAGCTTTTGAAAGATTGCCAGGCTGCTCTCTCCAGTGGATTTAACAGTCCCTCGAAATGTTCATCAGCCATTAATGATCGGATTTGTGGTCCTATAAAAACTTCTTCTTTCAATTTAGCATCACTGACTTTAGGGAATTTCGATTTCAAGTACAAGAATCCATCAGAAAGTTTATCCATAGCTTTGACGAAATTTTTCATAACTCCTAACTTAATATGCAATGGAGGTAAAAATATTTTTTCAGGATTCACTAAAGGGACACATGCCACATTTTTCTGGCCAGGGAGAAGAGATTCACGTTTTGGCCATGACTTTCTAACGTAGTGAGACTTCTTATCTCTGCTCTCCCACTCGCACAAAAAACAGCAAAATTTGGTGAACCCAAGTTGCAAACCAAGCAATAAAGCAATGACCTTTAAATCACCACAGATATTCCATTCATATTTTCCATATTATATTTTCTCTAAAATTATAATTAGTTTCATATTTTGATATGTCTCTTTCATAGCGGCATGCGCTACTGGTATTGATGGAAGTTCATTGCCAATATGTAGCAGCACAGCCTTCAAACTTACTTTAGAGGAGTCTATGAACAATCGCCACTCATCTGGTCGGTGTTGATGCCCAAGAGTTTCCATAAGTGAACAAATATTATTACAAAACACAACACCATATTCTTCAGAGAAGTATTCTTTGAAAACACTATGGCGGCTACGATAACTACTTATTCTTACATCTTTTTGGAGTAAATTCCACCCTTTGAGTCTGGAAGTTAAAACTTCAGCTTGCAGTTTAGACAGATTTAAATCCCGAATCAGGTCATTAAGGCCTTGCTGATTGGGAAAGTATGGTTCTGATGAACAGCTACTGGCTTCATATGTAAGATCGTTTTTATTTTCATCTGAATCATTTTGAGTTTCAGTTAGGTCAGAATCAGAGTTATCACTTAAGGTTGTATCTACATATACTGGTACGGGGAACTCTTCACTGTGTAAGACAGGTCTCAATGCAGATTGCAAATTCGGATACTTAACTGTATATTTTGTTTTAGATGTGATTCCTTTAATATTTGTCAAACAAAAATAACAGTCAGTTGAATGATCCTTCGGTTCCCTCCAAATCATGGGAATTGCAAATGGCATATGATGTGTACCATTTTTCCACCCAGTCAGCAGTCTAACACACGAAACACAGCATGTATTTGGGGCCCAGCTCTTATCAAAATCACCAACTTGACAGCCAAAGTAAAGATGATAACACTTCTTTACAAGTGGGGTCATATTTCGCCTCTGAGACTTGAAGGTCAGCTCACCACAAATATAGCAGAAATTATCTGCATGAGTTACACACTTTCTTGGCATGATGAAAACATTAAGCACTGAAATACAACATGCACAACATACACAATACACTTCTAAACAGAAAGGAAGGAAATATTTCACTAGTGAACAATGTCACAGTCAGCTCAATGCTGACACATCACAATGCCAGACAGGTCTGAGCATGTCTAAACATGAATGAACCTGCACAGTCTTGTTTTGTGGTGCTTCAGCGTGATATTACAAATAATTTCAATAAATACGGCTTGAGTAAAATAGCTACATATGAGGTAAAGGTTCCTATGACAGGTCAAAGAAAACGCTAAAATCATATTTTGAAAAGTAGCTTTCACAGAAAAACTATGCCTGATGGGAAAATTCTGACTACATATCTGAATTCAGGATGAAAAAATGCACTAGATTCACTATTCAGATCTCTTGTGAAAAAAATCTTGTCGACCAGTGCTATCAGCAAGGTTATTTCTAACAAAATGACAGCGAGGGAGGCAGCTGAGGCGTTTTCTGTACCTCGTACCAGTCTTGGACGTAGAATAAGGGCTATTAATCTAGGTAATTCCGTAGAATTATCTCCTCAGTTGGGCAGATTCAAGAGAACTTTTAATCAAGAAATGGAAAAACAACTGGTGTATTACATGAAAGATTTGGACGATAACTTGATGCCCCTCAATAAAAAGGAGTTCTTGCAATTTGCATACTCCTTGGCTGAACATTTAAATGTGCCTCATCGGTTTAACAAACAGAAAAAAGTTGCTGGAAAGCAATTCTACTATGATTTCATGTCGAGATATCCTGAAGTGTTGCCAAAAAGGCAGGAATCTGCAAGCAGGGATCAAGTCGATCGTTTTTTTAAGAAATACAAGGAGATACTTATGTATAATTTCACCGCGAGCAGAATACACAATTGTGTTGAAACAGACATTTCTGTTTTGCATGACAGTGTAAAAGCTGTCTCTCAGAAGGGAAAGAAGCAAATGAGTAATATGTCAGAGGAAATGAGAAATGTGACGATTCTGCTGTGTATAAATGCTGCTGGTGATATCTTCGTTCCTCCCCTTTTTGTTTTTCCAAGCAAATCAAGAGTTGGTGCTGTCGTGAAGAGAAATGCTCCTTCAGGAAGTGTTTTCGCAGTTGAGGAAAGTGGTCGGATATCTTCAAAAGCGTTTTTGAAGTGGCTGGAAGTTTTTGTCGTCAGGACTCGCCCAACTAATAATGAGCCAGTACTCCTAATACTAGATGGGCATGCTTGTCACAAAGATTTGGAGGTTGTTTTGTTTGCAAAAAAGCATTATGTCCGTATGATAAGCCTTCCTCCACACGCTACGCACAGTCTGCAACCCTTAAGTCGGACGGTAATGGAGCCTTTCAAAAATTCCTTCAACCAGGCGTGTAGTGCGTGGATGAGGAAACACCAACCAATGAAAGCTTCTCCAAAGGATATTGCTGGACTTATCAGGATTGCCTACACTTCAGTCTGCAGAATGGACTTAGCACAGTCAGGGTTTGCGTGTACAGGACTTTGGCCTTTAAATCCGGGTATATTCACAGATGTGGATTTTGTTCCTGCTGAGTATTTACAGGAATCTGGACCTAAAGATAATCTTCGCCCAACGTTGGAAGGATCAACAGCAAATGTCTGTGTCACATTGCCAGAATGCGGACCTACTTTAGCTACCTTTTCCGAACGTGGATCTTCAGCTCTCAATTCAACCACATTTCCCGAACCTTTATCTCCACCATCTCTTAAGTCACACACCTTTTACGAACCTGAGGCTTCACCATCCCTCAATTCAGCCATCTTTTCTGAACCTAAACCTTCATCAACTCTCAATTTAACCAACTTTTCTGAACCTGGAACTTCATCAGCTCTCAGTTCAGCCACCTTTTCTGAACCCTCATCAGCTCTGACTTCTGACAATCTCTCACAACGTAAAGAATCTACCAATGTTTTTCAGGAAGAACCTTCAACATTTTGTCAATCTTCAACCTGTCTTCTAGTCTCCCCAGACAGTTCTGAATCCCCAACATCCGTGTTGAATGCAATCACTAAAAACACCTCTACATTAACAAAGGCCTCTGAAGTGAGTACACAGAAGAGGAAAGCGGGAACTCAGAAAAGTAAGATTGTGACAGTTTCATCTTTTAAGAAACACTTACAGGAGAAAGAGATCGCCGTCGAAGAGAAGAGATTCAAACCAGAAAAAAGTGCGAAAGAGAGTTGAGGAAAGTTGGATACTCCAAAAGAAAAGAAACACGAGAAGAGAGCACCGTAAATCGGCAAAGAAAACTGGAGTGTAATGGAAGTAAAGTTTTAACAGAAGAGGCTGTAAAGTCCATTGCATGTTTGGACGCATTTGGGAAAGAAGAAAGATAAAACGGTGCAGTAAGAGTATAAATGCAATGGTTGGACATGTGCATCAGCAGTGAGCTAAACTTCGTGAGCTGAGCTGAAATGGTAAGAATAAGTTCCCATACTTATGTGTTCTAAAGGTTATTGAATAAGTATTTAGTGTATCGTAACTTATCTAAGAAAACAAACTATTTCTACAAGTCTTATAGTTCTAGTTCTTTTACTTTCAATAATAGATACTAGTCAAGAGGCGGGGCATCCAGTAACTGGAGTGCAGCACCGCACGTGAGCCACAGTGTTTCGTTTCTTTTTACCTCCAACCCTAGGATGAAGGGGAAACCCGATGGTCGACCATATCCGGAGGGTGATAATGAGATAGCAAGGACGGTGTCTAACGATTCCAGCATGGCACCAGTCCGAACGCCGGCTAGTCCTGCCAGGCGTCAGTTAGAACATTTTCCGGAGCACAAATTCCGTTCCTTCGCAACACACCAATCGCCGTCGTCCGGTGCTACAACCCTGAAACAGATGAAAGAAAATCATGGGGAAAGATATGCGTTTGGTAGTGTGTAACGCCCGCGTTTACTGCATACGGCACCGCAGGCGGTGACACTGATATATGGAATGAAGATAGAGCACAGTGGAATGAGATGGCGGGGGAAACCGGAGAACCCAGAGGATACCCGCGCCAGCGCCACTTCCTCCACCTCAAATCCACATGCGGTTGCCTGGGATCGAACCCGGGCCGCTTTGGTGAGAAGCGAATGGTCTAATCACTCGGCTACGGCGCGGCCGGATGGATATGTGGGGCGTAAGGCCCCTCTAATACCAGGGAAGGTAGTAATGGTAATTTCTCCATGGGTCTTTCCATTAGGGCAATACATTAGTATATAAACCCCCCCCCCCCCCCCCCGTTTCATGTAAGGACGAAAGTGGAAACTCTGGAGGGCGGTGACAAAGAAGATGAGGTTTTTCACAACATCGCCTGGGTATCACCGCCCAGACATAACCATCTCCCACTCTCACTGCCCGCCGAGTCCAACCCAGTCTGAACAATTCCCTTTCAGATGTTTGGTCCGGCGTATTTCTGGTAACGTCAGAAGTACCACAGGTGCTGGGATCGAAACAGGAAATTCGTGCTAGAAAGAGAACCAACCATGCATTTGCGTACCGATACAGGGAAACCACGAAAAAAAGTGGTTGACCTTAGAGAAGCTGAACTTGAGACCTCCCGAATGCGAGCCTTACACTCTACCGAGGAGCCATCTAGCTCATTACTTTATAAGTATTGGAAATTACAAATAAAATCGTACTGTTCTATTTATAATACATGTCTTGGGTTGAGATTACTGTATTTCGGTCCTGATTAACCAAAACAGTAATAAGTACAGAAAAGTCGGCCGACACTGCAGAACCTTCTCTTAAATATACCGCGGATTTTAAGGTAGCTGTCTACTTCATACAAATATGGCAGACGTTTACGAATTATGAGAAGCAAGCCTACGATTGCACTTTATGCTGCCTAAAGCTTATTTAAGGGGTATTTAACATCTATTTATAGGGCAGTCTTTGGCCTAAAACTGCCTGAAACAAATTTTGTAAAGTATTACTAATTTGCATCACTCCAAGGACTATGAAGCGCAACAATGAAACAACGTATTAATGTTTGCCGCTAGCCATTAACCTCCAGGTTGAATGTTAAAGCGAGAACATTAGATTAAATTGCGTTCAGCAAGTTCACAAGTAGTCATGGAGGCCGGTGAACATTGAACAGGACAACTGAAATGTATAATCATGTCAATAAATGTACAGAATAGCATATAAAACACGTTTACAGGCACAAAGCAGAAGAAAAAGGAGTAATGGAGAAACATAATCAAAGTTTCTCTGAATTATAAGACTCACATAATGTATATTTACAGATATTAATTGAACTTTGTTTTAAACCTTCACTAAGCTTTTCCTGCCACGTCCTACCGTTTAATTATAATTAGACCTGTGATTCTTAGTTCCTAAAAATCTTAAATTAGGCACCTAAAATAGGTTCTATCACAAATCAAAATAGGTGAACAAAAAGTGACATTTTTTTATTTCCCAGTACTAATGGCCGAAACATTTGACTTATCTTTATTGTATATGTCCATAATTAGAGTCGCAGTAAACAACTAACACCTTTTCTATGTTTTCCATTGAGAAATTGCATCTCTTGTCACACAATACCCTCTTATAAGATGAAAATAAGCGTTCTACATCAACTGATGTCGCCGGAGCATATTTAAATGTTGGTATTAGACGCAAGGATACAGCAATTTCATGTGTTCAGGTGTTTTGCACAGCAACTGTGCGGTAAATTGCCAGTCCTGGGTTTGTTTGAACCACTGACTTGAGTTTTTTAGACACTTTTTCGCCAATATAACCAGGAACCAAGTTTTTCTGTCACCTGTTCTATCAATCACAGTTGCGTGAAGATTCTAGAACTTTAATAGTGAGGACTAGAAATACATCATGTGATTTGATGAATGCAGTATTATGGGCAATGTTGGGTCCCGCAGAACCTCTTTAGCTGCTCACTGCATCCTCCCCCAGATTCAAAACAGTGTTCTTAATGTCCTCCATATTATGCATTGTTCGCTGTGATTGTTGTCAAGGCACGACTCGCATACAGGCTTACAGAGTTTCCATATTACCAAGTGAAGAAACTAAAAAATGTAAAAACTAGGTAAAAAAATCTGTGTTGCACTCACATGAGTTTCTCTACTCTTGTACTAACCATTCTTACAAACTCTTATTCCTATATCTTCTTCGTGTTAGTTAAGATAAACATTCGTACAAATTATCTTATTGCTTATTTCCTTGTAGGTGCAAGGGGAATATTAGAATACCATAGGCTTTGTGCGATAGTCAAATCTTTTAAAGCTTTGAGATCCCGTTCTGTAAAAAAATGAACAACGATGTTCCATTTCAGAAAGTTTTAAGTTTTCGGAAACTGACACAAATAACAAGGAATATCTCCGAAATGGTTCTTTCTATAATTTAGACATAAATTGCGTGTTTTAGCGAGATCTACATTTTTAGTATGGTAAGATTTTGTCTGTCTCTTACGGTTTACGAGTTATTCAAAAGTCACCCAGAGTAAATAGGACTACATAGGCTATAGCCAGAAAATTCAAAATATACATTTTATTTGTCATGCAAATATTTTAAACACACGGCATTTTAATCAAAATTGTTAGAGCCATTTTCAAGAAAATCAAAATTTTCGAAAAAGTTTCCATGTAAAGGGTAGTTTAGGGTGGGGCTATTTTCTTCAAAATCTTCGTGTCGCATCCTTGAAAGACATTAATCTTAAATACCAACCTTGGTTCATGACCGACTTTTCATTTCTGAACCTGACACATACAGACCTTTTTCTAACATTTTTTTTATTCAGGGGGTCTCAAAACATATATTTCCGGTGAAATCTCGACATCGAATTTTTGGCGGAATACAATACTTCCTCTACTTACCAGTAGAGAAAGTAATTGGTTCTAACGTGAAATCAGGTATTTTTAGGTTGTGTAGGACCACCATTTTCGAACATATATTTCCGTAATTTTATGTTCTATATATCATGAGGAAAAAACTAGGTTTGTACCTAAAATCCTAGGTCTAGTTATAATATAATTAGCAATGATTGGCATTTTTTATCAGATTGTTCTATACATATACATTTAGGTATCTTTCACATAGGCATCAAATGCAATTAACAATGATTTGTCACTAAAGAAGCTAGAGGTTACTTACAAAGCAACATAAGTATTAACAGAATGATTTGTCATTCAGATAATCCTATTCAGAATAACATAAGCTACAAACTACTTACAAAGCTACATAATGCGCATTAATTATTTGAAATTTCGCTCTCTTGTTATTTGAAGCTCATATTCTGTACTGTATTCAAGTGCGTTGTGCAGAAAATGTCTGGATAGAAGTTCCTCGAAAGCTTCCTTATTTCGTTGCTTGCTTATGGGCTATAAACACCTTATTTTACGAGAAGGAAAAAGACGAGAAAATCTTCTGCTGTTAGTCAACACTAAAGATAAATTAACTACTAATCGTATTAAAATTTAAATCAGGATTTCGATGAATTAAGGAAGCAATTGTGAAGGAATGTATGAAGAAAATTATGATTTACATTCATATGACTTTCTTTATCCACTATCGTTTACATGTACAATATATAACTTTAACAAGTAATTCCTAAACAAGCTTATTTTTTTCTACCGGCTTCATCTTGATCGAAATCAACATTTCCAGATATTACACATTTCGTTGTAGGTAAAGAGAAAACCGAATCGATAGTCAGGTGCTTAACCCTTTCATGCCTGAATTATTTTGCTACTTGTGCCGTTCTTCCTCTAATTCGAAACCGGTTTAGATTAGGCGGTCTGGGACACCTTCAGTCTGCTGGCTTGAATAGCCATGATCGTTGAGGCAACACGTAGTGCACTGGCCATGCACTCAAAGCCTGGGGTCGTGAGTTCGAGTCTCGGCAACCGCAGTCAAATGTGCCTGTGGTAAAGGACGGGGAGGGCCCACGTAGAATAATCGGTGTGATGGCACTCGTGGATGATGTCGGGGTATCATTTGACTGCGGTTGCCTGTATTTTAGCCATGGCAGAGCATTCATCTTTCCGTGGTACAATCTTGATGATTTAACTTACTCGTAGCATATATTAATGTAGGCAAGCACTTGACAGCTATGTGATTCACTTACCTGCAAGCGAGGCTAGTCGAATCGACTACTCGTTGCGCAATATGTTTGTAACACGATTGGACGAAGTAGGACTAGCCTCGTACGCAGGTGAGTGAATCAGCTAGCCGTCAAGTACCAGGTTAGTTCTCGCCGAACATAACTGTAGCATCTTTCGCATCTATCTTTATATTTTTCAGGTATGAGAGAAGTACAGCCTATTTTCCAGTTTTCTTCGACTCCAGAATCAATACACTCTTCAAGTTAGCCGCCATGATTATTATGGGTAATTATTGATTTTAGCACGGCCTACTCTGTTTATCTCGCGGAAAGCGTATTATGATTCAGTGACGGCATATCTTCCATCCTCATTACAACGAAAGTTGGGCTGATTCCAGTGCGTTATTCTTTTGAATTATAATGTATGCAATATAAATGAGTAAGAGGAGAATTATTGAGGTGGTAAAATCAAGTAGGTTTGATTATATTTTATATCTGTATTAATCAAAATATTTTTAAGTTTAAGGGTGCGAAAATGCTAGCAACCTAGGCCTTAAAAGTACGTAATATAGGAGGGCAGGTTAAGTTGGTAGATGTGAGTACAGGATAATTCATTTACCTGCAATATCACAGCTGGAAGGACAACGTAAGCCAAAAACTATTCTTTTGTGTACTTTATGTTAATCGAGATATACATTTACAGAAATAAGTTATTGCATATTCCATTGTAGATACAATGGGTATAAAGAAATGCAGCCTTAAGCGATAGTCAAATTTTTGAAGGGCGGGTCGCTGAGTGGTTTTTTAAAACAATGAAATAGATGAAGTGATGCTCAAATGAGTGCAGGGTCCACAGCTTACGTACCCGACATCCGTCTCTATAGGATAATGGAAAACCGCTGTAAAACCAAATGCAGGTTACTCACCCTAAACGAGATTCGAACTCTGAAACTGAATTTGAGGCAGACCCGTTACCCCTACACCATGGAGGTGTTCCAAATGGGGAGGGGTATAATCAACATGGTTCATTATACTCCAGTGGGACATTATCCTCTGGAGTTTGTTACAAGGTTAGATGATTGGGGTGCTCAGCAATTGAAATGGTTTGGGGTAAAATGATATTTAGGGCAGTTTTCGAGTGTGAAAGTTGGAGCTGTAAGCCTTTGTCGCATAGAGAAACCAGCAATATCAGAGACACCGTTTGGGAAGTGGCTCAACACATCGAACACAAAACCAACCAATCGAAAATTTAACTCTCCAAACTGTTCTAATATTACTTTAGACCAAAACCGTTTCCAATTAAAGAAGCCGACCACTTTACCCAGCAACCTTTGTAACTCTTGTAAATGTGACTATAATATATTTAGTGTAAACATAAATTAGATGTAAGCAGAAGCACATGGTGGATACGAACATATTGGCTGGTGAGTTTTAATACTCCGGTGCTCTTCCACAATATAGTTTCACGGTTTATTAAGGTTCTTACTTTACCTTCTTTCAATAAACCACTAATTGTTATAGTATAGAATATAACATCATAATGTAATTTATTGCAGTAATACACTTTATGTCTCCGACCATCGTAGAATGCAAAATCGAAGCAAGATCGGTTACAAGTAATTTTATTAAACACATGGGAAGAAAGGCTCTAAGGAGTGGTGAAAAAGTTATATTGAGTATTCATACGTTTTCGGAGAAATATCCTACTGTGGCTATAAGCCATTTGATAAAGCTTAGATCAGAATTTACTGGAGTGTCGATATCAGCCGTTCATAGCGCGCGCGAAAATAAGCTTCTTCAGGGACAGTAAAAACGCCAGGGAACAAACGGAAGCGTGAGCGGCCAGTGTTATGGCAATGTGATGAATTTGTGAAGGCAGCTATGCGGCGTAAAGTGCATGGATTTGTTTAAAAAACGAATTAATTAGCCGCAATAAAAAAAGTGTAATAGTTGATAGGGAGGATGAAACAAAATGGCGTACGCGGTTTTTGCAGGACAGACTATTCAGTAGTGTGTACAGGTTTCATGTCTTAATGCACTTCGTCTTTTATTGTGCACCATAAGAAAACATCAGGCGACATAAGGTCTGGAGAACGTGCAGAACAGGTCCCCTGCGTTCTTTCCACTGGTCTGGTATATTATCATGCGAACATGCTTGCACATAGCCCCCGCGGTGGGGTGCCATCTTGTTGGTAATACTATGTTTCCTATGTCACCTTAAACTGTGTATAGCTTTTATACGCAACCTGTATATAGAAATTTTATCTCTTAATTGTTTTAGTGTAGATGTCTAAATTCGGTTTTCCTTTAATCCCACTTTGAACTTTATTTTATGGAAGCATGTCATTCTGTGTGGAACTTTCTTCTGGATATAATATTGTTTGTTACAGTCTTTGTTCCAAGGAGTTCTTCCTGCAGACAAGCAGTACAGATGTACCACGTGCAGCCGAGGTTTTCAACTAAGGGCTGACTTGTTGATACACACAATCCTGGAGCACGCAGTCGACGACCGGTTGGTCTGTCCCATCTGTAGCAAGTCGACCTTCTCAAACAGGGGGAGCTTGTTTCGGCACATCCGGGACCACACCGCAGAGCACTCTGTCCAGTGCAGCATCTGCAGCAAGTCCTTCAAGCGCAAGGAAACATACATGTTGCATATGAGAACGCACACAGGGGAGCTGCCCTTCCAATGCGACACCTGCGGCAAGTGTTTTTATCACAAAGGTCTCCTGATTCAGCACTTGAGGATCCACAATGGAGAGCACAGCTTTAAGTGTGACACATGTGGCAAGACCTTTGTCTGCAAGGGAGAACTGAGCAAGCATGCTCGTATCCACTCTGGCATTAGGCCTCATAAATGTGACATCTGTGGTAAAGGGTTTCTACGTAAGGAAATGCTAGCTGATCATACCCGCTTGCATACAGGTGCTCGTCCGTTTGCATGTCCAATATGTGGGAAATGTTTCCCTGGCAAAGGGTATCTGCAGAAACACAATCTGGTCCATACCGGGGAAAGGCGCCATATGTGCTCGGTGTGCAGCGCAAGGTTTGCACGTAAAGGGCATCTCATGAGGCATATGAGCGTCCATTCTGGAGAACGACCTTACCGTTGTGACCTCTGTGACAAGACCTTTCAACACAAGCATCAGATGACCAGGCATTTGGTGATGCACGACGAAAATGCCTTTCAGTGTGCCATTTGTGAGAAGGCCTTCAGGAAAAAGTTTCTTCTAAACAGACATATAAAAATACACATGCCAAAGAAGTGTAAAAGTTGATTGTGAGGTAACTGTAATTCTCTCTCCAAGGAAATGTTGCCTTCCGCGGGTTTCACCGACCTTCATTGCTGCCCTAATGCGCCCTTAAATAACTTTAATCATTGTTAAGGATACTGTACATGATATTTCGAGAAAGAAACAGTCACTTGTTTAAAATATTCACAGAAAAATAGAGACATCGTTGTTGAATCAGGATTGTTTTGCGGTTTTGTCTTTTTAACCATTTAAATTCGCAAATGCGACGTTTAAATTAATGTATGCAGCCGTGTGCAAATAGCACGAGGAATTTTATATCTTGATTTTTTGTTGTTGTTGATTTTTTTTGGAGTATTTTCTTACATTTTTTGCCACGTTAAAAAGATATTTTTAGATTTTCAGTGTATTTTCTTTGACGGTTGAGATGTAAAGAGTCTTTTCTTGATATCAAGCCTAATTTTAGATGAAGTTTTTAATAATTTAATTGGTAATATTTTTAGAAAATGAAAAGGTGTTACGAGTGTATTTTATTGGACATATAGAACCGGACTGAAAAATTGAATACAATAGCCCGGACTTGGGCCACGGGTCTTCCATTCTCCGTCCGGTTACTCTAACCACTGAACTACCATGCCTATAAGTCGACACGACACTAAATTCTCCAGCTGACCCGCGTTTTCCCGAGTAAAGTGCAAGTTCTCAAATTCATGTGAGATTACACTCTAATAAGGGCTTACTATGAAGCCTTAAAGCACTTACAGTATTGTATTGTAACGATCATATCGGTTGCGAACACCACGCAAGGGTTACATCAGACATCGTAAAGTGTTGAAAGCTAATCCAGGTCAAGCATCCATAACATCAGAATGCTGACAAAGCAGGCGATCCCTTTAATAACTTGGGCAATCGCACCCCATGGTCTGTCTGCCACGACGGTCCGTTGGATCTGTCTGTCTGTTACGTCGATCAGCTCCATGTCAGTAGATTTACTGGCATGAAAAAGAACTCCTGCGGGACGAAATTCCGGCACACCGGCGACGCTGATGTGATCCTGGCAATTGACAGCGTCGTTAAACAAGAAAATAATTTAATTTAATTTTATCGCTACGTGTGCTGTTGACAAGGTAAGTCTGTGTGTACTTCAGACTTTGGCCCGGGCTTCGGCCTTTTCCGAACCCGCTAGTTAATAAAATGGTTAGTCCTTCAACTCAGGGCTAGAATGTTTTCTTAATCCTAGATGGTTACCAAAGCCTTCCTAAAGCTCTCCTTAGTGCCTCTACACCTCTGAACTTACACCCCCTGTCTTCGGGCCCCTCCCCTTGAGAGGTCCGTTGCAGTATGACCCTATGCTTGCAAAGGGGAACTTAGCATTCGATCGAAAGGCGATCTTTTGTGCCTATGTCTCTGACTGGGCACCTCTAGGGAGTATGGATGAGGTAAATAGGTCCTACGGCGGGCCGGAACGGTGCCACGACAGAGTAGAGGGTAGAGCCCCTACATTTTCCCACTTAGAAGCACCCCCTTCGGGTTCGTACTCCCAAGGAGGGCGCGGGACTCAGAAACCGGCTCGCCTCGGGTTTGCGCCCCGGAAACCAGTGGCTCGCCTCACAGCATTGTAAGTCTGCTAATGGTTTCCCGATGAAAATGTGGATAAGTGAATGTCGTGTAGGCATGTTGCCATGGTAGCTCAGTGGTTAGAACAATCGGATTGACACCGAGATCCGGGTTCAAGTCCCGGCTTGAATTTTTCAGTCTAATTTTACCTTTCCAATCTTTGTCGTACACACGACTAATGTGAAAGGGCAATTAGTTTTCATTGTTATATACATTATTATTTTAAAAATGTTAATGCTACATAAACTTAATTTTAGATTGTAAAAAAGAGAATTCATTGAATTGTGTGCAAAGTTTAGAAGTTTAAACTTTTCAAATTTTCATTTCGTAGAGTTTAACACGAGACTCGAATTTTATTGTTTTGAAAATATGTGTTTTGGAAAGTTAGATATATAAGATCACAGAAATATCGATCATTATTATGTTGAACAAATCTGTGATAAAATAATTCGGCTGAATTGATTGAAATCTGTAAATCCATCCTGTCCTAGAGTGGGTCCTAAACAATGCATGTGGTATCACTCCGCGCTTTGTCACATGGTTTGTTTACACCAGATCCTTTCTTGGGCTGGATGGAGTATAAATATTTGTGTTGTCCCTAACATCGTTATGGCTATTTCTTCCTTAAACGTGCCATTAATTTAAAGGCGTGATGTTTAAGTTACGTTTGCCTGGAAAACAACATGACACATGCTTTGATCCAGAGATCTTGTATTTAGAGTATTGAACATGTTACATGGCTATGTAATGATAACCATGCTTCACTTAAACATGATTGTAAAAGCTTATGTTCTCGTTCAAAGTATGGTATACAAAGAAACTGGTTATAAATTATTGGAGGGGTATACAAGACGTATATACAGATAGAAGGAACGCATGTTGTACGAGGGGCGTTCGGAAATGATTTACAATAAATAGATTTTGTACCTTATTTACTAATAAAAGTGATTCAGTGTACATAGGATGTTTCAATAAACTCCACACCAACATCAGTGCATTGCTGCCACATTTCTGGCAACTTCATTATTGCGTCACGGAACCATTGTTTGGGAGTAGCACGCACCCACTCGTTGACAGCTGTTTGCAATTCCTTATTGTTGCCGAATTTTTACCTTGCAGCGCGTCCTTCATGTTATCGAACAAAGACCTCAGGTTTACGGTAGTGATTCTTCACAATTCCCTATACAGGATGTCCCAAAATTAGACCGACAAACTTTGGGAGCTAATTGATAATATTATTTTAAACACTTTTAGTTAAGGAAAGTTTTTTGTTGCCGTGCTTCGTTTAAGCGCTAGACGAGTTAATGACATAGATTACTGCCTACCACCCAGTTTAAGTATTTAAGGCAAAATCAACAATGCAAATTAGTATTACATTTATCTTAGTAAGGCACACAGTCTTAAGCCAAGAAACAAGCACAGAGCACATAAATAAAACACAAACATCTAATTGTTTACAGTTAATCACAACTTTATTATTCAAAATTAGACCGACAAACTTTTAAACCAGAGAAATGGCTGGTGTCTGCGAGAGTACGGCAGAATAGGGCACGCCGATGCACTCTTTGTGTTAATCGCAATGGGCGTGCGTTCCAACAGTTGGCTTGTTTACTCCTTCCATCCCCAAAAGCATGCAATCCATCTTAGTCACCCTCCATCTTGTCCATGGCTTTCTCTACTTAACAACAAACAATCGCTGTTCTTTCACTAGACACTCTCTTCACCACTACCATCTAGTGTCCGCGTGGTGGTGAACGGTCGGACGCGCCCGTAGATGGAGCGATGTTTTTTAAACAACGCAATTGTAAATTATTTCCGAACGGCCCTCATATTGTTCCTGTAATCGTTTATAAACAGATTGTTATGGTGTTCAAAACTACAAATGATTGAACTTTTAATGACATGGGCGCCATAATGAAATAATTATACCTATCGTGCATTTATTCAAGTGAATGTATTTATAATCGACATTTAATTTCCCCTGAAAGTTTTTGTAACGTTCTTTTGAATCTTTCTGATTTATGTAGGCAAGGGAAACAGTATATAATATGGGCCAAAAATATAGGGTGAAATCACTATTTCTCAGATATTCTCTTCCCTGTTAACTGTAAATATACATACAAGAATACTAGCTGACTTAATTGACGT
Organism: Tenodera sinensis; assembly: GCA_030765045.1. Classification (NCBI taxonomy): domain Eukaryota; kingdom Metazoa; phylum Arthropoda; class Insecta; order Mantodea; family Mantidae; genus Tenodera; species Tenodera sinensis. Next base: position 200,705,662 of record CM060961.1, read on the forward strand.
TACATGGTTAGATTTTCAAACCCCAGCGAAAAATTTATTTAATTTATCTCTACTGTGCTTTATAACATTATTGTGCAGTTATCTAGAGGTTTTATATAGTGAATCCTTCCCCTTTTCTCTTATAACTGTAATTTTGTACAGTTCCGGCTATTCCAAGTACTAGATGAAAAAGTCCCTGATATTCACACAAAATGATGTGAAACATCGACGGAACGTCCGACTTCCCTAGGGGGGTGCCCATTGAAATTTGGAAATTATGTTTTTTTCCAATTTGCACTATAATGTCAAATTTTATTAAAGTGGTTAAAATTACGATATGTACAGAATTTGAAGTCATTCTGATCCATAGTTTTAATTATTTTAATAATTTAGTAAAATAAATTCAGTTCTATTTAAAAAGTCCTTCACGTTAAAATATTTAAATAATTCTCTAATTTAATGTACATATTATTGCTATAGTTGCCATGGGCAAATTCTGTCATATTTTAAGGCTTAATTCAATGCGTTTCAGTTTTATATACTCTTGTTTAAATGTATAGATTTATATGACCACATCACATGTTATGCGCTATAGGGGAAACACTTCCCAACAATTTAATATGGCCGAAATTACACTAACCTGCAGTGGACATATCCCAGGGTTAAAGTAGCATTCTTTCAAACGATAATGATGCTTGAACATCGTTACCGCACAACCAAATAACCTACTCACTTTCACCTGAGCCAAATCACTGGGCTTCATGGAAGGGTCAAATCTCCGCAGTCATGTTTAGTGCCAAATGTGCTCGGAAGCAGTGATGCGATGTTGGAAAGTGTCCGATTTGCATCAAGTTTTACACATATTATTATATAGCTTTAACACCGGGAGTATGGCTTCGTAAATACTCATAGGCTGTGAAGCATTCCAGCATTCGAGAACAGGTCGTGCAGATTCTCCTGTACGGTATGTTTATCTGCACAGCACCTAGCCGCTTAACGCGACTTTATCTGTGCAGTGTGTAAGGTGTTCTAATTTTTTCAAACTTTTGTGTCTGTGGGCACGGTTTCTTCCTGCATACCTGAGTTTGGATGCAGGAAGGGGGACAGGAATAGGTGTTGTGGTGAGGCATTACTGTTACCCAAGGGCGTCCTTAGGAAGGCGGTAACTTTTCCTTCTACGGGGTGCTCTGTGGCGTATTGACCTAATGCCCGTAGCGTTTGGTGTGGGAACTCAGTTTGGTGTGCATGGTTCGGGATCGCTCTCTCACCAAGTCCATGATGTAGGGTACTCCGGAGTGGTTGTGAAGGGTGTAAGACGGGAATCTACGCCCGGTATCACGTATTGTTCTTAACGCCCTGTTCTGCACTGTCTGCAGTTTGCGTATGGTGGAGGGTGCCGCCGATCCCCAGGCTTCGTAGCCATACAAGATGAATGGCGGGATGATTGCCCAGTAAATACGTAGTTTTAGGTAAGTAGGCATGGTGGATCGGAGGATAGGGTAGAGCTGTCTGAGTGCAGTGTGGCCGAGTCCGGCCTTTGCGCGGACGTGTGGAGCGTATGTTAGCTCGCGGTAGAGGAGAACGGCTAAATATTTGGCGGAGGTTACCCATGGGATATTTCTCCACCTGAGCCGAAGTGACCGTTCCGACCGCCAATGGCGAATCTTACCAAGTAGGAGTGCGGAACTTTTCCCCGGACTAATAGCCATTCTCCACTTCTCACTCCAACAGCCAACGGCATTGAGTTGTCGTTGAAGGGGAGGGAGGCAATATCTCACATTCTTGTTTTGTGCCATGATGAGGACATCGTCCGCATACTGGCATGTCGCAGTATGCTGATGGTACATATGCACAAGGCATGTTCTTCCAGCGGAGATTTAATTAACGCTCCTGAATGTGTGCAGTTGAAATAGTATATTTGCGTAGAAAGGAATAAATTTCTGGAGCACTAGGAACAGTGATTTTCATCGTGTCGTGGCATAATGTGAATACACTCCGATATTCAGATTATACAGTGCAAGTGCATGCGCATATTGCCATCGCTGAAGGAGAACAGGGAGCGCCGGTGCGTCAGTAATTCCGCTGAACATACTCGCACTGTTGACGGGTTCAGCGTGTGAGGTCACCGCGCTTTGTACTACTGCCGCAGGGGAAGAGAAAATAGGGGCATGCGGGAGGCAGCAATTTAGAAAAGACTGGAAACGTATCTGGTGTTAAATATCTAACGTCTTGTATGTTGTAACGTCACTGTTGACTTTTAATTACGCAATTGGTCTCAATTCGGCTCTGCTATGAGAAAATATCTAACAATTGCAGTTTATGTGAAGGAAACATGTTATAAAGTACATCGAACGGAACATAATATCATTTTCTCTATAAATTAGAAGAAACCAATGCGGAACAAAATTACGTGGACAATTTCCGACACTTTCTGTTTGGTGTTTAACTAGATAACGTTAGAACGTAATGTCTGAGAAATTTGGACTTTTCATAACAGAACCAGACAGAAATATTGGCTACTCAGTTTTACTTGTACTGGCCATGTTATTCACATCGAGAATATCTGAATCCTGCAGCGTGGTACTTACAGCGACGTTTATCTAGGCAACATGATATTACACGCTTACGTCACACGAAATGGTAGGCTTGGTCTTCCAATACGTCACACCGATTAAAGCTGTCTTCCTCAGGTCTATAGAGAGCCAAATTGTGTGGAGCAATAGGTCAGCATCAGTCAGAGTTTGTCCAACCCAGTGTGATGATAGTACTCTTGATTGTTAGGTGTTAGCAAAAGGAACGATCGGAGCTGTTACTGAAGGATCATATGTTTTCCCCCACTTCTGGTGCCAACTGCATGTCAAGAAATGTTTTCAACTAATGAAAGCATGCCTTGGTGGAACACACTTATTTTAAAGACGCATTGGTTAACGTTATCCTATATGCGAAGAAGCTAGGTAAAACCCATGGACTTATATTTTTGGAATTGTTTATTTTTGCGTTAGTGTAGATAGTACAGGTGTATAATAATACTCATGGTGCTAACTGCTTGCCTCAGGAGTTACAGAAATAATACAGAACTGATAGGTAAACTTGTTTTTGTTTACAGCCATAATTTGTGAAGAACAACAGAATACATGTAAATCTTGTATTGTTGATATTTTAGTTAAATAAAAATAATTATACGTATGTGAAACCCATATTGTTTTATTTCACTCCTCTTGAACACCTCAGCATTCCTTCTTCTTCACTATATACGGTAAAGTATAACTAAAATATAAAAAGATTAAGAGTGTAGCATTCATATAGCTTTTAACGTCCATAAAACATTCGCTCTTAGTGTACCTATACATTTGAGGCCTCGAAATAAGTGAAAAAAATTCTTTTTGACTCGTATATTTAAATGTATGTATTCATTTGCTGTTAGAAATCTGTATCGAAATCAACTCTATTTCGATACAGATTTCCGCGCTTGCTCCGTGGTTTCATTTCACTGTTTTCATTCTTTGCAATGAAATTCTAATACATCTCTGTTCACATTTTTCAAAAATGTAATACCAAAGAGTTTAAAAACAAACTCTGTTGTCTACCTTGTTAATATACACATTTTGTATGGTGCAATTTCCAGGATATCAGGATGTGTGGAACTAAATTTCACCTTTTCAAGTTCGCTACTGAACATTTCTGTCTCCATCTTGTGAAAGCAATATCTGCGACCTTGAATCGATCTTCATTTGTTATTAAAGTGCATATAAAATACACATCGAAGAATTGATTTATCACCTTTTTATTTTCTTTCGGTGTATCTAAATATTAGTAGTATATCTAAATGTCGTAGAAAAACTTTGTATGCTACTTTCATCTACATAATAGCTAAGACGCTCGTGGAGTTCTCGACGTTCGCTGACGTGGAAAGTTACTCGTCACTGGCGTCTTAGTAACTCTAGTATAGAATCGCTCGCATAAATAACTATTTCACTTCCGTATTTTTTCCATACATAAAAGGTAGAAAAGTTATACCATTCCATCCAAAAATTCAGTTGGAGGTTCCACTGGAAATACACCTTTTGAAACTCCCTGAATGCATTTTTAGAAAAGGCTCCGCGCGCGAACGCTTGCGCCTGGGCGTGTGTCTATTAACAGCATTTCCAAAGGCAGTAATCTGTTAGATACAACGGCCCTTTAGATGGACAATTTATCAAAAATGCCTTGTGCTTAAGATATTTTCATGACAAATTAAAATGTATATCCTCAATTATTTGGAGATCCTCTTCAGTGGTAAAAGTGTAAGAGGTAGACAAAATCTTACTACATAAATCTTTCGTGGAGATAACTATTTTCGAGATATTTTTTGTTATTGGTTTAAATGTTCAAATACTTATGCTTTTCTCAAATAGAAAGTCGTAATTCGGTTTTTTATCCCCAGACCATGCAAAGAGAATGAACAGTCAAAATCAGAATGACCAGGTATTAGAATATTTGATAGAAGAATTTCCGTTTTAAGAATAAACTACAGAATGGCGATGACAGCCGTTCGAACCCTGTCCTCCGCGTCACAGGCAAGCGCGCTACCAACTGCGCTACGGAGGCGGTCACTCACCTAGATTAGTCGCACTAAATAACGAGGCCATATGTCAGACCAGTCGCTAAACAAGTAACAGTATCAACTAACAATCATGTCACCATTCACTACACCCAGGGGGCACTCAGGGCAATGTTTGTCCTCTGGCACTTCAATAAATCACTCGCTGTTACCAGAAATGCTCAGGTGCTCAACGCGGTACTGCGTAAGTGAGGCATGGACCTCCAACTTCCGATGGGGGTTTTAGTGATTGGTTCGAATCCAGTGTGGGCAGTCTCCACTCTGTGGCTTGTCTGAGGTTAGGCCGTAATTAACCTTTTCCCCACCATAAAAAATGGAAAACACTCGCAGAGTTTTGGCTTTTTGGATCCCATGGAGGCGGAGCGGGTTACCGTCTGTTGCTTCTCTATTTATATCTAGGAGGGTGAGTAGAGAAAATCATGTGAGTGCACACATCAAATTTTTTAGTCGAGTTAACCATTTCAAGGATACTCCTGGTTATTGCTTTGCATTTTAAAATACTGATACTTCTCTCAAATTAGCCGTTATTCCTGTAGCGACCAGCTCTTTAAAATATTTAACTTTCGCTTAAGCTTACTCTGTTCCCCTATCCCTGTTGCACCTAAAGAGAAAGTCTGTGAATGTAAATACACCAAATTTATTTTTGTTCTGTTGTATTACGCAGACACGTACTAACATCAACTTGGGAAACTCAACAGATAGAGTGAGTCATGGAATTTACCAAATATGCTACTAGAATATTGCGCGTTTTATTTGTAGCTTTTTAAGTTAATTCGAGTTTGCTAAACGAACATCGTAAATATACAGTGCAGTGTTACATTTGTGCGTGGTTTGTGATAATAGAAACTGTTTGAACATAATATTCAGTGACATAAGTTATTGTCAGGAAGCCTTCCCTAACCTATATAGACTGTTGTCTTCCTTTTTCTTTCCTCTCAATTAAGTCAGCATTACGTATGGAACAACAGACTTCCTCTAGCTTATCTAATATTTATGAAAACTCTTTAAAGTGAACAAGAATGAATGAAGAAATCACCATACTGATATTAATTGCTTTTGTAGCTGTAGCGGCTGTAGCCAGCCTTGCTGATCAGTACCTTCAAAATCAGCAGTGCAGTCAATGATGGAAAATTCACAGATAAGTATACCTCCACCTATTTATATTCATAATGTACAGGACATTAACATTATGCGCAAAGAACTTAAAGGGGACGTACGTAAAAATATATCACCTCGAAAAAGTATTTATAAGTCCCATTTTTCCTAACTTAGAAAACAAATTTGGTATAGTAATTACTAATGCTTGTTTACATACCGTGTAACTTTTTTAGGTATGTGTAGGGCGTTTGTACCCTTTGTACCTGGCCGTCTACGTGAAACTACTGGCGCATGCGCAAGTCTGTTGCTGGTCGTCTAGTCGAAGCGAGGGATTGGTTATTGCCAACCGAAGATACAAAGCCAGATAAAAAGCCCGGATGTGTTTTTTTTTTTTTTTTCCCTCTAAAAATACCTTTTACATTAGGAATTCTCAATGTATTTTCAATGAAATCTGGGCGTCGAAAATTTTGGTTGGAATACTTTCTCTAAATAGCTATAAGAGAAATTATCATTTTTATTTATTTTTTATTCAGGGGAGCTTATAATGTGTATTTTGTAATTGTTGCAGCGATGTTTCAAAACAAAGCGACCTCAATAAACGCATTTATTTGTTCACAGCCTTCTAAATGCACATAGACACTACTTATGAAACTAACAGTAAAGCAGCAAGAAATACAAAAAATGGCACTCTTTTAAAGCGGAATTAAAAAGTCCCTTAATTGTGGAGAATTTAGACATAAGACAGTGGAGAATAACAAAGTTAAGTTAAATATGGGTTTAATAGGATATAGTAGGATAACTGAGTTTATAAAAGCACGCAACGCAGAATATCACACGTATTAATTAAAATCTGATTGAGCTTTTCGAGTAGTCATAACAGAACTACATTAAACCTGCAGCACAGAATTAATGAATCAAAAGAGCTGGGATACGAACCATTACAAATGTTACCAATAAAACACCCGTCACAAAATTACCCATACCATTATTTTTTCTTCACCTCGAAACAAATTCAAAGAAATCCAGAAATCTATAACTTTAAAACGCTGTTATTAGAGTAGAGCCACCCAAATCAAGGAGAGTAATAATTAGACAATGCCAAAGATGTTAAAATTCATTTCAGCAGTCAAACCGCAAAATGTGTAAAATTGTGAAAGCCCTCATCCAATAGAAAACTGCAAAAACACAAGGACACCCCGCATAATATGGGGAAGGGAAGTACAACAGTAAGTATCCAAGGTCGGGATCTAATGCAATTAATCCAAGATTAAGAATGCCAAATGAACAAATACATAAATTTAGAGTTCAGATGGCACACCTACTAGAACGTTCATATTTCTCAGATGCAGGGAATATACCCGATGTTCTTGATTTATTTCTGTTTAGACATCTTGGAGCCGTATTCTCTTAAAACAAAAAGTAATTTAAACGCCAAAATTTAAGTGTACCATCTTCCAAGGGGGTGACAAAGAATTTTAAGACAACGCCCCTATCGCTAATTACAGTTTGCGTAGAAAATGTTTCATTATTGTTTATTTTTTCAAATATCGATTTAATGACTTTCGTTAGAAATTCTGTATGTTTAGGATATTTTCTTCACAAATCAAATGTATACATTGAATTTGGTGCTAATAGCCTATACGAAAAATGTAGACATCTTTAAAAAAACTAATTTTATGTGACATTAACCATTTCTGAGGTAATCGTTTTTCCTGTTTTCAATTTTTCAACTAACCATTTTTTAATGCACCACCATTCCTTCGTTTCTCAATATGTACTGTAAGGAGTATGACATTTCAAAGCCTTTACATAGCGACTCGCTTTTTAAACACGTACTAAATATCGCTGCAAACTCTTGTATTGCTGTAGCCACTACAAAATGTGTAATGAAATTTTTTCTATAACCGTTTAACTCAACAAGAAGTTTATAGAAAAATAAGATTTTGTAAGAATAGTTTGTAGAATAGATGTAAATGTAAATGATAGCGGGTAGAGAAACTCATTAGAATGTAACACGAGTTGATGCTAAGTTATACAAGAGCCGCCACTGCTCCATTACCACCACGTTGGAAGTAAGATGTGTTACCCAGTGTGGAGTTACAGGCCATTAATTTGCCTTCTCCACTCCCAGCCATTCCCAACTTTTACTGCGTTGTTCTTCCAGATAATTACTGTAATAAAAAAGGAACAGGGGTAGACATGCTGGAAAATCCACCGCTTCAACGGAAACAATATATCGACACTAGCTTTTGTTTTACTGATGGAAGTGCCTTCCTATTCTCGTACCAGAACCGCCCTCTAATGTTAACATATACCATGTGGTCCACTAGCCCCTTTTAATTCCTGAGATATGCAGCACTGCAGTGCTCTCAGGTCAATAAATTTGGTTTCACTATGCTTGCCCACAAATTTTCTCTGCTATGAACATCACATCCAAATCAATACACTTTTCCATGTATCAGCTCTACCTGTTACGCTATCCAAGCACTGGTAAACGGGAGTTATATACTCACACTTAAATTAGTAGGCATACTGTGCATATTCTATCTTTATCATGGAATATTATTTTGGGGCAGTTCAGTAGAGAACAAGCGAATATTCCTCATGCAAAAGAAGGTTATAAGAATTATTTCCAACACCCATAGCAGACTTCTTGCAAAGATTATTAAGAAGATTGAATGTTAACCTTGCCCTATATGAATATATTCTCAATCCTAAAATTCTTTGTATCCAATCGAGCCGCATTTATACAAAAATGAAATTCACTAGATTAAAAGAGTTACATCCATCATGCCATTGCAGAACTTTCTTGCTTCCAGAAAGCAGAAAGGTACCAAGAACTGATACTTGTGGGGTTGAGAATGCATCTTGAGAATACGAGGCTTACAGGGCCGAGTTCTTCCAGGCATTCGAGATCTGATAAGTAACTTACAGTTCGTGGTTAACCAATTATCTTTTTGCAATACTTGAAAGAACCCTACAAAGCAATAATAAATAAAAATTGCTTTCTATATTCCTGGTTCGAAGGTCCGTTCTCTGTGTCTTGTTTCCTATGGCCTGTAACCTTCTGTGGTTACTTCAGTTCTGACGCAGTGCGCGAGGTGTCCCCCTCCGCTGCATATCCTATACTCTATGTCCATCAGAGGTATGAGATGTGATAAGGTACGGAGGGAAACTTATTACCTCGACCAATGAAAACACTTGTGCTTATGCCCTCGACGGGGTGTCCCCGAGGAGGAAGGGGTGGGAAGAGACAACAAACAGCAGCTGCAGATTCCCTAAGTACTATACAGGGTTACTACAAATGATTAAAGCGATTTCACATGTTTATTACAACTGTATTTTTTGACATACTATCACTAAACTTTACCGGTACACAGAAAAACTCAATGACTTCTGCAACATAGATGTGACAGAACATAACTTATTGAGTTTTTCTGTGTACCTATAAAGTTTGGTGACTATGTCAAAAAGTACAGCTGTCGCAAACATGTGAAATCACTACAATCATTTGTAGTAACCCTGTAGATTTGAACTCCCGGTGGGGGCTCGTATTCCGGCTCCCCTGCGAGCTCTGCGGCTCTCCCTTGTGAGAAACCTTCCCCAATGTGGAAGACGAGCAGGCGCCTGCCAGGCACACAAAACTTAGAACTCTGAAACAACCAAGCAGATGAAAGGTGGGGTGAAATGAAAGAACAGGAAATAGGGGAGATGTAATCGTCCTTCCTAGCGTTCACCTAGCGACTCAGGGAAACCGTGAAAAAAAACTCTTCGGTCAGGAAACTTGGCCACGGGAATCAAGTCCACGACCTCTAGAATGCGGGCCACAGACGCTACCTCTTGAGCCACCCCTGTCGGTTCCATCAGAGGTATACTAAGGAAACTGTAAATCTACAACATCGAATAGTTATTCGCAGATACAGTTGAACCTAACTTATGCTTATATCAAGGGGGAGACGAAAGATAACTTGTGACTCAGAATTACTTATAAGATTTTGAAATGCCTCATATTTGTTTTTAAATAAAAGCAATACACTGGGCCTGCATGTGTAAAAGTTTACAAACAACAAACTTATGTATGAAGAAAACATTATTTTGAACTTGATCTTGCTTTAAAGAAATCAGTTAATTTGGCATGTTTCTTTTCTTTCTTCGTGGTATAAGCAATTCGTAAGTTTGAAGCCATTTCGGTTCTGGTTTTGTGTGGATTAACTTCCACTTCTCGTAAATTTTACTTTCTGGTCTACTGTATAAAATTTCCTGTTTCTGTTCTCCATGGCTGATTAAAAGCAATTGAGAACTGAAAGACAAAACCGCTGTTAATCAGTAAGCATCAGATACCGCACATTTTTATCTTTACTTCTCGTTTGTGCTACGACATTGTCGCGTCAGAACCGCCGGCTTTCCCAGTAAAAGTGTTTGTATTTTGTTTTCGCGGCCGAAACCCGCCCGCTGAGCTTGCATCTTTGTTAACAGAGATAGGAAAAATACGCCTCGAGTTTATTTTAAGATGCCGTCTGCTCAGTATAATTACTTAAAACTCAGTTGTATTTCACTGAAATTTAATATGTATAATAGTGAATTATGTATAAATGCATTACCTACGTATAGATAAGGTTCTATTAGCACGTTTCTAAATTATATTTTGCCGGAACCTATGAAAATTTACGTATAAATAGGAATTGCTTAGAATTGGGTTACGTGTAAAGCACGTTCAACTACACATATTTCAAAAAAACTTGTGTCGTATTCTTTGAAGAATTAAGTTTGGTACTAAACCGATTTTTCGTTTTGAGTTATGTTGTTCACATAACGAGACACGGGCGTGAACCTTTATCTAAATATGCCTTTTTTAAAAAAGTTACGTTCTGTATCAGATTTTTGGGTGAAATGCAATACTTTCTTTACTTACTATGCCAGTGGTAGAGATTGTTAAAGTGCTCTAAAGAAAGCCGTCAAGCTGAAAAAGTTACGTAGTCCGCTCCACTACCATAGTGCTTTTAACTCCGATGTCACACGTGTATAACAATGTAATGGTTGAAAACAAACGTGGATAAACTTCAAAATAATAAATTAGAGGTAAAAACCTTCAGGAACAAAGTTAAAAAAATTGGAGTCGTTAGTGTTCCCGTTCCCCCATTTAAGATCATTATAAAATGTTTTACATTGTGCTGTAAGCTGGGGAAGCTTTGGAGATAGAGAACATTAAAAAGAAACATATGTAAAAAATGTCCTGCCGTAACAGACTGTTGCAAGATAAGTGGAAGCTTTTACAAAGTTCTCACAGCTTACGGGCATTTGTTTCCAGAAGCCTTTAAATGCCAGCGGTGATCAGAAAGTAGTCACTTAGGTTTGAAGACAATGTATTATACAGGGTCTTTCATAACGCAATTAAACTAAGATAAACTCACTTATAAAGAATGCTTGGACTTATAAATTTACTGTTTTCGAAGTTAAAGTTAACAAAGGGGAAAAGAATCATATTGTACAGGTGTGATATCGTCGACAAAATGTTTCAATAGCAACATATTTTTTCATGCTTACTCTTTCTAACCCAGCGTGATGGTTCCGTGGTAACGTGTGAGGCTCGCATTCGTGAGGTCGTGGGTTCGATTCCCGCTGCCGACCTTCCTGACCCGTATGTTTTTTCGGGGGTTTCCCGGGTAAATACTGGGAAGTATGATTACATTCCCAAATTTCCTGTCGCTTCTCCTCACTTTTCACTTCAGTACACCTTCATCTGCTTGGTTGCTTCAGGGTTCGGTGGTAATTTCAGGGCGCACACTGTTTCTAAATTCTCGTCCTCGAGGTCGGGGGAGGTCTTCGAGTTCCGGGCTGTCTGGGGTCTTGTGAGGCCGCAGCGGGAAGGGAAGCCGGTGTATGAGCCGCTATTGGGGAGTTAATATCTTTAATCGTTAGGGACCCTGCCTTCTGCTGTCGTCTCTTCTCAGGTCCTCTCCTCACCCCTCGTGTCTGCTCACCTAAACACTCCCTCGCGGCAGGCGTCCCCTCAGAGCATAACCAGGAAGGGTTTCATTGGTCGAGGAGCTAAGCCCCCGTCCGAACCTTTTGTATCTAATATTTAAGTTCAGAGCCTTCCAAGGATGCGACAAGACACTACCTTTTTTGGAAAGGCTATTGTAACGATCTTAATTAAATTATCATATTTTTAAGATATTTTGATGACTAATGAAATATGTGTCATGAATTTTTTGGGAATAGACACTGGGATCCTTTGCATACTGAATGACTTTTGCATGCCGTTTTTTGGATTCAGGGAGTCTTAAAACGTGTACTTTAAGTGAATTCATGTCATTGGATGGAATGCAATAACTTTGTCCAACTCTATACACTTCTTAAAGTATAACAACTTACAATAGCAATTATGGTGTTTGGATTCAAGTTCATATTTTTGCTGTGTGTAGTTATAATTTCCTACCACATTTGTCAACATTAGATTAATGAAATTGCACGCGAGTGTAGAAACTAATACAGCTGCACCTATAAGTATGTTTTTCGTTGGCTTGTTAAGGAGGGAGAATTCACCCCATTTTTCTCTCCGCGAAGAGCCCTAACTAACGGTGACGACCTGAAAACGAATAAAGCTGAGAAATCTGATCGGCCCATTGCCCGCTGCTGGGGGAGTAAATTGTCAAATTCTACGTGAACTTGGTAAGAATACATAAAGATAAAAGGGACGCTACAAATCACGGAGAAAATGGACTGGATAATTCGATGAACATTTGGCAGGGTTTTCTCTCCCGTCTTGTTTAACGTATACAGATTGAAACAAGTTGTGCCAGGGGTGACAGTTTTGGATCTGTTTCAAAAGTTTCCAGGTGGCTTCTCCCCCTGCAGCTGGGGTGATGGAGTTACACCTATCGCTTCTCTTGACTTGGAAGCGTTCGTGTGGCGAGAAACGAAGAAGCATGGCTGGGCCGAATTCGAATTCTGTGTCGGACAGAATGATGCAGCGTTGACTTTCTGTGTCAAAAACTGCGAGATTGATCATAGACCAAGAGGGTGATGAGCGTTTAACCCTTCTTTGCTCTTTCTCTAATACCTACCTAATCCTTTCACAGTCTCTTTGCTTAAGGGGAGTGGGTAGTGTAAAATCACAAAAAATGGCGTTTTCTGTTTTTACCAGAACGTTCTCTGGATTCTTTCTGAATCAGAATGTATATAGTTTATTGGTCATTTAAACCTCCTAACCCTTTAAAAATACATTTATACAATCCTAGCATTAAAATGACTTATTATGATGACATAAATCATGCGAAATTACGCTATTTGTGACACCAGTACCAGATAATGAAAGACGTAATTACCATGACAACAATACAGCAAATACGTCATCACAGCAGCAACATAATTTTCTCCAATGTGCCTGTAAGAAAACCTGATTGTCACTCGCCAGTGCAGCAACATTCAAACAAAAGAATCACATCGTTAGCTTTTTATAAAGATCTTTTAGTTTTTCTGGGATTAATAGACTCTCAGCACTCCTGACTTCATTGAAAATGTCAAGCGGAATGCAATTCATACTTTCAGTTGTTTTGTAATGCCTTCCTTTTTCCTCTATAAGCTTCATCTGATTACCCTCCCCGTATGGAGAACTTATACCCTCTGGGAATTACAAGCCTATGCCCAGGGTCAGGTGCCTGTCGGGGAGCAGATGAACCTAGGGACCGGACAGAGTGAAGACCTGGAAGCGGGTGGTCAGCCAAGCACAAGGTATGATAGTGAGGAAGAGGATGACATGAAATGCAAGCAAAAGGTGACGGTGGAGCAGTTGGTGGAATAAGTGGCGGGGGAAACCGGAGAACCCAAAGAAAATCTGCCCTGGCGCCGCTTCTTCCACCACGAATACCACAAGCGGGTCCCTGGGATCGAACCCGAGCCACCTAGGTGGTGGGTGAACGCTGTAACCGGTAGGCCATGGTCAGAAAACTCTAATTTTAAAATGGCCGTGCTCGAGCTATGTAACTTCAGGTTAATATTTCTGCGACTAGCGCAACATACTCGTACATTTCCTCTTATTATGGCAACAGCTACGACGCAAGTATTTATGTTTAAGCCCTCAGGCGAATTTGTTACGAAAATATGTTGACAACAAACAGCGATCGTGAAAAGTGTCTTTGTTAGGGAAAAACTTCCCATTGAAGACTACACAAAGACTGTGATATTAATTGAATATCATTAAATAACATTTGAATCAGTTATAATTCTGTTGTGAAAAGTTAGAATAAATGTGTCAGTGATTGGTTTAATTTTGAAGTATTATTTCGTAGCAAATATAGTTAAAGCACCGTTCATCGCTATCCCCCTGAGAACTGGAATTATTTACATGCAGCCATTGAGTTACTCCGAAGCAAACAGGAGACAAAAGATAAATCACAACAATCAGCATCACACTGAATGCATCAGCATTTCATATCATACCATAAACGATAAGTAGAAGCTATCGGTCGAAACAGCTATGACGTGCACTTAAAACACTGTCCCAGTTATTTTTAAATCTCGAATCTCGTTCACACTAGGCAAGAACAGTCCTAAACCCAACATTCATAGTCGCACAGCTACAAACCATGGAACATTCCAACAATATCTATACAGAATTGGATAAGTAACCTCACCGAAATGTCCAGTTTTAGATGACCACCAAACAATCTCTTACTTCACTGTAAGCTGCAAGCCGGAACAGACCAGCGCATATTAAGAATCCCAACATAGTGTTACGAAAAGTGCTTTCATTACCACGTAGAATCCAGTTTATAAATGAAATCTTCAAGACATTAACTTGAAACTACTTTCATAAGCATATGTATATAAATAAACGATATTTCTGAGATTAATATCCTGCGATATACCTACAGGGCGAAACGCAGGTTGTAAAGAAAACTAAACCGAATAAAAATACATGTTATAAAGTATGCTTTACATTTATCCGTAGCTATCAGCATACCGCAGCAGCTGATACATAAGGAAGCAGTAATAGAGATAATGATTCCCATAGGTTTTTTTTTTTAAATAAATTGCCACATGAATCTCATAATTAAAACCAGAGTTAGCCGTATATTAATCTATAAACCTTTGTATGACATAAGTGAGGAAAGGTGACGTTTTAGTTGTTCTCTTGTTTATTTCCCTTTTGATAGTACCACTACAGCAGGTGGTTCACGTGTTCCTTATTATTTGTGGAGATAAACAACACTTCATACTCTGCAAGCAACAAGGTTGGAATTACTGTGTTGTCGACCACTTGGTAGCCATGTAAATCTAGCCTGCACTTCATGGGAAAATATACCTTGACCTTTGTAGCAGTCCATTCTAAAAGCATACGTTGCTAACGTCTAAGGAACACATGAACCACCTGGTATAAACTGAATAAACTTAGACAGCTACCTGTCTGATAGCATAAATGACGACCTATATTACAAATCTTAGAGAATGCCACTGTACGGAGCTGTGTACGTCATGCACATCCACATAACACCACTTGCGTTGTAACGCCATTAACGAGAAAGACTGTACACTTCTAACTTGGAAAGGAAAAGTATTTAGCCCGTATCCCACGGTCCAACATTGTGTGTAACATAAGTGCATCCTGGGACACCTCTTTTTTCATCCAACACAATAACGAAATAATATTGTGGACATGCATGCAACATATAGTCAGCTGTTGTGTATGTGCGAGTTTGAGTTTATGCTGCACTATTTAGTTGTTCGTGGTTCTGCAATCTTTTGTTCGTAATTCTGCCTTCAACACGATGTAAGAGATTGAGAAATAAAAAGATAGAAAACTGCAATAGCATTCCGGGTCCTCTATCCTCAATTCGTTTTGTAGTAGACCCAATAAACCTTATCCTTTCCTTGTTCTCTTCTTTGCAACCATGACCATGTCCGTCAACATCTTTTATTCCTACTATGTACATCTTTTCGTCCTACGAAGAGTCATGGAAATATATCGCAAACTTATACTTAATATATCAGTCACTATACTAATATTTGCATCCACCATGTCTATTTCTCACGCTTGCTACGCGCACTGCCACTTGTTCTTGAAGCAAAATGCAAAACTCTGTGACAGACACCATTTATTTTGTGTGAAATTGCATTGGGTACAAACCTTTTCGTTTTTTTTTTTTTTTTTTTTGGGGGGGGGGAGGTTTGGACTGTGGGACACCGGTTTAATAGTAAAAACAGTAGTTAATACAAAAAGATGTCCTTTATTCCTCATCGTGCTACAGATTCAGTTACATTCACAGTGTGGAATGTCAAGTAGAAAGGCTCCCATACTAACAATACACACATTCCACTCGCACAGATTGGCTAAATAGTTTGAGCAATCTAGTTCATGTTTATTAGTGTATTGTGTAGCACTTCTGAAGCTCGTTTTCACAGCCCACTGAAATACTTCTTTGTCCTACGTATACCCAGTGAGTCGCCTAAAGCTGTAATAACAAATTCTGACTGCATCTATGGTCTAGTGGTTAACATTCTAAATTTCAAATCCAAAGCTTTCGGGTTCAATTTCCACATGAAGTTGTTCCGTATCCTCTTTAGCCTAAGAATCTGAATTTATTTTATATTATGATGCCGGACACCTGTCAAAGAGACGCTCAAGGTCAAGGTAACATCACGACATTGCGACTGATAAAAAAGACAAAAATAGTCGGGCCGTAACAAACACCGATTATTGACTGTTCGAGAAGCTTTCGACTGCCAGCTTCTTTACGAAAAATTTCAAGAAAATGTGTGTTTGTCAGAGAATTCGCCGATAATTCGCCCGGTCTATATAAGCGAGTCGGGAAGGCGAGAGAAGTGGTTTTCGATGCGAGTCTTTTTGAGCAAGACAGTTGTTGAGAGAGTTGCGCTTTTAGTGAGTGTATGGCCGAAGGCAGCAGTTTGTGACACAGAGAATAAACAATCAGTGGAGTATGTGTATCAGAGTACGCGAGGGGTAGAACAGCCGTCAATTACAAGGTCATGACGAACTGTAAAATTATTGTGGTATGATAAAACAAAGCACAGTGTTTTTGTGATTTAGTTTTAGAAGGTAAGTGACATTAAAAGTAACTGTACTGCCATCTGTCACAATATTAAAATAAAACTATGTTCCTAAATGTACACAGTCTTTAATTTCTGGAACATTCACAACATTTTTTACTTGTGTTCTGATACTTACAAAATATTGCACTATTCTTAAGGCAGGAGAATCTTTCCTATATCTTCCAGGTTATGTTTACATACATGACTATGACTCTATGCCAAAGTTCAAAAGGGGGGACTTGGACGCTTGACCTATGGAAGATCTTTTGTGCCTGTGACCCTGACAGGGCACCCTCCGGGAGCAAGGAGGGTGGCCAGACCTGAGGAGAGACATAGCAGACGGCGGGGTCCCTAACAGCTACAGATTGAAACTACCGGTGACAGCTCATACAGCTGACTATCTCGCCCCCCCCCTCCCCACCATGCGGTCTTACACTCTCCTCTGAGGAGTATTAAAAAGTATTGGAGATTAATCTTTTGACTACTTATAACTAAGCCAACTCTATTACCCTGACCCTGTAATTTTAGTTGTAGCTTTATTAGTGTACTAAGAATGTACCTGGATCTAAAAATTATTAAACTGACGAAAATATGTTTAAAGATTTTATTTAAAATGTTCCCATTCATTTAGAAGATCCCTATAACGATAATCAGGGTTCTCGCTGCCATCCTAGTTTCTCTTGTGGTGATGATGATGATGATGATGATGATGACGATGACGATGATGACGTTGATGATGATGACGACGACGATGATGTAAATCCAAGGGTGTTCAATTACTTGGTCACCAGCGTCCTCCTTAGGCCAGTTCAGATATCTCTATTTTGCAGTTTAGGAATGTAAACATCTAAGGATAACCTGTGAGATTATGTGTGTTACGTAACATCATTAGCATTAATATGAAAATTAACTATCTTAAATGCTGAAAATCATAATTTTAACCACCATTCTGGCTTTGCACATCTTAAATACTGAAAACATCTAAAATGTTATAATTATTTTGTCAACTTTTACTGGCTGTTTTACCTTAAATATCTATTCTTTTCATACAAAATGTATCCACGAGTATTCATTAGCATTTCTTGAAAATGAGTGACTGATAAAGAGGATATTGTGTATTGAGATTCAGATTTCACACTTCTCCCGACAGTATTGCAGCTACGGGATAACGTGATTAATTTCAACTCAGCTTTTATTTCTATGTCATTATTACTATTATCATCACCATTATTGTAATATATAGGGATACAAAATTTCTTGTTTACATCAAAATCTGGCTCCAAGGCTGGATCGGCTGCAGATATATCCCGACTGTAAAGGAAGCTTTGTCTAGCGAAGTGACTCAGGTAGTACAAAACACTCATTTCGAGGTCTAGGAATACGTTGAAATGTTTGTGGCTGTGACAGCTGACGACGTTGCAATAGTTACATTGCTTGACGTCCCTAGGCTTCAGAAATGCTACATAATTATACAATACTTGGCATGCCAATTGTATCCATACACGAATTATTTTAATATTAAAACACTTTGTATTCTTTCCTCTTAAGTCTGAAGTATACAGGTAGGATAGGAAGAGTAAAATAGCAGTGGCGCGGCTTTGAAACCCTCCTCATTTGTTTTTATA
The DNA here is from genome assembly GCA_030765045.1 of Tenodera sinensis. Lineage (NCBI taxonomy): Eukaryota > Metazoa > Arthropoda > Insecta > Mantodea > Mantidae > Tenodera > Tenodera sinensis. The sequence goes on from CM060961.1 coordinate 200,724,016, forward strand.
CATTTATTTTACAGAAAACATTATCCTCACGTCAGTCGAGGATTAATATCTTGTGTTTGTGCTCGTACCACTAGTCTTCGTCGTGAATAAACACTACATTTATAAACGCAATGAATCACGTTTAGGTTAAACATTCAAATCAGTGAAAACGTGAATATTACAGCATATTACACTTTTGTTTTTTATTAGTTGCTACATCTCAACCAGAGATCTGCTCTGAAATTATGATTGCCTTTTTGTATGCACAAGTCCTAAAAAAATTCAACACGAACACGATCGTCGCTAACGAAAAAGACAGGCTACGGCGCGAACTGCTGTGACGTAATTCTCGTAGTCCGATCACGGCCCAATGAAGCAAAATCCACAACCGTCTAATGCATCTATATTCTAAACAACCAAAAAACTGCTCGTTGAATTCATACAAAAGATACAGTTTCATCATGATGGTATACAATGTTAGCCATGTATCAGACTACCATTACTACATAACTCCGATCCGCACCGCAGCCTGTCTTTTTCGTTAGCCACAACACAATATTTCTTGGATATGCTGATAAATTCACTCAACAGTTCATGTTAAACATCTAAATATGACAGGAAGTTTTAGTTAGGACATTTTGGAGGATTTCAGAGCTGAACCTGATGGTGTAGTACTTTGATGGCCTTTATAGCGAATACCCACATCGCTTTCATAAAGGAGTTAGTGATAAAAAGTCTGATGGTTGCTTTCATATGAGTTTCTCTATTCACTCCTGTACAAATTATTCTTACAAACGTTTATCCTTATATTTAGTTTATGTTAATCAAGATAAACTTTTGTAAAAATTGTTGTATGACAAGTTTACTTATAGATACATTCGGAATAGGGGGATATAGTGGGCTTAAGTGATAGTAAAATCTTTTAAAAACTGACCGTTATATGGTGACTTTAAAATTCCGTTTTGTTTGCATGATCAAAAGAGAGAGAGAGAGAGAGAGAGAGAGAGAGAGAGAGAGAGAGAGAGAGAGAGAGAGAGAGAGAGAGAGAAAGAACGACTTTCATTTCGGAGAGGTATAAATTTTGGAAAAGTCCAACAAATAACAAGGAATGTCCCGGAAATGGTTAACTCACAAAATAGGTATTTTCAATAAACCATATGCTTTAACGAAATCTACATTTTCTGTGCAGTAAGGCTTTGTGTATCTTTTTTCAGTTTATTAGTTATGCAAAAGTCTGATATTTAACCGCCTTTTCTATTTTGAATATGTTTTCCACAGACGCACACAAAGATAGGTATATCCTACATATAGACCTTTTTAAAAATAGATTTTTTAGTAAGGGAAGTATTTCCGACGAAATCTCGGCATCGAATTTTTGCATGGCTAGCCACGGCAGTCGGGATCTATACCACCTATCGAAGCTATATGGCCGCTGTCTTTTCGTCCAATCATCGTTTTTCCTCCTCTCGTGTTATTCTCCTGACTTTTGAACACTTGTGGGTCCTCTACTCTAAATGAGAAAGGCAGGAGACCGCGTATAACATTTGTGTCCCCTCTATGGCGTCAGTTATAGACTTGCATGGTTCACGATATATCTTGAAGCTCTGTTCGAGGCTTTAGTTTCCGCAAAAAGAATGCTACCATCATGTACTTGGTAAGCTATTATTTTTTGTGAATGAGTTAGAAGTAGTCAGACGTACGGGCATTCAGTTACTGTTGCAGAGTACCGCGCGTGGGCCAAGTGGACACATTGTGCTTCCAGTGTGACCCTTGGGAGAAGGTGAGACCCAAATGACAACTACAGCACGTCGACGATGTGCTCTATCAAGGACGGGACTGTTAATGATTCCAACATGACACAAATCCTATCGCCGACTAAGGCTGCCATAGCCACCTCTACCTGTGGGTCTCAGGAAGTAAGGAGTGGGGCCAGTACTCTCGGCAAGTGCCAAGGATAATATTTTCTTAGTGAACATTCCACTGCTCCTGCCGAAACACACCAGTCTCTATCGACTGTCGTACAGTCTTGGAACAGATGAGGTAAACCAGATATATAAAATTATAGACACAGGAAATTCGTTCACCTACTAATCCGGAGAACCCACGAAAAACTTATTTTCAGAGAGCTGAACCAACGGAAATCGACGCCGAGACCTCCCAAATGCAAGCCACACACGATACCGTGGAGCTATGTGACTCGGTTTGTTAAAGATACCTTGGGCAAATTCTGGGACATATTCATGTACATAAACTAGAGAGTGAGATTACAAAGGCCATCAAAATCGTGAATGAAGGTTTAATGTGGCAGGTATTGTCAACAGAGACTATCCTTATCAAGGAACATGTCGTGATGAGGATTGGCCGCGTAGCATCGCTTGGCATCACCGTTGGTGACTTGCACCTTACGACGACGTTTTCTCTGCTGCTGTCGACACTTGATGCCTGCCGCAGACACGGCGATGAGCAGGGATAGCAAGCTCAAGGCACCCGCTCCTATGCCGATGTAGAGCAACGGCACGCGCTGATACAGCGCTACACAGTTGATATCTTCCTCATCGTAGCCTGAAGGACAGTGTCTCGAGCCATCACACCATAGCGCCACGCTGATGCAAGCATTCAGTTCTGGGCATCTGAAACACAAGTGAAGAATAGTAGAATATGAACTTTGCAATTTTTTGAGCACTTTCTTGTCTGGCAGCCGCACAATGTTAGAACTTCATCACTATCTTCTTGTAGTGTTGTACTTCAAGAGCACTTTAAGAGGCAATGTTCTTCCATCTTCAAGTCGAAATCATCAGTGATTAACTTCTACCTACGTTTCCAATTTGCTTACTGCTTCCTGGTGTCGATCACGTGCTTCATCACCATCAGGAACGTTACAGGAACACTGCGCTCTGGTTTTTGTGTAGCAGGGAGACATTGAAGTAATTCGGAGTAAGGTGGCATTTCAAAATTCAGAGTTCTATTCTTATTCGTATAAATGAAGATTTTTTCCTATTATCCAGTAAAAAAAGTTTAACAATTTAATTTCTTGGCCCATTTCATGATTTAATTTCCAAAAAAGATTAGCCACTGCTGACCTTTCTATACAATGTGAACAGAACTGTGAATTTTGAAATGCCGCCTTATGACGCGTTACTTGACTGTCTATATGCTACACAAAAAGTTAGACCGCAGAGTTCCAGTAACGTTCCAGAGATGCCATTGGTTCCTAATGGTGATGAAGTACGTGATCGAACCAGAAGACAATAATTATTACCACCTTGGAGGCTCCAGACGAAACGGACGTACATAGAAGTTACTCGTAGTTTATTTTAACCTGAACCTAGAGGAACATTGCCTATGAAAGCGCTCTTGATGAAAAACACTACACCAGGTGATGAAGTTTTATGATTGTGTGGCTGCCAGGCAAGAAAGTAACCATGGTCATCTCTTTCAAAAGGAGAAACGTCGTTTATTTTACAACTTTTTGAGTGTTTGATTGTGGTTGATTCACAAGCTTAGGTGTGTAATTTTAACGTAAAATACGAACAAAACAAAAAAACAAATCCACAAAAAGCTGTTGGTTGCTATATGTAACCCAGGCAGCCGTATGCAAGGGAATAAGTATCTAGCGTGTCAGCTAGACTTCACTCCTCCTTTACAGTAGGTAGTAGCTCAAGTAGGTCAAGGTTTCATCTGCTCCGGACTTATGTGCTTATGCTTCCAAATTGTTTGATATTCCTCTCATGCAGTCAATATACTGCCTTCCGAAAGCAAAGTGGTTGCTAATTTAATACAAGCTAATCTAAGATTGATGAGGTGTAGCTAAACGCTGTTTTAACGATGGATTATTATCATCTTATCTGTATTCCTCTTAGCTAACGCAAAGCATATTTCTGTTTATTACCCCTTTTAACGATTTTGAATTAGAGACTCATTGAATTGTTCCTGAAACTGGTTGCTGGTAATAGCATAATCTGTCATTCGCCGTGATTAGACTTAGATTACTCACCACTGAGAGAACAGATTTAACTGCATCATCTTCCTTCTTGTAAGTGCTGGTTCTGATATCAGGAACGACTGACGCCAAATATTTCTGTTGCGCAAACGTTAAAATATAACTTATAAACTTAAGGAATAAGCTTATAACTTCAAATTAGACAACACTAAATCAATATGAACTGAATACTGTATTGCTGAAACTTATCCTGCTGTGATTTGGATACCTAAACAAGAACTAAAAGAGATCCAAAATATAGCGATTTTCTTCAATATTTCTGCAAGATAAATAAGGAAATAATGAAGCTATTAACAGTGAAGCAACAAGAATCTAAAGTAAAAACAAATTAGAAACTAAAAGCTTCACTTATCTTAGTAATATTCCAAGTTATTTGGTGCTAACAAGTTTCAAGTTGACTCCAACTCATTCTCCAAGAATGAGAATATTACTAAGATAAGTGAAGCTTTTAGTTTCTAATTTGTTTTTATTTTAGATTTCTGCAAGAGTTTGTCTCATTTTTGGGATGATCTTCCAAAAGTTTGGCGAGGCAGCTTTCATGTTGCACTAGTACACAAGATGCTTATTCGCTTGTACGTAAACAGCTTCAGTGCCTGAGCCTAAATACCAACAGGAGAATTACGGAAACTTCATTTGCATATCAGTATTTACCAAACTCTTTTTGCATATTTGGGGTTCTACTTTACACCATCAAATTACAAGTTCGTTATATTTGCAACACTTTCTTTAAGATGGGAAATTTTAGAAATTGTAACGCGTAAACTTGTTATGAACTGATCAATCATTTATTAAACTATTTTAAAATTGAAATGTAACTATCCCTTCGAGAGCCTCGCCTTGTCGCAGTGAGAAGGCTCAGTGCCCAATGATGCACAGACGAGGGTAGTTTAGTTCTCCCTCAAAGTACAGCCTAATGCCTACCTGTAAGGGCAGTCAAGTGGAGGGTTACTGACGTACGAACTGGAGAGAAGCGGTCTTTTGGATACTTCCATCCAGGTGACAAAGAAACTTCCCGGCTCTCTGTCCAGGAACTCCAACACAAAACTGCGAGCGTGATGTACTTCTAGTAGACCACTACTGCTACGGTTCCATCCTTCAGAGAATACCTCCACCATGTGGTACTCCTGTTCAGAAGGACAGACAACTCTGGGCTCCCGCAAACGTGTCCCTGTATAAACGATAATACGGTTCAATACATCACAATGCTGACGGACATCTGTCAACTCAACACCACGTACTTTTAGATACAGGAAATTGTTTAAGGGGTCGACCGGCTCTATAAGCCAGGGATAGTTGACACAGACATTTCTCTGAACACTGCGCTCATTGTGAACGTCTTGCAGTACACTGTCTCCCAGTTCAATCTCCCCACTAGATCCCCTAAGTCTTCTCTCATCCCTAGTCGCAGAACACAAGCTATCTGCGTCAGGTTTGGGGATGAATTCGTACTCCCCTTCGAAATAAAAATCACTGAAGTCTTGTGTAATATTCATATTGGTCACTGTAAAGTTGACTTCCACAAGAGACGACGTTAGGCCAGTCACAACAAGAGGCTCAGTGAACGTGGAACAGAAACAGTCTCTGGGCATGCGCACTCCCGGCCATGGGTACTCGGAGACCCACATCTCTGCTACACTGTTTGTAGAGAACATCCTACATTTCCAACGTCCAGTTCGTGGATCCTGAAGACTTTGGCACATACGTTCGCCGAACCTCGCCCTGGTGAACGTCAGTCTAACGGTGTAGTCTCGCTTGTGAGTCTGGAAGCGGGAGACGCAACTCAGATCGGTGGCACCTCCTCGGCCGAACAGGAAGATACTTCTAGGGGACTGGAAGGTGCCGGAATCCGACATGAAGATCCGGTCGCATGACCCGGACTGTGATGAGGTGCTGTCAAATGGAGAGCCTGCCAACATGGTATCGACAAACTCGTAGCGCAGCAGAAAGGACACGGGGTAGAGAGCGCTGCCTTGACGAAGAGATAACTCCAAAGTGAGCTCGGGACCTGTAGAGACGTAGCTCTCTGAGAGTGAGCAGGGCCGAGTGAAGCGACTACTGTTACTCAGGAGGCTGTGGTCACAGAGTTTCGGTACCTCGTCCTTACAGAACTGCCCCAGCAGGCTTGCGTTGGTAACCTACAACATAAACATGGCAGTCTATATGTGATGCTTTGTGATTCGTTATTTATAATATTATGTGTACTACAATAATCAGGTAAATATGTCACTCAACTTCCCTATTCTTTACTACCTCATAATAACCCCACAAAGTTTATTTTACATATATCATGTTCCTGTTTACTCTACAACACAAAATAAAATCCTAATATTCAGAAATGGTAGCAGATGGATCAAAAGCAATTTTTTATATCCAGCAGGACAACAATAACCTCTATTTTACTAAAGACAAGGACTTAATACATGTTTTAATCAGACTACATCAAAAGCACTTGACAGTTCCTGAAAGTAAATAGCATTGTACTAACCGAAATCTTCAAAAGTGTACTTCATTGCACACATCCAGTAACTTACCTCTGGTGTTTCATGTATTAATCTAGTATCTAAGAGTATCTCACCTGACAAGTGATCTCCATTATTGGCAATGCATTTTTACACCCATGATGGCAAAGACCTAATTGCTTAGTTAAGCATTTCATGTTGAAATTCTGGAAGATATGTGTACCAGTGACACAACTGAAATAAATTTTGCATCACATTGTGACGTTTTAGCCAGTGTTCATGCAATTTGTAACGGTTATTCTGATTCCAATATTTGTAATTCTTCACTCCACAGTAAAACAAAATAAGAATGCAACAATTTCACATCAGTATATCGTGCTACACGCTGGGCAGCGCAAGATAGAGGCTACCCTATCTTAACTGCAGGGAAAGGAGCTACAAGAGTAGAATAAGACTGAGTCTGATATGCTCAGGATATCTAATCTAGTGGCTATCACTACACAAATTTACATAGATGTGAGAGTTTTTGCTATGTTGTTCATAGAAGATATCACCCGAGAGAACTAAAGTCATGCCATTTCAAGGCAAAGAGCACTTAAGGGCTAAAATAACTATAAATAATAAATGGTAGAACAATAGCCATGTTTTAATTCCTTGTATGTAGTGTCTCTTACATGAAAGTTGATGCTGATAAGAAGTTACACAAGTTACTTTATGAATTTATGGCAGCATTGATACACGCTCACTACAGCTCAGTCTCAAAGAGTGACGGTGGCTGAGATGACATTTCTCAGTTCTGTAGCAGGATACTTTTTGACAGATAGAAAAAGAAATGAAGACGTAAGAAAAGAACTGGAGATATTTAATTTACTAGACGAGAGTAAAATGTATATTAGAAATTGGAGAGAGAATGGAAAACTCAAGTACGTCTAAAGTGATGCTGAAGTACAAATCAAGAGGCATACGGGGTGTGAGACGATCGAGGAAGAGGTGGAACAGACCAAAATGGTTTATACCTTGATGATGATGATGATGATGATGATGATGATGCTAAAGCTGATGCTGATGTTGCAGATGATTATGATGATGGTCACAGAACAAATATTACACGACTCCGGCGACGTGAGCGAAAGCGACAGAGTGACTTATAGAGGCTGGGGTACTGCGAGATATACCGAGTGTGCCCTAGTTGGGATATCTTATATCACTTTTGGATTCTGACTAGAAACAGTCAGCATTCTACTGTAACCGATTTCGGGCGTTCTGTGACTTCAACATTTTGTGACTTGTTGCACAAATTCCTCATCCTTGGTTCGTGTCTAGGTACAGGATTCTTACAACATTTCATGTTTTTCTCTATGTAATAGAATCAGAATGTCAGGCCATATTTTGCATTTTTGTATATGCTTCTTTATCAACAATTAACAGCAATGAAGATGTCACGTTTCCCAACATAGAACAATGCTTGGGTTACTGTTAATTTCATTTGAATGATTAAAAGGACAACTATTTATGGCCAGCTTAAGCTTTCTTGCTGCAGATGATCGTAGGCGGTATATCAGGAACACGTCAATTAGGATGTGCCCGCCTACGATCATCTGCAGCAAGAAAGCTTAAGCTGGCCATAAATAGTTGTCCTTTTAATCATTCAAATGAAATTAACAGTAACCCAAGCATTGTTCTATGTTGGGAAACGTGACATCTTCATTGTTGTTAATTGTTGATAAAGAAGTATATACAACATTTGAGTTTTGTGTCTTCCCTGTTTTTATTTTGTAACGTTCTCGTTATTGTACCACATATTTGCTGGTTCTTGTTATCTATGTCTTTATCTCTGTCGAAACTTACATTACAGCCCAAACATTCAAAGTGAGATACTTGTTCTAATATTATCCCATCTTCTTCTTTATCTGATTCGATAATCAGGTCTCGAAGGAAATCGCTCACCGATGATTGGGAGGGTACCTGCCTTAGATATGCACTAAATTTGTTCTTTGTGCACCAGTGATCGTGTGCTGAGACATACCACTTCACGTTATTGTGATACACCTTAAAGGAAATCACTCACCTGATGATCGGTGGGATCATGTCTTCCGTCCCAGAGCCTGAGACGTGTACTACATTGATCCGTCTGAGGTTGATGATCATACGCAGACACCTGATACTTGACGAAAGATATCCAGACAGTCTCACGATTTCGTCTACCCTGGAAGTGGTATCGGCACACCGAGTTTGGTGGTAGGGAGTGCCTTGGAGTTTCCAGTTGACCTCGTAACGCGTCAAAACTCGTCAGTAGAAACTCACACTGACGGCTCGTCCGCGGAATATACCTGTACGAACTGCTGTCCACTGTCAGCACCTGTAACATGACATGTTTATACACATTCAGAAACAATCTTGACTTTGATGTTCTCGTGTGCTTTCTCTTGCAGAGGGGACAAACGAGGGAGGAGTTTTACAGAAATGGTATGGTCCTTGATATTACATAAATCTGTCATATGGTAGATGAAAAAACTGCATCACACCCTAGAGGAAGCTTATGCTGTGAATCTCAGACTACGGCATATGAAACAACAGTGCAGAATAAGTGATTTTGAAAATCATTTCCATTCTGCGACAGATTGTCAGTAGTAAATATCTGTTTTTACTTTCTCTACTACGTACAGGAAGTAGAGGAAGTATTGTATTCCACCAAAAAAATTCGACATAGATAACAAGAACCAGCAAATATGTGGCACAATAATGAAAACGTTACAAAATAAAGCCAGGGAAGACACAAAACTCAAATGTTATAAAACACTGGCTGTACAAGTATTAATGTATGGTAGCAAGTTCTGGATTATGAATGGTAAAGATAAAAGTAAATTACAAGCAGCAGGAATTAGATTTTTTGAGATGGTTATAAGGTTGTAGCAGAAGAGATCTTCGCAACGAGGATATCCGAGAAGAACTAGTGCACTACCCTTCTTGGGATGTAGTCAATTTCTTTTTGTGGGAGTCGGATCACGAAACGGGAAAACGGCAGGACCTTTTCAGTGAAAGGAGTGCCCCCCCCCCTTTTATTACAGAAATAAAATGTAAGATTTGGATCAACACAATTTTAATAAATGATAATTACAAATGTTGAGGCTGGATGAGATTACAATTATATGTCCCTATGTTTTATCGGGTGATAAGAATTAGCAGTGGACGATAACAATAAATATGAATGAAGTGAGTTGTACAGATTTTGAGCTATATAGCAAGTTTACCTATTTGAAATCTGGATTATTGTCCGCATAAGTGACGACTTAACCCCATGAACTCATTGCCCCATAAAAAAATCACATCACCAGACCGATCCGGCATAGCCACGACGGCAGTAGAGAGCGAGAGAGAGAAAGAGAGAGAAGAGCTACATACCTCTGGCGATTACCATCACGACTGACTACTAGACACAGACTACCCCAGACTGCCCTCTCTCTCTCGCTCCCTCACGTAGGCTGCGCACGACCACAGCACTACCTATCGGGCTAGCGCCGCCCAAAAAAAAAAAAAAAAAACGAACGTGCAATCAGCACAATCACCCCCTCCCCCATCTAACAACATCACCTCACCATAGGATAAAAACAGATTAAACATGGTTAAGACACAGCCAAGAACTTAAAGGATACACCTTGAACCACCAGATTATTTTGTTTTGGTCACTGTGAGATCACTGGCATAGAACACTATCACCTTCACCAATTCACTGTTGGGGTCACAGTAACACTGGGGACACTTGTTCACTGGCAGAGGGGCTTAGTTGATCGCCAATTGTCTTTCGTCAGAAGAATCCCACGTTGCCGAGTGCGAAGGCCGTCGCTCCTGACTTTGGGTATGAGTCCTAGCACTCGCTGAAATGAGGGTCATGTCGCAAAGATGCTTGTGCGTGAACACCCGACGTAGACACAACCGACGCAAACGGCGCCCCATCGTAACTGGGAAACCCTGTTCACCAGGAGTCCACATTCCGACTCTTATAGCTGCAGCATAACAACAGTTGATCGCCAGATTCATCGCTCAACAGTGCCAACTTGAGATGGTCAGGTGCTTTCGGAGGGGTAAACAAAGGTTTGGTGAGGCTGTAAACAGAAATCAAATCCGGCAGAAAAGGAACATTCGCAGATTTCAAATAGGCTGTTACTGAACTCTTAGATAGAATCACTGGCATACAACCTTGGGCAATTTACCTTACCACCAAGTGTGGCTATCTACAAGCACAGATATTTAACAGGAAATAACAATTCAAATTAATTTTAGAATCACAAAAGGTGATAACAATTAACAATAAAGTGTTTAACAATAACAATATAAAATGCAAAGCAATTTAGTAACTAAATCAGAAAGTGATAACATTCGATATCAATTATTTAACAATAACAATATAAAGGTAATACTAAGAATGACAAGAGTCATAACATTCAATATACATTATTTAAATTATCAGCTGAAAAACAAGGCCTTGTACAAATTAATGCGCATATAAAACCCCCTTACTGGCCAGACAACACAAAAAACACAAAACATATCACACATAATTAGTAAACAAGAAAAGGCCACCAGACACACACACTCTAAACATTTCAGAAACATTTCTCAAACATGTTGCAAACACTCCAGAAACACTTCTCAAACATACCACAAACACACACATCACAACAGCGCGGGGAGGAACGAAAAACTAGTGGAGCCGTGAAGGTATGCTACCCGCTAAACACATGGCACGCTTCATACCAAAATAAAGTACTCCTCCCACACCATAACAATAACATACAAAGGAAAACAAACACCAAATATAAACAACAGTAACTCCACATCATAACAACACACTAACCAACACAAATAACGAAAAGCAACAAGGAATGAAGTAGAAGGGAGGTTCTACGTCTTAACCTACACAAAAGGTTTTAATTGGGAAATATGAGCTCTCCTCTCTCTGCCATTACGTAAGTCTTTTAGACGTACTGAAACATTTTTATATATATCTATAATTTCATACGGCCCGACATACCTCGGGGCCAACTTGGCGGCATATGCGTTACCCTTGGACGATTGCGTAAAGAACTTAGAAAACACTCTCTGACCTATGGCGTACGGCGAAGGCCTCTTGCCGGCGTCATAGCGTCGCTTTACCTGAGCATGGGCTCTGATGAGATTACGAAAGGCAGACTTCCAGGTCTTACGTATCTCTTCTTGAGTATACTTTTGAGGCAACAAATCATCCAAGTGCCAAAGATTAGCTAATGGTGAATTAGGCGTGTAAGCTAACATCAACCGGTATGGGGTAACGCCATGCGACTCATGGCGAGCGGAATTAAAGGCTAACTGTAGACGTGGTAAATTGGTATCCCACTTTGAATGGTTATCGTGATGATATGCTATTAAGGCTGACTTAAGGTTTCTATTGAACCTTTCGGCGTGTGAAGGGCAAGGGTAATACGGAGTGGTATTGCTAGTTTTGACCCCCCAACCAAAACAAAAGTTCCTGAAAACACTTGAGGTAAACTGAGTGCCATTATCCGTAACCAGATAACGAGGAGCACCAAAGGCCGCAAAAATGGAAGCTAAAACCTTTATAACGCCTCTGGCATTGGCCTTGGGTAAAGGATTCAACCACACAAATTTACTGAAGGAGTCACTAACGCATAAGTATTGCCCTTAACCTTGCTAGCCATTGCCTGTAACAACACAATCTGCGGCACGTCAGCCCTTTCAGCTGTTTCACTCGCACTTACTAAAAATCTCAAAAACTCCACAGCCGTTGTAACATCTGTCACTACAAAATCAGGTTGGGATTGAACAAATTCCTGTAGCGGGTGTAACAACTTAATCCGCTGATATGCCGATACCATTTCACTGCCCAGGGGATTTATCGATCTAGAAACTTCGGCAAGCTGTTCGTTGGATAGTTCGGGGCCGCCATCTTTGGACATTACCCCGTCCAAACTCTGATAAATAGACTGAAACCCTTCGCGTAACTGAGGCAACGAAGTTCCAAAAGAAAGGTCAGGAAAGTATTTCACAAGGTATTCAAGTCTTCGAATATAATGGGTCACCCTCGCAGAAAGCCTTCTAAGCTGCTGTTTAGTAAGTGCCTTTCCAAAGTCAGAATCAGTAAACAACTCTTTAAATTCGACCAAAGCCTTCTCGCATTCACCCGGTGCGTCCTGCACCAACACATTATCAGCACTCAACCGTCTAATGGGGCAATCTTTCACCTTACGGAACTCTTCCAATGTGGTCGCAACATCCGCGGTCGGAATCAAAACTCCACCTCGTATAGCCAACTCAAAATTTAGTTCACCTTTCCGTAGAAAGGCCGCGTCCACTACAGTAACCATATTGTTACTCTTCCAATCCAAACCAAATTTTGAAAAGCCAAACTATCTTTCTAATAATCCCACTTACGACTTTTTGAAAAGGAACCACGCTCTGCTACCAGATTGCACTACCCTTCTTGGGATGTAGTCAATTTCTTTTTGTGGGAGTCGGATCACGAAACGGGGAAACGGCAGGACCTTTTCAGTGAAAGGAGTGCCCCCCCCCCTTTTATTACAGAAATAAAATGTAAGATTTGGATCAACACAATTTTAATAAATGATAATTACAAATGTTGAGGCTGGATGAGATTACAATTATATGTCCCTATGTTTTATCGGGTGATAAGAATTAGCAGTGGACGATAACAATAAATATGAATGAAGTGAGTTGTACAGATTTTGAGCTATATAGCAAGTTTACCTATTTGAAATCTGGATTATTGTCCGCATAAGTGACGACTTAACCCCATGAACTCATTGCCCCATAAAAAAATCACATCACCAGACCGATCCGGCATAGCCACGACGGCAGTAGAGAGCGAGAGAGAGAAAGAGAGAGAAGAGCTACATACCTCTGGCGATTACCATCACGACTGACTACTAGACACAGACTACCCCAGACTGCCCTCTCTCTCTCGCTCCCTCACGTAGGCTGCGCACGACCACAGCACTACCTATCGGGCTAGCGCCGCCCAAAAAAAAAAACGAACGTGCAATCAGCACACTAGGTATATAAAAAATAAATGATAAAATCGAAGAGATCAAAGGGAACTGTAAACAACATCTGACTAGAATGAGTGACGAAAGAATACCACTGAAAATGTACGAGTACAAACCACGAGTAAGAAAAGATGTAGGACGCCCAAGGAAGAGATGGAGCTGAACAAAGGAACGCGGAACAGGCAATCTGCCTAATCCGGAGGTGGGCAAAAGCGGATTCCTGAATCCATGTGATTCATCAACCTTTCCCCATGTAATTATGCAAAACAACGCTACAAACCGTTACTTGATTTTAGCTGTTCAAAGGTCTTTCGCGACCGGTATCAGTGGAGGAATTATCTAACGACTACCTTATTTGTAACAACATATTACATGGGTTTCCTTCGAGCCAACACTGAACGGCTTTATTGTATGTACTTATAGATAACATGTCGCATACAACGAAAAAACTAAGTGCTCTCTGATCTACATTTTATGTTGTATACATTTTCTGTTATTTATTATTATTATTATTATTATTATTATTATTATTATTATTATTATTATTATTATTATTATTATTATTATTATTATTATTATTATTATTATTATTATTATTATTATTATTATTATTATTATTATTATTATTATTATTATTATTATTATTATTATTATTATTATTATTATTATTATTATTATTATTATTATTATTATTATTATTATTATTATTATTATTATTATTATTATTATTATTATTATTATTATTATTATTATTATTATTATTATTATTATTATTATTATTATTATTATTATTATTATTATTATTATTATTATTATTATTATTATTATTATTATTATTATTATTATTATTATTATTATTATTATTATTATTATTATTATTATTATTATTATTATTATTATTATTATTATTATTATTATTATTATTATTATTATTATTATTATTATTATTATTATTATTATTACTTCTTTGTTACGATTACAGATTTAGAGCGTGCCAAAGTTCTAGAAGGTTTACAATCTAAACATAGCAAACATATTTTGACATTTGACAGCTCTCTTAACCAACAAATAAAATTATGAAATACTAATTTCAAATGTATAAAATTAGTCGGTACTGTGCCAGAGGATGCACTTAATTCTAGTCGCATTCTTGAAGAGTTAAAAACCGGGTTTACTTCACATAAATCCCATGATTTCAGGAACCTTGAGAGAATTAGAGAGAGAATTTTAACAGAAAAACAAAATAACCCATTTAGCCCCAATTAAGTAAAGAGCTAGCTCGAGGCTGAAGAGGAAACACCCCTGAAGCAACCATAGGGCGAAATTAGCCCTTAAATCCCCTTAAACATTGAGAATGATACTTCAATATCTGTTTACCCTTTTACTGTAGATGTAGTCAATATAAGAGTTAACTTGCAATGTGAACTCATAGATCTACAAACAGATCTAGTGAGAAAAAATAAGTGCAGAACTTTAGTTGGCACAAACGTGTTCAATGAACTCTATGTTGGTTTGAGAGAATGTGTTCTTTCTATGAGCATAGAAAAATGAAAGCTGAGATGTGGCGTTTCAGATAACCACCTCTCAGTGTAAATGTGTGTTGCTGTTGCGGATATTACGCCAGAGTCTGAACGTTTTCCTCATAGGTTCGGATGATGATAATTAATGTGTGTGATTCCGATTTCACATAGTACAAGCATGTCCACCTATTTCCTGTTTGAAACAAACGCGCTGGCCGTTAACTGTATCAGTCCGCCACTGTCAGCGGTCCATGAAGCGAAGAAATAACAATCCTCTCCAGCAAGAATGTTACGTGGGTTGCGTCCACAGTGGACTCGGAGCAGACACTATTTTGTCCACCCCTGGCCTAATTTATGGATTGAAGAAGAGAAGGAAGAAGAAGAAGAAGAAGAAGAAGAAGAAGAAGAAGAAGAAGAAGAAAGGATCCTAATATCGAAACATTGTGGCGAACGTGATTGAGGCCTTCTAGTTATTTGATTGCAACTTAAGTATAAAGATTCATGTTCTGTTTTCTTATCTAGATTATTTTCTCCTAGGATGTAGGATTTTTGTGCGAAGAGTAAGGCGAACTATTCTACAAGGGTCTGCAGGAGCTGGAGAGGAGGTATGAGGGACACTGTAGCATCAGTATGCTTGGTGATTAACGCTGGATGATAAAGTGTGAAATATCTGAAGATAAACATAGAAGAAAGAGGAGCAGGAACACTAAGAAACATATGCTGTAATTTTTTGTGTGTTAAAGTGTACTGATTTACACATTTGTAAACAACACAAAATCAAGTAAAAACATGCTAGTGGAATGCATGAACAGCTATACACAAAATTTCAGGAAAGTGTGCTTTTTGACTATTTTTTGTTTTGAAATACGAAAGTGCAGTAAAAAAATGTGTTATGACATTTACGTAATAGCACAATACCTATAAACTGAGTTCGAAAAAAAAAAAAAAAAAAAAAAAAAAAAAAAAAAAAAAAAAAAACATGTGATAGAAGAAAACGGATTGAAAAGTTGCATTCACTGGAAATTCGCAGGCTAGTGTTATTTGTCTATCATTTCTTTATAAGAGCAATGATGTACCAATACATTATTTCGGTATCAGAATATTTAACAATGACATTGCCCTTAACACATGTATAGTCTATTGTTATTATCAGTACCTGGACCTCCAGTTCGAAGCCCGGCAGGTAGCTGAGGGGTACTGGATGGAAGGGGTTGTCGTATGGGGATGTGTGGAACACCAGTAACATGGTGGGTCCACTGCTCACGATGTCCGGGACAACGTCGCCTCCACATAGACGTACCAGTATCGGGTCCTTGGTGGAGTTGCCATCGTACACGGTCAAGTAATCCTGCACGATGTTGCACTGATCCCACAACCTGCAAAATTACAACAGTGTTACTGCCTGAGTGTAGGGATAGGGGATAAGTGGGGTCCCTAACTTTTCCAGATAAACATCCTCCGGGCACCCTTCGCTGCTGAAGGTTGGGCAGAAGGTTACATGCCAGGAAATAAACAGTTCTCTCTTCACACACCTTACACGCATACAACCGCTTAACCCTGCAATGCTGCAACATCAAGGAAGAGAACTCATATTTGAGCCTGAACCACTAGATATACCTTAATGCAAGAAAGGGACATGTGCAAGAACACTGTTACTACTTCCTCTACCATTTACTTATGGTAAGTTCACCCAATAATCGAGATTTTACGCGACGCGAAAAGACCAGTGAAAAATACGGTCTGGGAAAAAATCCTATGTGCTGCATGTATATGACTTTCTCTACTTTAAACTATTCCCACAAAGACATCCTTTTGTATACTTCTTATTACTATAAATATATTTTCATTGCACATTTACCCATTTCACTGTAGGTATAACGATGCAGTACTCTAAGCAATAATCACATTTTTAAGAAACGTATCGCTATGTGATGGCTTTGAAATTGCGTATTCTTTCAATGACCACTAACAAAAATTAATAACACATCCATTGGAAAGAAAATTCTAGCATATTATCTAAAATCTTTGTATAGTCTCTTGTAATTTAAACTTTCACTGCACTGGAAGTTACTTTTACGTCATCATTTATAATATCCTGCAGCCGAACTTCATCAGCACACAAGATGGATTTAGCAGAATACCAGTATAATCTGAAATTGATTTCAAGTGCAAATCTTTGGCTAAATGAAGAATTTTATCAACTACATAAAAATTCCAAGTATTAACACTTCACCACAGTCGATAAATATAACGCCATCACTGAGATACCTGTGCACTGCGTATTTTTAATATCACTACATATATCATGATTTTGGCTAAAAAATCCCGCAACAACTTTGACCGTTTTCACTGCAAAGGATTTCCTAAGATTAAAGTTACCTCGTTTTTTATAAGGCAAAAGTAAACTAATAATAGAAACTCCTGAAAACAGTATTATAAAAATTATAAATACAAATTAAATTTAAAATGAAACAGCGTTACGTATTTGGTTAAATAATCCCTCGAAACTCAATGCGCTGATGGAGAGCTCCCGAAGTATATTGTTAATTGCCTTACTACAGATTTTTACATTCGTAAATTGAATGTAACCAAATATTTCATAGTTATATCTTGCGAAAATCTCATTCAAGTGACTCCATCGTGGTTACAGTCACCTCTGATAAAGAGAAGGAAAGGAGAAACGGAGGAAAAAAGATCACGATGTCACTTAAATAAAAGTACAAGAGCTTGAAACTTTAAAGTAATAGTAAGTAATATCTCGGAAATGGTGAACTCTCAAAGAAAACGTGTATGGAATAACTTCTGTGTTTTAACGAGATCTACATTTTTATATAGTAAGATTTGGTCTATCTTTTACTGTTTACCAGTTATGCAAAAACCATCAAGAGTAAAGAGGACTACATGAGCTATAGCCAGAAAATTTAAAATATGCATTTCATTTGTCATAAAAATATCTTAAACATGCGGCATTTTAATCAAAATCGCTAGAGGCATTTTTGAGAAAATTAAAATTTTCCATGTAAAGAGTGGTTTAGGGTTGAGGAATTTAAAATCTTCGTTTCGCACCCTTGAAAGATATTAAACTTAAATACAAATTTTCGTTTGTAACTGACTTTTGGTTTTTTAGTTCTGGAGTGCACAGACACACACACGCACGACACACGCACGCGCACACACACACACACACACACACACACACACACACACACACACACACACACACACACACACACACACACACAACACACACAAGGAGCTGTTTCAAAACATGCTGTTGTTGGATTCAGGGGGCCTCAAAACATACATTTCTGGTGAAATATTGGAATAAAAAACTTCCCTTACTTACCGCACTTAATAGAAAAAGAGACAAAAAAGTCCTGGATTAGAATAAGGTACACCAAGAGGGATGTGAGGGCGGATAGACATTTCAATATGGGAAATAAGCAGTCAAATTAATTTACTTCAGGCTTAGTGCTCTGCGTTAACACTTATAATTAATACTCAAAGATAGCCTTGACCTGAAGTACCTCGATTTAAAAGTACTGATTTCTATCACATTTGCGCAGTCTTTTTACTGCATTTAAAGCTCCACACTCTTTGCATGATCACGAGATACAAAGAAAGAGCGATTTAAGATCTTATAAAATGTTGGTACTGGAGAATTCAGACAGCAACGAATATCTCGGGAATGGGTAATGACACAAAAAGATTTGTTTCACATAAATGCGTGTTAAACGATAACTACACTTTTGATAGTTACTTTTTGTTTATTTCTTATGGCTAACTAGATAAAAAATCCATCGAGGCTATTCTCAGGAATTTCAAGATATTAATCAGGTAAATATCATAACTATGTGGTATTTTAATCCAATCGTTACAGCCATTTTGGAAACATAAAAAAATAATGAAAAATAATTCAAGTAAAGATTGTTTGGGGTGGGGGATTTTCTTAAAAATGTCGCATCTTCCGAAAATACTGAACTTAAATACCAAATTTGATAATAACAATAATAATATTATAATATAATAATAATAATAATAATAATAATAATAATAATAATAATAATAATAATAATAATAATAATAATAATAATAATAATAATAATAATAATAATAATAATAATAATAATAATAATAATAATAATAATAATAATAATAATAATAATAATAATAATAATAATAATAATAATAATAATAATAATAATAATAATAATAATAATAATAATAATAATAATAATAATAATAATAATAATAATAATAATAATAATAATAATAATAATAATAATAATAATAATAATAATAATAATAATAATAATAATAATAACAACAACTACGTTGGAAATTGAGCCACAAGGAGCTTTCTTTGTAATGCTGCAAAAAGACGTTTTTTTTTCCTGGGAATGTATTACATGTCTTTGTTGGAAAATTTGAGAAATAGTTGTATATAATCTTAGCACTATGTGATCAAAATGAAGCTAGTCGGTTAAGAAACAGGATTTGAAATGTTTATATAATTGTTTCTCTTTATCTTCTGGTTTTCTTTGACACACAAACACAAACACGTTACTAGATTTACAGCAATAGTGGCAGGTCCCAGAAAACTAAATCACATCCACACTGATTCGTATCCCAGACGATCTAACATTTACGTGCAACAGAGAAGCACAAGATAACTTACAAAGAGCCATATATGAATTAAATAATATTACAAGAGAATATAATCTTCAAATTTCATATGAAAAAACAAAAATAATGGCTTTTATAGGAACAAACCATTTAAGAGCAAAAATTTGCATAAATGATAAACCCATCCAACAACAAAGTGATTTTAATTATCTTTGCTATATTGTGTCATATACCAGCAATAGAGATATACAAAACAAAATAAACAAATTCCAAACAATATGTGGCACAATAAAAAGAACTTTTAAAAATTGTAATCGTCAAACTTTGTTAAAACTGTATAAAATAATGGCGATCCCAACCCTGCTTTATGGGTGTGAAAACTGGGTCTTGACTATCTCACAACAGAAGAAAGTGGAGGCTGCTGAGATGAAATTTCTGAGACAGGTGGCAGGTTATAAACTCATAGACAAGAAAAGAAACGAGGATATTAGAAGAGAATTGGAAATTCAGAGTCTAAATGAAACAATCATTGCATACAGGCAAAAATGGCAAGATCATGTGCAGAGAATGACCGAAGACCGTACACCACAAATAGTGCACAAGTATAAACCTGTAGGTAGAAGAAATGTTGGCAGGCCACGAATGAGATGGTCCGATCAATTCCCTTGAAGTCGGAACGAGCCACAAGGCTTATACTGTGATGATGATGATGATGATGATGATGATGATTGTTTTTAAAAAAATTGTTTTGTTGTTTAACGACGCTGTCAATTGCCAGGATCACATCAGCGTCGCCGGTGTGCCGGAATTTTGTCCCGCAGGAGTTCTTTTACATGCCAGTAAATCTACTGACATGGAGCTGTCGTTTTTAAGCACACTTAAAAACCATCGGCCTGGGCCGGGTTTGAACCCGCGACCTTGGGAACAGTAGGCCAGCGTCTAACCAACTGAGCCACCCAGACCGACGATGATGATGATGATGATGATGACGATGATGATGAGAGAAGCACAAGCCATAATTACTTAATGCAGGAATGTCAAGATAAAAACAACAAGGGACAGAATTTCTCAAAGACATGAAAAATAGTGGAAGCAATTTGCCTCTAACAAATAAAGAACCTGCAGCAGTACATCTGAGACCATTTAAAAAGTTTTTCCAGTCGTTATCATTGTATAAAACCATTAATACAATGTAAGATTTACTCCAGAGTGAGATATTTTTTTAAATATAAACTTTTAGTTAGAAAAAGGAAGATGCCTTCTATGTTGTAATGTGGGCAATTATTCATACAAAAAGAAAGTGTAAACATTGCAAAAGAATCATTTACTCGTACATACGTAATGTGCATGCTGATGATCAATTAAAAAAACAAACACGCTAAACACTCAGACTTTCGTACTTTTAGACTATAGGCAGGATTAATCCTGGCTAATGAAAAATACTCGCCCTCCAATCGGGAATCACACTCCGGCATTTGGGTTTTGAGGCTACGAGCTCTCATAGCTTGTTAACCACCAGAGAACAGGAGTCTCAAGGAAAAATCCTTGTTGATACATCTCTGCAGTTCAGAATGTTACATTAACTGTTTTCTACTGAAGCTGACACTGAGGGTAAAAAGTAAAGTTAGGAAGCCATGAATACCTGAGCACCCTCTGGGAGCGGTCGTATTTGACGACCTGATCCTTGATGTGCATCTTGTGACTGTTGCGCTGGCGCACGGCGATGAGTGCGTGCTTGCCCTTGGGGACGTGGCGATGCTGCAGTCGGTAATAGCAGGTAACGTTGCGGGGGTAGACACCGGGGAAGTTGGGCGACTGGATGCGACATGGCTTGGAGTCACATCCGTCCAGCACTCTATCGCAGTACGTGCCGTCAACAAGGTCGCCCCTCCACGTCGCATTGCCGTACCGTAGTCTCGCCTCGCTGCGGCCCAGCACCTTGTACGCCAACTTGAAGTCGAAGTTGTACCCTATTCCCTGTCGACATGACATAAACATGCGTCTCTTATTATGTCCCTTCTTGCACCACACTCAGTACGTGAAATAAAATGGTAGGAAATGAAATTTGGGAAGGAAAATTTCCAATCTTTGGTTTACGGTACCTCACCGGCATTTATCAGTTAAGCACTCAGGAAAACCTGCAAAGAAACCCTCGGTTAGAAGGGATTTGAACCGTGGAACTCCTGTAGCCGAAGGGTTAGACTAAAATTGTTAAATGTTCATGTTTAACTCTGTATATGCATGTGTTTTTATTTGTTTATTATGTTTCTTTATTATTTAATTATTGGCCTTTTTTATGCATGTGAATAAATGCTACATCTATGTTCGTAGATTTCAATGACTAACAGCAAACTACGAAATGTAGTGTAATAATTATGACCAGTGATACCCAACTTTGTGCTAAAGAAGGGAAGGCGGTTTTGTCTCCACCTAATTTTGGGCGAGCTATTAGGCATTCATGGGACTCAAAAAAATCTGATGTGTTGTACTCACATGACTTTCTCTACTCTTGTACTAACCATTCTTACAAACTCTTATTCCTATATCTTCTTCGTGTTAGTTGAGATAATCATTTACAGAAATTGTCTTATTGCTTATTTCCTTGTAGATACAAGGGGAATATGGCAATACAGTAGGCTCTGAGTGATAGTGAAATCTTATAAGCTTTGAGATTCCGTTCTCTTTGCACGGTTAATATATAAACAACTGAATAACGATGTTGCATTTGACGAAGGTTTAAGTTTTTCGAAACTGAGACAAATGACAAGGAACATATCCAAAGTGGTTCACCCCACAAAAAAAAAGTGTTTTTGCAAGATCTACATTTTTTGTACAGCATGATTTTATCTACCTCTTACGGTTAACGAGTTATTCGAAAGTTATCCAGTGTAAAGAGGACTGCACAAGCTATAGCCAGAAAATTCAAAATATACATTTCATTTGTCATAAAAATATCTTAAACATATGACATTTTAATCAAAATCTTTAGAACTATTTTCAAGAAGATCAAAATTTTCGAAAAATGTTCCATGTAAAGGGTAGTTTAGGGTGGGGCTATTTTCTTCAAAATCTTCGTGTTGCATCGTTGAAAGATATTAAATTTAAATACCAACTTTGGTTTTTAACCGACTTTTCGTTTTTGAGTTATGCTGTCCACAGACTGTCACACAGACACACACACGAACTTTTTCTAAAAATGCTTTTTTTTTAGGGGGGGTGTTCAGAGGCCTTAAAACATATATTTCTGGTGAAACCTCGACATCGAACTTTTGGGTGGAATACAATACTTCCTCTACCTTACTAAATGTATTAGAGAAGTTCAAGTTTCAAGTTCAAGTTTTCTTTATTCATGGTTTTGGCCTGGTGCCGGTACAAGGGGCCCGGCTTACAGGCTATAAATTTACATGTATTTACAATTTTTTTTACAAGCTTATAGTTTTGGGTATCACCAAAAATCCATACGGTGGACATCCTTAGGCCACCGAGAATAGCTTTCGTTAGTCTTTTGGTGTCTATTCCAATTATTTTTTGTTTTTGTTTTTTTCCTTATATACATATATACATCTATATACACACATACACGCACGCATTCACCCACACACTTACATTCACACGCTTACACACAGACACGTTCACTGGGCACACCAGAAAAATGCGTCCCAGCTCGCGCACTGCACTATTTACAATATTTACATTTTCCCGCTGTTTTCCTGCACGGGCAGGGTGTAGCTCCTGGGTGTTTTCCGAGGCGAGGGCCTCTGCCGTAGCGTGTGTGAGGCCTAAGAGCGAGATTGCATGGGCACGCATTAGTCGGCGAGCCGTGCCGCGTCTAGAACATTTTTATTCTAGTATGTTTGCGGTGCTTCGGCTCGCCTTTGCCAATGTTGGTGATCACGTAGTTTTCGTGGTTCCTAATGCGCGTCCATGTTGCCATAGCTCTTTTTGCTATTGCCTCTGGGATGGACGGGATCTGAGTTTCGAGGTGAAGAGTTTGGTTAGTGGTAAGGAGTGGAGCAGAGAGGATTTTTCTAAGGGAGAGGTTTTGGAGGGTTTGAATTTGTTTGAGGGCGGCTTTAGAGACATTTGCCCAGGCCACGTATGCGTACAGGACCACCGAGAGTATAAATGACCTATATAAAATCAGCTTGGATTTAAGTTGCAGCTGTTTGCTGCGGAACATGGGGGCAGTAAAAACAGCACTGCTTTTGTAATCCTGTAATTGCAAGACACGACAATGGGTAGGCTCAACGACAAATGCCGTTGCACGTGTTTCTAGATCATTCGTAGTGCAAGCGTTTCGTTTATTACAAGAGCTGAGAAACTTTGGCTTTAAGAGAATTCTCCCGTGATGCAGAGATTATATTATTCGTTAGGCATGGAACCACGAGTTAGTGACAAGTCAGTTGTAAAACAGAGTTAATAGTTGTATGTCAGTAAAGAACTGTGAGACAAGAGAAGGAAATAAAATGACATTAAAATTACTCAAACTGTTCATTTGTCACAATGGTAAAGGGCAGAATACATTTCCTCAAAATATGTAGGTGTCCTTAAAACTTTTGGTAGGTACTGTAAGAGTAGACATCTACCTTATTTCTACCTACCAGAACACGTGGTCAAAATTCGTTACATGTCGATGCTAAACATTTGACATGCCAACTTTGTGCACTTCATAATGAACAACTATCTCAATCAATGAGCGAGTAAAGTGTGAGGCTTGCAATTCGGGAGTCCCGGGTTTGAATCCCTTCGACCACTCACTCTGACTTTGGGTTTATGGTGGTTTTTCCTGATCGATAGGCTAACACTCGGGTAGTTTCTCATCTACCAGGATTTCCTTTCCATCATTTCCCTTTCCATAGCTGTACTTTTCACATTTCAGCGTACTACTAGGTTTTGTGGATGCAAATAACCCTATCTCTTCTTGAACACACCTCAAGTTGCATCCTAACCATAAAGGTGTACTAAGAGGATGCATGAAAGTGTGATTTTATTTTCATTTTTTAATTGAACATTTTTCAAGTAAAATCAAAATCAGACATTATAACAGAGTAATCAAAGCAGAATGCCTATATGCTACAGAGTGAGTTTTCCTTTAAATTTTTCTGATGTCACTCACATGACTTTCTCTACTCTTGTACTAACCATTCTTACAATCTCTTATTCCTCTATCTTCTTCGTGTTAGTTGAGATAAACATGTATACAAATTACATATACACATCTGAAGCTATTAACAGTGACGTAAATTTATCCACAAATAACAAAAAGTAATTAGAGACTCACACTTCCCTATAATAGTTTGAGTTACACTCAATATTTTCCACAACGATCGTTTCGACACCAATTTACTGTCATCATCAGGCGAACTCACCTTATACAATTGTACAAGGTGAGTGTTATTTGTGGATTTGTACAAATTATCTTATTGTTTATTTCCTGTAGGTGGAGCGGGGAATATTAGAGTGCGATAGTATTCTAGTAGTATTATTTGAGCGATAGTCAAATCTAAAAAATAACAACGATGTTCCATTCCACGAAAGTTTTAAGTTTTCCGAAACCCACACAAATAACAAGAAATATCTCCGAAATTATTTAGACATAAATTAGACATAAATTGTGTGTTCCTTTCATAGAAGTTTGAAAACAGTGTTGTAATTAATTTCACTTTTGGACAAAAAATCATGACATAAAGCTAGAACCGAGACTTCTCAAACACATAACCGGAAAACAAGAACTGTCCACATGGGAACAAATCTTTATTTTAAAAAATAGAAACCGAGTATTTAATTTCGACATTCCTCAGAGAGACATTTTCAGTAAGTTCATTGAACCGCCACCAGAAGAAACATCAGAAGCATCACCATGAAACACCATGGAAACCCAATTGTCCGGTTGATAATGGAGGAAAGTTAACCTTCGAAACGCGTCCCGGAAAAAATATGTTGTAAGTGTTGTTCAGTGTTATTAATTAACTCACCTTTTAAATTAAAATAAATTGTGTTTTTTAGCGAAATGTACATTTTTTGTATTGTAAGATTTTTGTCTATCTCTTACAGTATACGAGTCTATATAAGGAAACAGAGCAGTTTATTAACATAACATAAACTATTTGCTGACCTGTTTATTAAAAGTAAACTGCCTACTGTACTTTCGCTGAAGGACATTGGTCTAGAATGAACGAGTGGTCTACATATATACCTATGGATATTACGATTAATGCAGAGACATCCCTCTTGCTTTTTCAACAATGTTTACTTTCTGTCTTGCTAAAATGGATTTCATTGTGTTTAGTTTTGATTAAACATAAATATCGATATGCAGGCTGTGTAAACCCAAAATGTATTTCTTGAGCAGTGTTTTATTTTCAGTAGGTATCCTGTGTTTAGTCATGCTCTGCCGCACTCCATTCATCACCCTCCTTCTTGTTCCTTCAGCTTCCCTTTTCCGGAGTATTGTGCTTGCTCCAACCTTTTTTAAAACGTTCCTCTTTTATGTTCCATTATTTTGCTGGCTTTTTTCCAATATCTAAATGTGAAAACGCGATCTACAAATGAAGTGCTTATTGTGTACTTTCTCTGAAAAAGTTTCCTGAGTGATTTGCTTCTATTGTCATGTTCTGGCGTTTTCCATTACCGTTCTTCAGAGTAGTTCAAAATTGTAACATCTACTGTGTTTGCGCTTAGTTATACATAATTTAAAATAATATTTGTAGTAATAATAACCCGCCATTAAACACACAGTTCATAAAAAAGTGATCAAGTTTTGATTAAGTCTTATACATTTAAAGTTATGCAAATTAGGAATGAAAGGGACTTTAAAAACGTTTACTGAAATTTTAAGATATAAACAAATTTGTAATTCCAATATGTTAATCTTGTACTGTATAGGTAGAGGTGATGCAACAAAGGGGAACACCTCGCGCAGCGTGACTACTCCCCCTAAGAGGAAGGGATGAAGTGAAGGAAACACAGGAGGTCACAGGTCGCAGCCAGGCAGACCACGGAGACGCGTGGAAGTCTAGAACAGTTCCAGACTCAAAGACAGTTTCATTGCTGTAGTTGCCTGGAGAAGGTGATGAGACATAAATGGCATACACAGGTAGTATGTGTATTTAGTTTTATGTGCAGTTTTTCTTATGGATTTTATCATCATGGGCATAATACGTGTACTTTAAGTATATCTATGCTCGACTATATCCAAATGTATTAATTATAAGTCCGACAGCGATCCTTTAATGAAGCTTCTTAAGTTCAAAATTTCATTAAAAGACTGGTCTTCATCCAATCAGACAATTCAATTTTCATTAAAGGACAGGTGTTCCATCAATCAGAGAATTCCCATGCACCAATGGCAAAGTGCAACGTCTATTAATTCTCGAAACGCAACTAGCGCGAGTTTAGAAAACGCTAAAATGTGGGGCACTGCTGACAGTGAGATGCAACTTACTCCGCCTAAGTAACATGAGACACAAATTAACCTCAATTCAGCATCAACTTCCAAGAATATTGCACTAAGTACAGTTCTGCAAATGAATTTCACTAAGTATACAATAAATAACTTATACATGAAATAAAGTTTCGTCTGAAAACCAATATATTCAATTTGCCTTCTAGTTTTCAATGTTACGTAGCACTCCAAGGTTATCATTTTCAACATGCAGCTGTGATGTGCTGGAAGTGAATCGATCGTTTAGTGGTGCCTGCGCAGAACTCCAAATATCAACTGATGCAATATGTTGGTCATGGTCTGTGAGTGTACAACATTTTACAATATTTCAACTATAAAATTAGGTATATGGTTGAGCATAAATTGTGGTGCGAAACTTAAATAGAATGGTACTAATTAAGACGCTCGTATGAAAATTACTATACTCGTGTGTATGTATGTATATATATATATCGCGTCTCAATTACTACCATTATAGTGTCGTTCCATAATATACGTACTATTCTATGTTCTCTACTGGGTACACACACACACACAGAGAGAGAGAGAGAGAGAGAGAGAGAGAGAGAGAGGGGGGGAGAGAAGGTATTGCATTCTACCCAAAATATTAGATACCGGGATTTCACTATAAATACACTTTTTGAGGAATCCTGAAGTAAAAAGATCTTTTTACTTTCTCTGCTGTTGAGTAGGGGAAGTATTGTATTCCACCCAAAAATTCGATGTCGAGATTTCACCGGAAATATATGTTTTGAGACCCCCTGAATCCAAAAAAAAAAAAAGTATTTTTAGAAAAAGATCCGTGTGTCTGTGTGTCTGTGGACAGCATAACTCAAAAACGAAAAGTTGGTTAAAAACTAAAGTTGGTATTTAAGTTTAATGTCTTTCAAGGATGCGACACGAAGATTTTGAAGAAAATAGCCCCACCCTAAGCTACCCTTTACATGGAACATTTTTCGAAAATTTTGATTTTCTTGAAAATGGCTCTAACGATTTTAGATTAAAATGTCATATGTTTGAGATATTTTTATGACAAATGAAATGTATATCTTGAATTTTCTGGCTATAGCCCCTGTAGTCGG
This sequence comes from Tenodera sinensis, assembly GCA_030765045.1. Taxonomy (NCBI): domain Eukaryota; kingdom Metazoa; phylum Arthropoda; class Insecta; order Mantodea; family Mantidae; genus Tenodera; species Tenodera sinensis. The sequence continues at coordinate 200,752,187 of CM060961.1, forward strand.
ATTTACTCTGGACGACTTTTGCATAACTGGTAAACCGTTAGAGATAGACCAAATCATACTATACAAAAAATGCAGATCGTGCTGAAATACAGTTTTTGTAGAGTTGAGAAGCCGTCATTCGTTTTATTCACGGTGGTAATACAATGGAATGGAATTTCAAGGTCATCACATAGCGACACCCTCTTAAAAGTCTGTCGGTCCCTTTAACTGTTTATCGTACAACGAAATATGTAAGTAGTATATAGATTTAATACTGTTCTGGATTAGCAAGAAAGTTTGTAAGAATAGTTTGTAAAGAGTCTTGTGATGCAACCCATGGGGCGAGGAACATAAGCCGCGGGCGGAATGTTAGTACAAATGGTGGGACACAGGATAACGAAGTAGAAGCTCAGTTGTTCGGTCGCTCGGTCGGTCGGTCGGTCTGTGTTCCATATGCAGCGCATCTTTCGCCACCAGATTACGATTTGATTCCCAAAGGGATAGATCCTTTGCCGTGCTTCTGTGCACATGAAGACTTAACAATGCAGCGAACGGTGAAATGCCAGATGAAACGCTTGCTTCTTTGGCTGCTCCTCCTCGATAACTTCAGAGACTACTTTGAAGATTATTAGCATGTTAATGTAGAGAACTTATAGTGTTCTTAATGCTGCGGAATAAATAAATGTGCTATCTAAGTGTTCCTTCCTGTCTGCAAACTCATACCTAATAAATGTCCTTGTTGATATTATCAAACAGCGTATAATCTGTCAATCAATGATCATATTTTAACTTTCTCTACTGGTAAGTAGGGGAAGTATTGTATTCCACCCAAAAATTCGATGTCGAGATTTCACCGGAAATATATGTTTTGAGGCCCCCCTGAATCCAAAAAAAGCATTTTTAGAAAAAGGTCCGTGTGTGTGTCTGTCAGTCTGTGGACAGCATAACTCAAAAATGAAAAGTAGGTTAAAGACCAAAGTAAGTATTTAAGTTTAGTGTCTTTCAAGGATGCGACACGAACATTTTGAAGAAAATAGCCCCACCCTAAACTACCTTTACATGGAAAATGTTTCGAAAATTTTGATTTTCTTGAAAATGGCTCTAACGATTTTGATTAAAATGTCATATGTTTGAGATATTTGTATGACAAATGAAATGTATATCTTGAATTTTCTAGCTATAGCCCCTGTAGTCGTATTTACTCTGGACGACTTTTGCATAACTGGTAAACCGTTAGAGATAGACCATATCATACTATACAAAAAATGTGGATCTTTCTAAAATACACAATTTATGTCCCAATAAATTTTGTTGTAGGGTGAACCATTTCGGAGATATTCCTTGTTATGTGTGTGAGTTTCGGAAAACAGAACTTTCGTGAAGTGGGTCATCGTTGTTCATTGTTTTATATGTTAAGTGTGCAAAGACAACAGAATCTCAAAGCTTTAAAACATTTGACTATCGCACAAAGCCTACTGTATTCCCCCTTGTACCTACAAGGAAATAAGCAATTAGATAAGTTGTACAAATGTTTATCTTAACTAATACGAAGAAGATATAGGAATAAGAGTTTGGAAGAATGGCTAGTACAAGAGTAGAGAAAGTCATGTGAGTGCAACACATCAGATTTTTAAATAATCTGATGTGTTGCACTCATGTGACTTTCCCTACTCTTATACTAACCATTCTTACGCTCTTATTCCTTCATCTTCTTCGTGTTAGTTGAGCTAAATATATACAAGGAAATTGACAATAAGCTAATTTTTACAAGCGTTTATTTATCTCGATTAACTGAAGTAGATAGACGAATAAGTAATAGTTTGTACAAGAGTGGGGAAAGTCATGTAAGTGAAACACACACTGTTCAAAAAGAGCTGCTTGTAGGACTGTTAACATGTCGAGAAATAGTATATTACCTGCCTAGGCCGCTGAAGTTGTAATGAACACTTTTAAGGATGTAATAAACAAAATCCATATGGCACTGACCGGTTAAATCAATTTTAATACGATTTTACATAAAATATTTGATCACAAAAGCAGAAATATGAGCCAGCATTGTTTTTATGTTAATCATAAAATTTCTTCAAACCCAATATATTACTATTTATTTATGACAAAAACTTACTGTTGGTGTTTTTAAACACACAAGCCGTGTGTGGGCAATGTTTGAGAGGTAGAATTGCAACTGAAAAATTCAATGCCACAGCTGGGATCTGAACCACAGACTCTCTGCTTACCAGGTGGGTGCTCTAACCATTAAGCTACTGTGACAACCTGCCAGAATGATACCGAATTTTCCAACCAATTCATATTTCTCCGGTAACCCACAAAGTCAGTCTCACATCAGAGATATGTTTGTTGGTATAAATAAGTAATAATTACCATCTGAGAGTTAGTTAAACTCGGGACATACAGTACTTACGACAATAAGTCGCCATTGGGGTTATCGTCTCAAAGGCGCACGTGTTATAAACAAGGGGATATGGGAGCAGGTATAGAAGCTCAAGGCCGGCAGCTGGGAAAGCTATTCCACCCCACAAACTGATACCAACTGCATTCCGTCAAAACAAACAATCTCGGAGCGATGACCTCTTTTCATAAACACACCGACGAATTTATCATATTGAATTTCCGCGTTTACTTTAATTTTCGACTCACATTTCTGAACAAAGACTTCGAATTAAGGAAAATTAAATTATAATTACATTAAGTTTTTTACTTTGCTTTAATACAAAATTCATGGCACCAAGAAAAATGTTCAAATTAACGAATTATAAACGTTCGAATTATTAATGTTCCTCTGTACCAGTTGACCTAAATAACACAGGAAGTATGTTATTTTAATGACGTCATCCATGGTGTGAGATGTTACCTGTTCTGAGAGCCGATAAAGATGCAGCGTGAGGTTGAGGGACGAGGTCTCGCTGTAGTATACAGTGTATCCCCAGGCACTCCCACACCACTGGCCGCCAGTAGATGGTAGTCCCAACTCCCTGATGGTCATGTACCCGTCAGGACAACCCTCAGACGTGAAGCTCACGAACTGTCCCACTGTGAACGTGTCGAACGTCAGCTGAAACAAGGTAAACATCTTCAACACCTTGTCATGGACCTGCACTACACCAAGGTTACTCACACATGTACCCGTCAGGACAACCCTCAGACGTGAAGCTCACGAACTGTCCCACTGTGAACGTGTCGAAGGTCAGCTGAAACAAGGTAAACATCTTCAACACCTTGTCATGGACCTGCACTACACCAAGGTTACTCACACATGTACCCGTCAGGACAACCCTCAGACGTGAAGCTCACGAACTGTCCCACTGTGAACGTGTCGAACGTCAGCTGAAACAAGGTAAACATCTTCAACACCTTGTCATGGACCTGCACTACACCAAGGTTACTCACACATGTACCCGTCAGGACAACCCTCAGACGTGAAGCTCACGAACTGTCCCACTGTGAACGTGTCGAACGTCAGCTGAAACAAGGTAAACATCTTCAACACCTTGTCATGGACCTGCACTACACCAAGGTTACTCACACATGTACCCGTCAGGACAACCCTCAGACGTGAAGCTCACGAACTGTCCCACTGTGAACGTGTCGAACGTCAGCTGAAACAAGGTAAACATCTTCAACACCTTGTCATGGACCTCCACTACACCAAGGTTACTCACACATGTACCCGTCAGGACAACCCTCAGACGTGAAGCTCACGAACTGTCCCACTGTGAACGTGTCGAACGTCAGCTGAAACAAGGTAAACATCTTCAACACCTTGTCATGGACCTCCACTACACCAAGGTTACTCACACATGTACCCGTCAGGACAACCCTCAGACGTGAAGCTCACGAACTGTCCCACTGTGAACGTGTCGAACGTCAGCTGAAACAAGGTAAACATCTTCAACACCTTGTCATGGACCTGCACTACACCAAGGTTACTCACACATGTACCCGTCAGGACAACCCTCAGACGTGAAGCTCACGAACTGTCCCACTGTGAACGTGTCGAAGGTCAGCTGAAACAAGGTAAACATCTTCAACACCTTGTCATAGACCTGCACTACACCAAGGTTACTCACACATGTACCCGTCAGGACAACCCTCAGACGTGAAGCTGTCCCACTGTGGACGTGTCGAACGTCAGCTGAAACAAGGTAAACATCTTCAACACCTTGTCATGGACCTGCACTATGCTAAGGTTACCAACTCACACATGTGTGGTGTGCGAGTTAGGTAATTATCACACGTCCAACAAGTACTGGAGAACTACCTTCAAATAGAAACTGGGTATGATTTTAAAACATTCCTGCAGTTTCTGTACTAGTTAACTATAGTTAGTAGGAGAAGTATTACTTTCCATCTAAAATTATATGTCAAGATTTCACCAAAAATACGTTTTTTGAGGTTCCTTGGATATATACATTAAAAACATTTTTAATTTCTTTACTGTTTACCTACAGTAACTAGAGGAAATATTACCAAAAACTGGATATCAATATTACAGTGGATATTCACTTTTAAGGCTTCTTGAACTCCCAAAATTCATGTATTTGTGTGTGTCCATGTGTCTGTAAATATCATAACTCAAACCCAAATTACAAAGCACTTGTCCATTTTCTTCAGAAAAACAGTCTTTAAATTGAGAATGACTATTGCGAATAAGTACATGTCTATGTATTCTTTTGAAGAAGACTGTATCATTCTAAATTAAGAACAAAATTACAAACTAAAAACTTCACTTGTCTTAGTAATATTGCAAGTTCTTTGGTGCAAAGCTGACAATGTTTCGAGTTGACTCCAACTCATTCTCAAAACTATACAAATTCGTTACCAAAGCTACTGATGTTCATTTGAATCACCAATCTCTGAAAAATAAAAACATAGATATTTTAATTAATTAAATTGCACCAAAGAACTTGCAATATTACTAAGATAAGTAAAGTTTTTAGTTTCTAATTTTGTTCTTACTTTAGAATCTTGTTACTTCACTGTTAATAGCTTCAATTTCCTTAATTAGACTGTATCATTTTAGCCGGGAAGCAAACATTTCATACTGCGTTTGTGCATGTCTGTACATACACTGATGCCATTTGAGTTAGCTTTCCTTCTAAGGAGCTTTTATTTTACAAATGGAAAAATGTTTACTTTAAAAAAATTGAAATTGAAATAAAAGAGAAAGTGTAGGAGATGGAGGAATTCCGAATACATATTTGAAAACACGATGACAAACTGCAACACGTGCAACTATTTGTACTAATGAGACAAAATTCCTTTAAATTAAAAAAAAAAGTTGAAATTAAACGACTAAAAGGTTCAGTTTAAAAAATTGAAATCGAAATAAAAAAAGAAAGTGTGTGTCGTAAAGACACTGTATTCATGAACCACGTTTGAATAGCATAACATGGCAGATCATTACGGCCTTCGAATTCTGGAAACTTCTGTTGTATGAGTTCTTCAATGGATAAAGATTTTTTCAAACCACAATCTGTCACACACACACACACACACACACACACACACACACACACACACACACACACACACACACACACACACACACACACACATATACATACACACAATACTTCAAACAGAATGGATTATTTACAATATTATTTGCAGTCTTGAGTTTGTTAAAATCAGAATACTGTAAATTATCACTGATAGATGCAAGAGGAGGAGGCTGAGCCAATGTGCTAGTTGCTGGTTTATTGTCTTCACTATTTACACCGTCCAAACTAGCACGTATTCTACTCCTTTCTCTACTTTCAGATCTACTTTTTCTTTTTTTCACATTCAACTGTTACTTCACCCGCATGTTTTCTCTCACAACACGCTGTTCTTTCTGTGCCTGACTCAGGCATACTCACAACAAAATCGTATATTTTAATGAAGAAAATAGATTATAAACAGCGAGAGCACTAAACATACTCGAAATACGCTAGATATACGTACGGATACGTGTTTCAACGGATGCTTTGTTGACAACCAACAGCTGTACTCAGTGATCGCCACGCCGCCTGAACGTAGTATACGCAACCACAGACGAGAATATAAGAAAGTGAGAAAAGCGTTGTCTCACTCTTCTTCGATACCCGAAGAAAAGCCATACACTGCTTGCACTCTACCTGACACAGTGTTTACCTCCACAACCATTCGTCACACAGAAAGGTTGCGAATCAGAGTTTCAAAGCCCTCCCATAAGAAGTTTCACTTAAGAAGTTCAAATTGAACGACTAAAACATTTATTTTTATAAATTGAAATAAAAAAGAAACTGTGGATGTTGGAGAAATCCTTAATACATATTTGAAAACAGGATGAAAAACTGCATTAAGTACATATAATACAAAATGATTATCTGGGCTTGTGGGCCATGGTCTATTGGAAAATCTCCTTCTAGACGTTTCGTTCGAAGCTGCATCGAACATCCTCAGTGGTGTGATCGTAGTACTCTGCTGCTCTCGGCTACGACTGATACGGAGCCGTTTGGTTTCAGCTCGAAAACACTAGACCAAGGCCCACAAGCCCGGGTAATCATTTTGAATTTATGACACCGGCCGTGAAAGCTGCGCAATTTGATAAACTGTATTAAGTACCTACAACTATTCGTACTCATGAGACAAACGTCGTGTTGGCCAGTTGTAGAAGACTGGGTAGAAAAAGTCATGTGAATACAAAATTTTTAATCTTTATGTTAATAAGAATATAGTTATAAACAGCGTTCCGCTGTTTCAGTTTTCTTATGAATTCCCAAGAAACTAGATATTGTAAAAAGGTAGCATTTAAGTCAAATCACGTGAAATGTTCTTTTTGGGAACGTGACAGAATCGAAGACGAAGCTGTTACTATGCAGTTGGAGTCGCGTTTCCTTTCCTCCGTCTTCTCAACTGAATTATTTAATCATTCTTGTGCAGGCAGATTCCTTGTCCAGTCTTGTTTTGTTAGGTTGTCAGTGCTTATCAAGCTTCCTCTACCTTTATTTCTGTCCCATTACGCAGCCTGTGTTTTTATTCCCTTTAGAGCGTGCATGCTTGTTAACCTCCATTTTCTTTTGCGCTTCTAGAGGAGGACTTGAAACGGAATATTTTAGGTCACTTAGCTCCCGTGTAGATACCAGCACGCTTTTTATCTATAAAGTTTAATTGAATGAACAGCACTTCGCTTCTCGAGTGTGTTATACGTGCCATGCAAGAGAGCTCCTTCTCGTGTCACAAGGGGTTCAAACTTGAGGGTTACAAGACCCTTATAATCCATTCCAGATGAGCAAGGAGCTGACACCAACAAAGAAAAATGAGCTTCACAAGCATGCACTTCCTTTTCACAGACTTCACTACAGTCCTCTTTAAAATACCTACTATTTTGGGTACCACGAACCTAGATGATCAATAAACACAACAAACTACTTAATTAAAAGATAAAAATACGGAGAAGTGGTAACGTGTGTAGCCCGCCTTCGGGAGGTCCCGGGTTCAAATCACGTGAACTGAGTTTTTTTCGTGTTTTTCCTCAATTAACAAGATAAATACTAGATTGGATATTTAATACCATTAACAAAAGCTCCTCCTTAGGTCTAAAACAAGAGTATAAATGAAAAATAGATATTAATAGTGATTTCTTTACCATCTATTAATAGATAATGAAAGCAGATAGACTAAATAGCACCCTAATCCCATCTGTCGTCTCAGAGGCAGAGGTACAGTTGCCCTGCACTAATCCCTCTGTGGACTCTGATGGGTATGGTATAGGGATAAGACCTTGAAGACTAACTGGCCGCCACACACCGATCTACAGGTATCTCCTATATGACTACGTAGTCAAAGCGACGCAAAAGAAGCAAGGGAAAAATAATTTGGTACGTTGCATTCTCTAGTTACTTTTCTACAAAACCTTATTGTTCCAGTTACTCATTACACATTTAAACATTTCCTTGTAGGTATAAGAAGAACACGCTAAAATAAGGCGTGGTATACCGCAAACATTTGCAATAATTTTGGTATATTAAAATCAATATATTCTGACGGCACCCACGGGCCGAAAAGATGCCCAAGGTTAAGTTACTTCACAGAACTGCTTGCAAATACGCGATCCGACGACAATGAGCGCGGCAGAACAAAGCGAGTCCAGACTGTTCCAAATACTTTCGACTGCCGGCTTATTTATGAGAAGTGCCGAAAAAAGATGTATTTTCAAGAGAGAGTGCCAGCACTTGGCCTGGACTATAAAAGTGAGTGAAGAGGGCGCTTAGGATGATCTACAATACCGACCGTAGGTTCCCATCAGACATCCTCCACACTTATTCCGGCATCCCATACATTGAGGACGTTGTGTGGGACAGGACTCGCACAATGTATGCCAAACTCACACCTCACCCTAACCAGTAGGTCAACACACTGGGGCAATATGACCATCGTCTACCTAGACGGCGGCAGAGCTACCGCTTGCCCAAGGACGCCTTTAGCTGATAACTACCGCTATCCCCTCAAACACCTAAACTGCCAAATGTACTTCACACTTGACACCACCACACCCTTCACCTATTCCTCTCGGTTTCCTGTCGCTGGCACAGCATTGCTCGACGGTCCCACAAGCGGCCGGCGAAGTAAGCAGGAGGGCAATGGTCGCTCGGATGGCTAGACATTCAAGGTTAAACACATCCCACCGCCAGTGTCAATATAGAAAACCAATCTCCACCATTAAAGACATTACACCAAAGCTTGTAAAATTAGACACCTGTTAACTGTTAAACCACACGGGTAAATCCGTACTAAACAGATAGGTACCGTGGCCCCTTTAATGTCCGCCTGGGTTAACCCAGGCGACTTGAATTTACTCCTGGACTCCTCCTGGTGTTGGGGCAGTTCTTCAGAATTAAGTACTGTGTTGAGTTTTAGTTGTTATTTTTTAAATATGGTTGTGTACAATCGGTGCCGAGTGAATTTGAGTGTGTATCATTTGACACAGTTTTGGACATTTAGTCGCCACGTTTAGCTGCTCGTTATACAGAGAAACTAAAACTGAAAGACAGTGAAATTTGGTCAGTCCTTGACCTCGATCAACAAGTAGATATCGAAAAATAAACTTTCTAGAAATACTTTGCAGAAAAGGTATTAAAAATCTGATGTGTTGCACTCACGTGATTTTCTCTACTCTTCCAGAAACCATTCTTAAAACACTTATTCCTCTATCTTCTTCATGTTACTTCAGGTAAACATTTGCAGAAATTATCTTATTGCTGATTTCCTTGTAGGTACAAGGGAAACATGGTTATACAGTAGGCTTTGAGCGATAGTCAAATGATTCAAGAATTAGTTGCTAAGAATGGCTTTAAAATTCCCTAGCCCTCCCAGTCAGTTATTGAATCTTCTCAACCTGGGGCCTCTACTTCTTTATCAAGTGGCTCCTTAATTGCCCCCCCCCGGGACCTAAAGAGGCTGAGTGCACCCCGTGCCAGACATCCAAGCGCGGCAAAAATCCCCATGCTGGTACCGGGGATCAACCTAGGTCCTCCACGACAGAGGCAAGCGCGCTACCAACTTCGCTACGGAGGCGGCCAATAACGTATAACATATTTACCATAAATAGGGCGTTTGGGCGCGATCTGCACTTTTTATGCAATAAGATTCTGTCTGTCTTACTGTGTAGGAGTTATGCAAAAGTCATCCTAGTGAAGAGTAGCTTGTGGACTTTACCAGGATATTCAACATAAAGATTTCATCTTTCACAAGAATATCTTAAGTGTATGGCATTTTAATTAAAATCGTTAGAGCTGCTTTTGGTAAAACTACGTTTTCGAAAACGGACTCTTATAAAGGGTAGGAGGATTTTCTTGAAAATCTTTATGTGGCGCACACACACAGACACACACACACACACACACACACACACACACACACACACACGTGGAGATTTCTGATAAAATGATTTAGATTCAGGGGATCTAAAGACTGGTATACAGTTTTTTGGGGGTAGAAAGTAATATCTTCTCTACCTGCTATATAACGGGTGATCCAGAACACTCTGAACTGGTTACGCGGTGTTTTGCCTATACGCATCCTCGGCGCTTGTCGCTGACTGCCACTGTCATAGAACAAGGCGGATGAAACCATGCAACATTTTTAAAACGTGTACTTTTGAAGTCTTTAATTACCAATGTTATTTAAGGAGATACTGAAACTCGCCACCATAGTTGTCCATAAATTCTTAGTACCTCTTTAGGAAACTATCCATCACTCGCCGTAGTTCACATTGAGAAATGCTGGCAATCTCCCGACGTATATTTTGTTTTAATTCTTCCAGGGTGCGTGGGTACACTTTATTTTTTGTTACCCCAGAGATAGAAACCGCAGATCACCTGGAAATTTTTCTGCAAATAGCACTTTCACTTGGCGAGCTGACTGTGTTAACACATACGAATCATAAATACATGCTGTGCAGTAGAAAGCAAATGCTGAGTCATAATACACTTTGTGATTAAGTACAGCACAAAATAATAAAGCACTCTGGTAATGACTCAACCACACGTCAGCTCAATACTCTACTTTCAGAGTAATAAAAACATGTCTACCGTGTGACATTGTGTACAGCAGCTGCGTTAGCATGTTTCTGTGTGCGCAGTGAAAAAACACCGCGCAGCAGTCAGCATGTTCTTGGGTCTCTCTGCACTAATAGTCACATGAATGCAATAGTGAGTGGGTGAGTGAGTGAATGAGTGAGTAAGTGAGTGTGAGTGAGTGAGTAAGTGTGAATGAGTGTGAATGAGTCAGTGAGTGAGTGTGAGTGAGTGAGCGAGTGTGAGTGAGTGAACGAGTGTGAGTGAGTCAGTGAGAGTGAGTGAGAGAGTGAATGAGTGAGTGAGGAGTGAGTGAGTGGAGTGTTTAAGGCCCCGTCAACAGCTAGTCCAGAATGTAATATTGATCATTTATGAATAATTTTCTGAATAGATACGAAGATAAATTACATTTAGTAGAGAATTCCCAAAAGAATGGTTGATATTTATTGTACTCCGCTTGTAATAGGGAGTGAAATTAAAATATGTCCAACTGCGCAAGGAGAAAGCTTCCAAACTATCTGTACTTTGTATGGATGGAATTTAATAATGCTGGAAGTTCTTCTTCATAAGGTTCTGCTGATTTCCAATACTGCGTGACTTCAGTGTAATGAGCGACGTGCACGATTCTCCCTCTGTCTTCATTCATGCGTTTTACTTTCTCTACACCTATATATGCAGTCAGGAGGAACTATTGTGTTGCATCTAAAAGTGTGTGTGTGTGTGTGTGTGTGTGTGTGTGTGTGTGTGTGTGCGCGCGCGTGCCTGTGTACAACATAACTCAGCAACGAAAAGTCTTTTAAAAACCAAAGTTGATATTTAAGATTAACATTTCTCAACGATGCAACACGAAGATTTTGTAAAAAATTCCTACACTCCAAACTTCCTTTTAAGTGACACATTTTTCGAAAAGTTTGCTTTTCTCAAAAATGGCCTTAACGATTTTGGTTAAAATGCCATATGTTTAAGAATTTTGTATGACAAATGAAATGTATAGTTTGAATTTTCTGGCTATAGTCCATGTAGTCCTGATTTTGTAAGAATGGTTAGTACAAGAGTAGAGAAAGTCATGTGAGTGCAGCACATCAGATTTTCTATATTATATTATATTTCTCTAATACTTCCTATAATTTGTTCCTCAGAATTGAGCCATAAACTTTTCAAATTCTAACGTTATCAAACGGATTTCTTCTCCAACTCCAGCTCGTTATTCTAGTAACTTTTGGATTAGAAATTTATTGTCAACATATGACCTTCCCGGTCTGAATCCATTTTGATCTCTGTTTTTCTCTTTGATTTCTCTTTATACTCTTTTTTAATATGTTTGTAAAAAATCTATATTATGTATGATGAATGTACCGTCATTATTGAGAGCACAATAAAGAAACTGTACTCTTTCCATGCAGCAACTGTCACAATAAAATACAAGTCCTAGGTGCGCTGCGGAAAAATACGCAAGTCAGTGTAGTGAAAGTGAACTACGCATACACACGATCTGTGGCCCGGCTATAAATGAAACGCAAGGTATAAATCTGTTTTAATTGTTGAAAGAAAGCACTGAACTTGCGCGTGAGGCGTATCTTTTATTTTTGTCAACCCTTGAAGCAAGGGCTAGTCTTTCTTTTCTCATTCTGAGGTAATATTTAGAGCAAACATCACGGTGCCAATGGAGCATAAACATGGCACAGATGACGTAGCAAAAGTTTATTGAGAATAAAACAAAATGCCTCAATAAACTCAATATCGCGATAAAGTTAAGGCAGTAATTTGACATGCCGTAAAAGTTTGCCAAGGAATTAAAAAGTTGGTGAAAGTTGCGAGCAAATACATAACACCGCTGCGGCGCATTTTTGTTACTGTTCGCTTTATGCGAGCCAGCCCTATAAGAAAGTTTTATATTACTTTGAAACAAAATATGGACGTAAAGTTTACGGCATATGCAGCAGCGCATCTCTGGGGACGGGAGAGGTGCTTGAGACTGTTTGTCGTATCTCTCGCTCACTCGCTCGCTCGCTCTTTGTACACGATTTATTGTCAACTCGATTGTATACCACATGGATTGTGTCTTTTTCTATTTATTTTCTCTTTTCTCCTCTTTCTCTTTTCTTATTCTATTCTCCTTCTCCTCACTATTCTCCTCCTCTTTTCTCCATATTCTTTTCTTTCTCTCTTCACTTTTCTACTCCAGTTCTTTTTTTTTCTTCTCTTTCTCTTACGTACACATGGGTCTTGTGTTCTTCTCGTCTTCTATTTCTCTTCTTTTATTCCTCTTTCTCATGTTTTTCTCTTGCCTTTTCTCTTCCTCTGCTCATTCCTCCTCTTTCTCTTCTCTTTCTCTTGCCTCCATATGGATTGTGTTTTCTCGTCTTCTATATGCTTCTTTTTTCCTCTTTCTGTTCTTTTACTCTTACCTTTTCTCCTCATTCAACTCTCTTTCTCATCTCTTTCCTCCTCTTTCTTTTCTCTTTCACGGATTGTGTGCTCTTCTCATCTATTTCTTTTCCTTTTTTCCTCTTTATTTTCTTTTTCTCTTACCTTTTTCTTATTTACGCTCTTTCTTTTCTCTGTTCTCCTTTTTTCTTCTCCTTTCCTCTTCTCTTTTTCTCTTTTGTGTTCCCTTCTCTATTCCTCTCTTCTTTTTCTCTTCTTGTCTCCACAATTTTCTTCTCTACACCTCCCTCCTCTTTCTCTTATTATCTTCTTTCCTTTATATCCTTTTCTCTGCTTCTGCTTTTTTTCCTTCTATCTCTAATTGTTTTTCCTTTTGCTTTCTTCATTTTACTTTCCTTTTCTCTTCTAATCTCTTGCATTATTTTAAACTTTTATCTGTTTAGTTATCTTTTCTCATCTTTTATGTTTCTTTTATCTCCGCTCCTCTCTCTCTTCTATCCTCTTCTCTACCATTTCTTTCCTCATTTTTATTCCTCTCTTGTCTTTGATACTGTTATGCATCGCATTTCCTATCTTTCCTCATATTTTGTCCCCTCAATCTCCATTCTTTTTCTGTTTCTTTTCTTCCCCTGTTTTGTCTTTCTTTTTCTCGTTTTTCCCTTCAGTTTCTTCACTTCTGTTAATTTTTGTTCTTTTCTTTCCTTTTTTCTACTCCTTTTCTTTACCTTCCATTCTTATTCATCTCCCATTCCTATTCCAGGCTTCTTTCATCATTCTCTCCCTGTCCTGCATTCCCTCCTTTCACTTTTCCCTTACACTTACCTTCCCTTTTCAGTTCTAGTTTCCATTTAACGCAGGAATTGGAATGGGGGAAGAACAGCGATGTTAAATGTGCCCCTGTGTCCATTAATTATTTACCATAAAGCAGGAGTTGTATTCATGGTTTTTCCTCTGCCCTCCGGCAGTTCAGCTCCCCGAATCAATTTGCACATTTGTTTCATACCTTCATTGATCATTAGGTGTGCAAGTATGAAATAAATCTGATGTTTAACTAGCACATTTATTATTTCCATAGTTCACCAGTCATAAGGTGTGCATGTGGAAATTTGGAAAATCCAGACCTTTAACAATTCTTACTGAAGTTTAAGCCAGTTATTACAAATAACAAATGTTTTTATTGTATTAATTGTGTAAAATGCTCCAGAATATATTTATGGGGTGTGTATACTATGTAAATATATAAAATGCTATCGCTTACTTAAAACTTTATTTACTGCCATTCATTATACAACAACAGAACCTTGTTGCTATGATACAACTCTTTTCTTTTTTTACTGTCGTGTATACATCCCACATATTTAAAAATGCGAAGTGTTGCACTCATATGACTTTCTCTACTCACTCATATACAACTCGAGACGTAACATTAATTCAGTAACTGCTTATTAAATAACTGTGTTTTCAAATAATGTCCAAACTAAACCAATTAATTGAAATAACGTAAATGTTGTAAGTTTTCTTTTTCTGTAAAGAAACCCGTAATGTATATTAGATGTGTTCTTACAATCACAAATAAAAGAGCAGCGAAACGCGACCATGCGATTCTTACTTGTTTTAGTAAACAACGTCAATTACATTGATAACAAAATAGATTTTAATATAGTAATCATTATTTATTCGTAAATCACTTCATTTTATTTGGGAAATAGTAATAACATCACTATAATGTGGCAGATAATTGAAAAGAGGCAAGCATACATCCTAGAGTCTCATATTCCATTTGTAGACTATGAAAAAGACTTCCACAGAGTGTAATGGAAAAAGTAGGTTACAAGTAAGTACTTATACAAGTAATAAAATCTGATATGTTGCACTCACATGACTTTCTCTACTCTTGTACTAACCTTTCTTACAAACTTCCTATATCTTCTTCGTGTTAGTTAAGATAAACATTTGTACAAATTATCTTATTGCTTATCTTCTTGGAGGTAGAAGGAGAATGTGAGAATACAGTAGGCTTTGAACGATAGTCAATTTTTTTAAAGCTTTGAGATTCCGTTCTCTTTGCACACTTAACATATAGAAGATGAATAACAGATTTAGATTTGTAGGTTTAAGGGCACTCAACTTCTAGGTCATTAGCGCCCTTCTAAAATTCATGGCAATAGCCAGATACAAACTTGAATCAAAAATAAATTACTAGTATCAAAGAAAAAATACACATAAACGTAAAAATAGCGGCAATAGCCGGATATAAAACAATGTAATAAATAGGTCAAAGGCTAATAAAATATCTAAAATTTTAAATCCTCAAATAGATATTACAATCCGCTAAAAACTTAAAAACTTCCATTTCACAGAAATATGTTTTCCAAAACTCACACAAATAACAAGGAATATCTCCGAAATGGTTCACTCTACAAAAAATGATTTAGACATAAATTATGTCTTAGCAAGATCTGCATGTTGTATAGTAAGTTTTGGTCTATCTCTTACGACTTACCAGTTATGCAAAAGTCATCCAGAGTAAATAGGACTACATGGGCTATAGCCAGAAAATTAAAAATATACATTTCATTTATCATAAAAATATCTCTAACATATGACATTTTAATCAAAATCGTTAGGGCCATTTAGAAAATAAAAAAATTCGAAAATTTTTCCATGTAAAGGGTAATTTATGGTGGAGGAGTTTTCTTCAAAATATTCGTTTCGCATCCTTGAGAGACATTAAAGTTAAATACCAACTTTGGTTTTTTGGCGACTTTTCGTTTTTGAGTTATGCTGTCCACACACACACACACACACACACACACACACACACACACACACACACACACACACACACACACACACACACACACAACAGACACACACAGATAGCCATACAGAAACACACACGTGCACCTTTTTCTAAAAATGTTGTTTTGGAATTCAGGCTGCCTCTAAACATATATTTCCGGTGAAACCTCGGCATCAAATTTTTGGGTGGAATACAATACTTCATCTACTTACTAGTAGAGAAAGTAAAGTAGCCTATACCTACTTAAATAATAATGTAATTTTAATTAATACAGGTAAAGAGATAGTAGTATGACCTATAGCAATAAATAGAGGTGTAAGACAAAGGCACAGTCTATCTACCATATATGTCGGCGACGTTGTTAGACAATGGAAGCACTAGGTTAACTTGGCAATAAAATTGACACCTAAAAATGTGCATTTCAACACTTTACCATCTCTCTATCACCAAATAATTATACGAAAGACGGAAAATGATTAACAAGTTACTCTATATTGCTTTTACTTAAAAAGCAAACCATACAACTTGAAAATTTCAACAACAAAAAACAAAAAACAAACAAAACAATTATGGTCTTTCAAGGAAAACACCCATTACGCTCTAAAACAGTACTAGATGGGAAACCAATAGAACAGGTACCGGGATGTGACATAAGTTATGGAAATGATAAATCTCCAATAAGTTAAATAAGCTTCAAATGATAAATAGAACATTAGAAAACAAAGCCAGGGAAGATACACAGATAAACACTAATGCTTATATACTGAAGTAAGGCCTGGATAATAACCGACAAAGAAAAATGAAAGAAGATACAGTCTGCAAAACTGAAGTTCCTAAGGAAAGTAAAAGGATGTACTCTAAGAGACCAAATAAAGAAGGAATTAAACATATATAGTATGAATGAAAGAATAGAGGAAAGGTAAACGAGATGTAGGGAGTATGTAGGGAGAATGGGAACAGAAAGAATAGATAAGTAATGGACTATAGACCTAAAGGGAGGAGAGATACCTATCAGAAGAGATAGGTATTGTGAGGTCGGAATATGCTACAAACCTACTCCTTGAAGTGAAGAAGAAGTTATAAAAATGCCACCTTCGGCATATAAACCCTCTACATAAATTCTCGACCATTACTATACCTACTAGGTCCGGTCTTAGAATGGGTGCGAATTATATGTTGATCCGAGTGAAAATAGTTCCTTAATACGCTGCGTATAGTATCGCTTATTTGGTACATAATAACAAACGAAGCGAATAAACACAGTCATTAAATTTTCAAACCATTTAAACATGATTTTAAATATTTTACTCCAATTTATTGTGACGTGGTAGTGAGTACTTGCCCGGTTGCCTTGTTTATTACAGTGGAGCAATGTTCTGGAGCCCATCCTCGCAGTAATGCATGTAGACATTGTCGGAACACAGACTCGGATTAGCGTAGAGAAACACAAAAAGGGCAGTGGTGAAAAGGCCTTGTGATAAATGTACATAACCCTTCTTTACAACGTTATGATATCCTGACTGGGAAAGATTGAATCACATTGACGTCAAAAGCAACTGGTGTATCTGTAAACAGTATTTTCAATTAAACTAATGGAACTGTAGAGAACAAACGGGAAAGGGAAATATATTTAGTGTTTTAGGGCAAGTGAATATTTTTGTTGAAAGTTCATTCGCTTTAAGGTACATAGTTTAATTTCAAACTATAACTCTAGATCACTGTTCAAGTGATACAGTTACTTTTGAACCTGAGATGGATGGCGTGGCTCTATCTACAGCAGAACTCGGATAATTCGAAGCTAAAGGGACAAGAAAAGAATTCAAAATATCTAAAAATTCGAATTACAAAAGTTTCGTCTAAAACTGACGGGTACACATATTCATCAGGATGTTCCGGTTGTCTCACACTTGTTCGACTCTATTTTCACTCGAGCCAGTGCTTAAAATTTTCTCCTTATTCTTCAGATAAGTTGACTAGTGTTCTGTGGTATCCCGCTCAAGGCCGGCAGCTAGGAAAGCTATTCTACCCCCAAACAGTATATCAACTGCATGCCCGTCAAAACAAACAACCCCGGAGAGATGGCCTCTTTTCAGAAACACATCGACGAATTTATTATATTAAATTTCCGCGTTTATATTAATTTTCGACTGACATTTCTGAACAAAGACTTCGAATTAAGGAAAATAAAATTCGAATTACGTATGAGTTGTTTTACATTGGTTTAATACAAAATTCAAGGGACCAAGGCAAATGGTTGAATTAACGACGATTTCGAATTATGTTGTTGTTAGCTAATGCTGGATTTCTGACAATGAAGTCATTAATCCTCTTGCTGTCCAATATTTTTCACTGATGATATTGAAGAGAGCAATAGCAGTAATAGTAACAGCTTTTTAGAGAGTACCATATTTTTATGTTTTGGCGGTCACATCGCTCTCTCACAACCCCCAGAATGTCTGGAGGACCACACCTGTCGTTGGTTTACGGGTCTCACCGACCTGACCGGGAGAGTTATCAAAATAAATTCACCGACCATATCCTCTGATTACCAATCAGAGGACGTATTACATGCCATGACAGGTCGGCATGTTAGGGGTTAAGATTTTATAGAGAAATGGAGAGGTTGGAAAAATAAAGACTCCCTAGCCCTCGGGAACCCTAATAGCATCGGGGTCGGAAGAGAACAAGAGATGACCAAGGTAAGGTCAGATAGAAAAGTTACAGTGAGGAGCAAAACACCAGTAAGTGGAAGTAATGTTCTGCTCAGCTTGGGTACCTTGTGGTTGCTATTTACATATCCCCTAGACAGAGACCCCTGAGTCTTTGTTTTGTTATGTGGATCAATGTATTATTAAGTATCAAAAGAACAAGGATATTCAAAACATAAAATTTTGTTTTTTGGGGGCTTTGGGGTTCAGGGGAGTTTTAGGGTAGTATCATATATGATACCTCGGGACTACATTAAATTTTTATGGATTTTTTAATCCTACCATCAATACAAAGTAGGCAAGAGAGAAAAAAATATGAGCGTAGAATGCAGAAGGTATCAAACATGGTACCACTAGCCATCATTTACAGAGTGAGAAAAAATCTAAAACCTGAGGTATCGTATATGCTACAGAAGGATGCAGGAGGATGTGTTATGTGTTGGACATACAAATAGGCTGTGTCCGACAGATAACATATGAACAGAGGCTATCAATAAACTCAGCTACATGTCGGAAACATCAGCTTGTATAAACCGTGCAACACGAAGTAGGACCCAGAAATAATTCGCTCTTCCAATGCACTCCAGTCATTCTTTCAATGGCTATTCAGAAACCAGTTCTACCTACATGAAATGACAGTTGCTACAGTAAAAGCTGTGTTACATAAATCCTATTGTTTTCTATTATTTTTATTTTCTCTCCTGTTTAGTACGTAATTCACCTAATATTAGGAGGAACATAAATGAATTAGCAGAAAAGTGCACAAACGTTCGAATTATTAAGTCTACTATAATAAATGCCATGTTGACTATATTAATATAAATAAAGAGTAAAAGGAGCTCTAAAAAGAAATTAATTATTCTGTTATTCTACATAAGTTTTATAATAATTTATTTTTATTTATAATTCTAATACTGTTATTTCTATTTATTGCACAACTCAGGTTTACTCACAAAATTATATTTTATAAAATGTCTTCGCCCGTTTGATGTATTAGTATAGTTTGTTTGGCACGAGGCACCCATTACTATGACCTTGAGTGAGACGCGAACACCTGAGAGCAGTGAACGCCAACACGTGTTCGTTGGTAGAGTGATACAACTAATATGAGGACCCAGAGGCAGTATAGATAAAAATGCGTGCATGAATTTAAACCTCCTTAATTTTTGAAGGATGCACTGAAGCTAAAATTTCGCACCAGTTTACGCGGCATTTTTTGTGAATTGCGCCAGCTTCGGTGCGTTTTATTTATGTCCGTACGGAATTAATAACGGCGCAGAAAATGCCGGAGGCGATCGGTGTTTGTAAGGATATCGGAAAACACGATTTTAATGAACCGCTTGTTAATTTGGTTCGTTTTGCGTCACCTAGGTGCACTTTGTCCCAACTAATTGGCTCATTAGATGTCTTTGAAAGCCGAGACTTCGCCTTACAAAAATACCTCAAGTACGCGACAAATTGAAAAAAAGAAGCAGGTCGCAAATTAAAATGTACAAGGTGGATAGGTACCTATGTTTACTTGTTATAATTTAACAGCGCAGAAGAAGTTCAGGTAGAGGGAACAGCTAAAGATGCGGGTAATGGGATAATTGGAGTAAACCGTTAGCATTAATTTCTAGCTTTGCTAGCAATCCTCGCCAATTAGGAGCTGCAAAACATTCACACCGAGTTGCAAGAAGACATTTAGGGCGATTGCTCCTACAGTAACAACAGTTCGATAAAGCACGCGTTAAACTACAGGTAAAAAACGTGTGCCAAAGACATTTTAGAAAACGCTTATCATGGAAAAGGGTTGGGTGAGACTGAACCGGGATTTGAACCACGGATCTTGCGGTCTCCGTCCGGCTGTTCTAGCCACTGAACTACCATGGCCAACACGACATTAACTTACTCGTATTTTTCCCGGTAAACCACACAAGAAGATCTCAAGTACATACCTTAATGGCGACAGTAGTATCTGTAAGTAATGAAGTCCCGAGCTTCATACATCGTTTAACCAACTATAAGGTTAATCAATTGAAATTGTGTTGTTTTGTAGTGTTTAACGCTCGCTTTTACTGCTACGGCATCGCAGGCGGTAACACTGATGATCCATGGAATGAAGATTCAGCACCGGTGGAAAGAGATGGCGGGGGAAACCGGAGAACCCGGAGGAAAACCGCCCCAGCGCCACTTCGTCCATCATAAATGGCACATGTGGGATCGAACCCGGGCCGCTTTGGTGAGAAGCGAATGGTCTAACCACTTGGCTCGGTGCGGCCTATTGTGTTTAGAGCACTCGGGTAGACACCGAAAGATCCGTGGTTCTATTCCCGACAATGGCATTGAACTTTTCACTCTCCTTCTATCCCTTTTCAACTTTATCTTACATGCACCTAGGGAGGAAGAATAATTAATTTCCAAATATTTATCATGATTAACAATAAATAGTGCTATCTCTAAGTTTTAAGTTTTCCGAAACTGACACAAATAACGAGGAATATCTCCAAAATACTTCACTCTACAAAGAATTATTTAGGCATAAATTGAGTGGTTTTAGCATGATCTACATTTTTTGTACAGTAAGATTTAGTCTATTTCTTACGGTTTACGAGTTGTTCAAAAGTCATCCAGAGTAATCCGGACTACATGGGCTATAGCCAGAAAATCAAAATATACATTTCATTTGCCATAAAAATATCTCAAACATATCGCATTTTAATCAAAATCGCTAGAGCCATTTTCAAGAAAATCAAAATTTTCGAAAAATTTCCCATGTAAAGGGTAGTTTAGGGTGGGGATATTTTCTTCAAAATCTTTATGTTCCATCCTTGAAAGACAAACTTAAATACCAACTTTAGTTTTACACCGACATTTCGTTTTTACTTTCTCTACTGGTAAGTAGGGGAAGTATTGTATTCCACCCAAATATTCGATGTCAAGATTTCACCGGAAATATATGTTTTGAGACCCCCTGAATCCAAAAAAAAGCATTTTAGGAAAAAGGTCCTTGTGTGTGTGTGTGTGTGTGTGTGTGTGTGTGTGTGTGTGTGTGTGTGTGTGTGTGTGTGTGTGTGTGTGTGTGTGTCTGTGGACAGCATAACTCAAAAACAAAAAGTCGGTTAAAAGCCACAGTTGGTATTTAAGTTTAATGTCTTTCAAGAATGCGATACGAAGATTTTGAAGAAAACTGCTACATCCTAAACTACGCTTTACATGGAAAATTCTTCCGAAAATTTTGATTTTCTTCAAAATGGCTTTAATGATTTTGATTAAAATTCCTTATGTTTGAGATATTTTTATGGCAAGTAAAATGTATATCTTGCATTTTCTGGGTATAGCCCATGTAGTCCTATTTACTCTGGATGATTTTTGCATAGTTGGTAAACCGAATATTATTATACAAAAATGTAGATCTTGCCAAAACACCTAATTTAAGTGTAATTAAATGTTTTTGTAGAGTGAATCGTTTAGGAGATATTCGTTGTTATTTATGTGAGTTTGGGAAAACTTTCAAGTGGAAGATATTGATTCATATCTTAGCCGTGCAAAGAGAACGGAATTTGAAAGCTTTAAAAGGTTTGACTATCGCTCAAGGCCTACTGTATTCCCGTATTCCCCTTGACCTACAAGGAAATAAGGAGTAAGATAATTTGTACAAATGTTTATCTCAACTAACATGAAGATACAGGAATAAGTTTGTAAGAATAGTTAGTACAAGAGAAGAGAAAGTCATGTGAGTGCATCACAGCAGTATTTCTTTTTGAGGAGTGGACATTTATTCTGTTATCTGGTATATGTCTTGACAGCACTACCCCACTAGTCAGGTACCTAGCTCCAGTTAGATCTAATTGATTACTTTCCTAATGCCAATGGACGTCGACCATGTCTGTTTTCTTGTAATCTTGTATAAGAACTGACCTGGATAAGATCGCCGAGGTCTCCGCCACCTGCCGTGAAGTTCAGATGACACAGGAATGGCAGTCGATCCTCACGTGGTCTGCGAATTTCCACCTCGTAAGTCCGGCCAACGTCTCCGTAATACGTCCTGTTGCACGCTGAAACAAGAGGCCATAGGAGTGCATTATCATTCATACTCACATATAATAGAACATTGAACTCTAATTGTACAATAAAAATCAAATCAAATCTGCATTACCATTACCCTGGCACCCAGTATCTAAACCAGGAATGTTCCTTACATTTTATTTCTGTTATGCGTTTTACATACTGTAACAAAACAGCAAAATTCGAAGTCCTGTTACTTTTCCAAACTTTATTTTCCTCTAAATTGTATCACAAATACCCAATTTCTTTCTGGTTGCTAACACAATTTATAGTCTTACGATTCACAATTGTGTTTCTGATAATCTTTCTGAATCTTTCAATGTCTTTCTCCACTTTCACTGTCTCTTATTTATTGACTTTACGACACAATCACTCGACGATACATTCAACTCACCAATAGCCCAGCCAACTTACTCTCGTAACTAAAAACCAACTGTACACGACGAGTTACACAACTGAATTAACTCTTAACTCCCTCTAAACTACCTCACTACTGTGTCTGTCCTATTTATACTGGAGCCGGCGTCACGTGACCTTCGAGATCACGTGCAACTATGACTCAGAGGAATTAGCGAGAAGCTTCTAGATCTTGGTGTTATCGCTGTTCGATCACATACACACAGTCCCTAGTTGCCCTGTAGCCGCGGACCTATCTTTTCTGTTTTACCGTCACGTATACACACCGCCGCTCCCCGTATCCAAGGTCACACTGCCCCCCTCTCGCCCGTATATTGTTGTGCGACCAATGTCACAATACATACTTTTCAATACAATACTGGCTTTTCTATTTTGCAGATAACACAATTAACTACAAGCTAATATAACAAAAATACAGCAGAAGAAACAAAAACACAAGTTCCGTCGCGTCAATTCTTCTCTGTTGGTGTATTCCAGTTTCCTGGATCTTCTCCGAGTACGCCATCTCCTCTAGTTCTTTGAGCTTGCAGTCTAGTCGAATAATTGTCGTTATCTGCTGTTGTGGTCCATTCCTCTATAATGCTCGACTCTTCTTTAATTGCGTGTGTCGGCACCATGTCCGTATTAACTGTAAAGTTTTGGCATCCGCCTTGGTAATAAACTAATAATAATGTTCCAAATACTTTTGCCTTCCATTTCCATTCTTCCCTTATTTATTAACTGGTGACGTAGTGTGCATTCAAATAACACATGTTCCGAAGTATTTCTTTTTTTACATTCCTCGCGGTTACTCTATTAATCTTAAAATAGATACCACATTGACCATGTTCGCTTGGATGGTTTTAGATCTTTAAGTTTTAGGCGTTCTTTGATGCTCGAAAATATTTTATGCATACGTCTTCCTTCTTTCATAATTTCCCATTCTTGCTGTCATTTTACTAATAATTCTTCTCTAACTTCTACCTTGTTGTTGCACTTCCTGTCTTCTATCTGTGCTATCTTGCCTTAATTTCCTTTCTTTAGCCAATATTTAGCACCTCGTTGTTTTATATACCCTAATTGCATAGGCTGATTCAGTGAAACTAAGCTTTTATAATTACAGTAAACTCGTTAAGTTTTTTATATAAGTAATCTATTGTGATGCCGATCGCCCGTCGAAGAGACGCTTCAGGTCAAAGTACCTCACACCACGACGTCACTAGGCAACAGATGGCATAGCCTCATTTCCGCATGCCTCATGTAGCCCAGAGTGACATTATTTGACGTGTTTTTTTCCACGGACCACTTTGTCTTTATACATTTCGAACTTAGTAAACATCCCCTTTAGGGCGGTGTGATTTGATGACTTACATTCAACTCACAATACTTCTATCACTGCAGCACTAACACTAACGCCACCACCCAAGTTATATAGCTCCACCAACCCTTTGCCTGTGTTGCCAACCACAGATCGAACAAACATTCCTTCGCGGAGATAAAACAATGCTGCCACTTATCTCTATCCAGCCCTCGTATTGTTCTATGGGAACAAAACATTGGTGAAAATCACGAAAACATGAACAAAAAAACATTTTTTAATTTTTCTGTCTAAAATTATTTACATATTTCAGCTTTCCAAAATTGCTTTAATTTCCGTTCTACGGCCTTTTAAAGGGGTTTAATTACACACTTCAATATCTTCCTATCAAGTAAAAATTTAATCATCCGATCGTACATTGAATGAATATTTCACAGAATCTATGAAAAGATATTTGAATTAAAATTATGCATATACCGAAAAGCTAGCTGAAAGTTATTACTAAAAATATAATTACCGATCACAAATAATTGCCATTTTCAGTCCGGAAAACTGATGAAATGCTGCATTTTGTCCCTATTCGATATTCCTATTTCCGTAGCAACTGCTCTGCAAATTTTCTTCCCCTTTACTTGTAACTCTGCAACGCTTTCAATGTATTCTTTTCTTAATGATGCGTTTACCTTTGCTACTGCACTTCTATGGTGAATAGAAGTATTTTATGCCACCCAAAAATTGAATTAAAGTTTAATCAGAAATACACCACTTTAGTTTAAAGTGTGCCTTCGCTTTCTAATCTGTGACGTCACACTTTGAAGCGCGTCCACGGTTACTTAGAAATGCACATCTGCGTGGCGTCATATAATTATGTATGCTGGTGGTACTATTGACAATGAATCCATAGTTGGTGTCAGGTGAGGCTTGTTAGCTGCTCCATAACGACTGTTTGCAGAATTTACAATACTGTACCTTGCTCTTTCGAATCTCTGGACATGATATAGAAAAAGTTCTTCTGGTCTTTGAGCAGGATGTGGGATATCATAACTGGTTACCATGCGCTTTATTCAGATAGGTGTTTTATTGTTTGTTTTTCCTGATACATGTGTACTGTGCTTTGTTAGTACTATACAGTTGTTACCGAGTAAAATATTCCGTGATAATATCTGAGGCCCATATTCGGATGGTCCTCAGCTCGATTCTTGTTGGGTTGACCACCCTGACCATGGGGTTTTTCGTGGTTTCCCTGGGTGGTTAGGCGAATGGTTCCCCGTTTAATACGAATTTCTGTCCATAATTCCTGTCACCAACAACCCATTAAATTTTCTAAAGAATTTTTAACACCAGGCGACGGCGGTTGGTATGTTGTGGCAGGACGGTAAAATTTACGCTATGGAAAGATTTGTCCCTCGCGTTTGACGGAACAGCGATGGCCTCTTCCTTCTTGGGAGTGTCTTCTCCATTTCAAGGACACCAAGGGTGTGGTTGGATAAAGTAGA
Organism: Tenodera sinensis; assembly: GCA_030765045.1. Classification (NCBI taxonomy): domain Eukaryota; kingdom Metazoa; phylum Arthropoda; class Insecta; order Mantodea; family Mantidae; genus Tenodera; species Tenodera sinensis. The sequence goes on from CM060961.1 coordinate 200,777,881, forward strand.
GTTTGCCGGTGATAAAATTGATGGAATCGTTAAAGACCCCGTACTCGTTAAGGCATATCGATCTGGTCACCTTTCGGGTCTACTCTTTATCCTTTCCTCTGAGGTTTTATGTTGGACATAACAAGTACCTGAGTGTGATGTTATGCTCCCTGTACCTCAGGACCCTGCGTCTAACTACAGCTGGCACAGCGAAAGCTTGCCAATCTGCAGGATGCTTAGAAGAAAACGTTCGTAAACGTAGCGTTACGCCTGTTGCAGAGCTATAGTATCTCTATTGCGGGCTCCAGTATCCAAGAACATCTCGAGGTGTTTATATTGTAGTGAGTGTGTAGAAGGGGAATAGACAGTGGGACTGGCATGTAGAATAATAGTGTAGAAATGGCTGTGGCCTTCAGTCGAGCGAGATAACGCGACTTTATTGCAGTAGTACTGAATTTTCATGCAGCTCTCGTTGGCAAGCTTCCGTTGCGTTACTCAAAACTATACAATTTATACAAATAATGAGTTAAGAGGTTGAACACAATGAGACCCCTTGCCTACTGCGTCCTGCCACGGATTTATTACAGACCAGCACCCATCTGTGAGGGGGAGATAAGGTGAATGGAAGTTTAAAAATTAAAATTATTTTGTTGTTTAACGACGCTGTCAATTGCCAGGATCACATCAGCGTCGCCGGTGTGCCGGAATTTCGTCCCGCAGGAGTTCTTTTACATGCCAGTAAATCTACTGACATGGAGCTGTCGTTTTTAAGCACACTTAAAAACCATCGGCCTGGGCCGGGTTTGAACCCGGGTGAATGGAAGTCACAAACCCGGTACAGGATGGCAAAGGTATATTCAGAGGGACGTGCAGCTACCACAAACGGAACGGAAGTCATTGAAGGAAATTAATTGACAAGGGAAAACGACGGAAAAACACAAGTTAGAGTGCGCTGCCACCGTGGATCAAACCTAGCACCTCCCGAATGCGATTCCACACGTTGCCGCGGCCCCACCTCGCTCCATTTATATAAATTATGTCACAGTTGTTTACACTAGATTACTAATTAATACTAATCGGCTTATATTGGCTATACATTTAATTAGTTTAAAAGAGCTCCTGATCGTCTAGGGATTAATTAGAAAGAAAATGTTTTATAAATAGCGCTTAACTATTACAGATAAATTTAGTGTGTAAAGAGCAAAATCCGGAGAAATTCCAAAGATATCTGAGGTAGTTATTACTGCAAAAGGTGAGAGAAGCTTATGATTTGAAAGTTAATTATCTACTTGAACGATAATTTTATTTGTTTTCTTTTCTTATTTAGACTTGGAGTTGATTAAATACAGACTGGGAAAGACTGTGGGATTATTGACTTCATAGAAGTCTGATTTTCCACTTGAAATATCAAAGAGATCATTGCTCGAGAGGAGGGGGTTAAGGCCTGACGCTCTAACACAGTTGTAAGTAACTCGTAATTATCAATGAAGGTTAAAAGCCTACTCAGTCGTTTGTCTAACATTTTTATTTTATCCATTCTACCTATAAAAATAAAATAAAATCTGTAATGTAACACTAGAATCTAATATCTTAATGCAGGGCCAATATTCCAGATTTGTAAATTTATTAATAATGAGACGCCGGGCGCGGTGCAAAACAAATAAGTGTTGGGGCAAAGCTACTTCACACCACATACCGGGTCGGTAAGCTAACATAGCCGTTCAATGCTTTTTCCGGAGCCTTCGAGAAATATCTGTCTACGTCATCGCCGGCGTGCGTGTGGAATTCGAGAAAGGTCCGTGTGGCCTCATCCCCTCCATATAAGCAGACAAGGCAATGATTTGAGAGTTACAGTTTTGAGTCTGTCAGTATGTCAATGGTACGGTGAAGAAGATTTAACGAAAACCGAGTGGTTGTATCGTCAGAGTTAGTGCAAGAGGGACAGAGGAAGTGAAGAAAAACACCAAGGCAAGGTTATGAGAAGTAAACGGTTGTGAATTGTAATATAAAAGATTGTAGATTGTGTTAACGAGTAGAAGAGAGCTGTGTATTAGTGCAAAACTTTATAAGTTATCACTATGATTTTTTCTACTTTCTTCTATTTTAATTAGAAACCATTCAAATTTTGTGTTAAGTTTCTTAACCTTGCTGAATCCTGTAATATTTCTTCTGTTAATTCCATTTCATTTTGCCTTTTTGTTGCAATAAATTGTGGTTTTTTTTTTACCTTAATTTACACAAAAACCGTTTAATCTATTGAAATACGCCAAAGGAAAAAGTTGTCGTTTATATAATTTTCTATTAATATAGCCATAAATCGAGAACCTTCAATGAATAATGATGATAAATTTTTTTGATAAAAATATTTTTTCTGGAAAACTATACTCTTTTCAACATTTTGGTATTAGATTTTCTTGTTATTCGCAATATGAGAAATTCGCTGTTAAAGTCTGACGGATCATTTCACTTCCACCCTGCGTGTGTGTGTGTGTGTGTGTGTGTGTGTGTGTGTGTGTGTGTGTGTGTGTGTGTGTGTGTAAAATAATCTCGGCAAACGCGTATCTCCATTTACATGTAGTAAATTAAAAAAAGTTTTATATTCACATGATTTTGTCTACCCATAATCGTTTATATTTATATGGCTACTACAAAGTACTGTCATAAAAGCTAAGTTTTCTTTGCACTTCATGATCAGTTAGATAAACTTTTGCAGAAATGTTGAATTACAATTCCTTATAAGTATAAAGATGGTATAGACAGAAGAATTGGCAGCCATATGTTTATGTATGCCCTCCTTGGGATTCCATAGTCTATCCATGACATTGCAAAACAACATAGAATCAGGAGAACTTCAAAATGACAAAAGTACTGCTTATAAATACGCGGCCTGACAACAATGGAGCGGTTAGAACAAGAGCGACAAGTGCGCCAGAACAAAGTTACTCTAGGAAATTCTAGAAGCTGTTTATTTCCGGATTATTTAGAAGTTCGTGAAAAGGTGATTTCCAGTAAAATCCATGCTAGGTCATTCTCGACTATATAAATGAATCCGATGTTAAGAGAAGGTTAAGCGTTGAACGAAGCAGATGTTAGTAGTAAGTTAGTTTTAAGTGTGTGTGTGTGTGTGTGTGTGTGTGTGTGTGTGTGTGTGTGTGTGTGTGTGTTTGCAGTCATGAGAGTTTGAGTATCACTAGAGACAGTTACAGGCATTTAAAGTGGCGACAGAGTTGTTTATTGTGTGAAGTAGGTTTTCGTTAAGCCTGTTTAAGTGACTGCGAGTGTATCGTCGATAGCAGTTTGTGGGACAGAGAGAATAGAACTGAAAGTCAGTGAAAGTGTGTCAAGGTTATGAGAGGACAGAAGAGGTGATTCGCGAAGTCCACTAGCCTTAAATTGTGCTAACGGTAACAAAGGAGACTGTGTTTTGTTATTCAATTTTAATGGAAGTAAAGAGACAGAAAAAGTAACTGGACTAGTCAATTATCACACTGGTGTCAAACGTGAGATTTGTCACATTTTTAATTATTTCAACTTGGATAAGCAGGAGCTACCGACTCACTAAGTAGGTAACCATCTTCTCTATTAGGCATATGTTTGGTAGACAAAATAAAAAGTGCTTCTCGTATTTAACTAGCTCATATAAAATGTAGATGTTAAAAGCAGAAATCTGGACGAGTGCCAACACATCTGAAGTGGATATTAGTGCAAACAGAGGACACAGTTAAAAGTTAATTCCCTCCTCGAAAGGACATTTTATTTGCTCTGTTTTCCAGTCGAGAGTTGCATTTAGTATTCCTTGGATGGCCGCACTTATGGGCGTAATAGCCAGATGAGTGGTAACAGCGCATTTATTTTAAAATGGAAATGTGCCAAGGAGCGATGCTCTATTACTCGTGAAGGTTAAAGACCTATTCATAACATTGGTCTAGCTCTCTATTTTATCCACTGATGTGTATAATAATTATTTGAATTTATAGAAAGGGTTTCAGCAGTATAAATGCAGCTATTTTTATTAGTAATTGAGAACAGTCTAATGAGCAATATCACATCAATATTTCCTTCATTTGTGAACTTATAATTTACATATTAAAGTAGTATGCTTTCAGTTTGGTTATTATCTCTTAAGTAAGTGTGGCACAGAAAGTATGACGGAGAGTGATCCGGCCTTACGATAACGAATAGTGCACTGGAGCAATGCTTCCTGTAAGGTCAATAGGTCAGGTATTGAGGTGTAAAACAAAAAGGTGGTCTACAGGCTTTGCTCATTTCGCGGCGTAGTTAAGACCATCCAAAAAAATCAGGATGTAAACTTTATGATTAGTTTGTGGGAAACCTCTTAGACCAGCGATGTCAAACCAAGCGCAGTACTCGTGGGCAAGAAGCGTTCCGAGATAGACTGTGGTCACAAGCATTGCGTACAAATTTCGAAGGAAAAATGAACTCAAGTGTTTATTATTATTATTATTATTATTATTATTATTATTATTATTATTATTATTATTATTATTATTATTATTATTATTATTATTATTATTATTATTATTATTATTATTATTATTATTATTATTATTATTATTATTATTATTATTATTATTATTATTATTATTATTATTATTATTATTATTATTATTATTATTATTATCATCATCATCATCATCATTATCATTATCATTATCGCTATCGTTATCGCTATCGTTATTGTTATCGTTACCGTAATCGTTATTATGATTATGATGATTATTATTATTATTATTGTTGTTGTTTAAAACTATTTACTTGCATAGATTTTTGATCATAAGTTTTTAATATTAATTACAATAATAACGTAATTATTCAAAAGCAAATATTCCAAAAACAACAAATAAAACCACAAAAGATAAACAATATTTACACAACTTGTAAATTTGCAATTAAAAAGGAAACTACTCCTGTAATATAAAATAAAAATAGCTCCACATTAAAATATCTTCTTGTGGTATATCTATGAACATCATGCCCAATTTAAGCTCTTCCCCAAAAATATTAATATTTGGTGAAACATTATTTACTGAACAAGTCTCATGGCAGATGTAAGGTTATATTTTACTCTTAGATGGTACTTCGTTAAGTTCATTAAATAAAAAGTTGTTCGTAAATGTATTTACTGCGAAACATCAACATACTTCCTACAGCAAATTTACGAAATTCTGGGTATATTTGTGGGTCAAAGGCTTGATAAAAACTAACAATATTATCACTATACGCCTTATTTGATCATAGTCACAGCAAAAATCAGTAAGTTCTAGTTAAAGTTCAGCTGGAACACTCTCGGGATCAGTAGAATACAGCAAAAAAAAAAAAAAAAAAAAAAAAAAAGGATCCAGTTCAGGTTTGAGAGCTTCCAAACCTGAAAAGGTTCCAACAAACTCCTATAGGAGTGTATCGAATATGTTACAATACTAATTAACTTCTGTGCTTATGATAAGGAATTGCATATGTGGAAGTGACTTAACTTTTTCCATGGTATGCATGCTGTATAGCCCTGATTAACACTGTTCCAAGCAGAGCATGTTCCTGTTACGGGCACCGTGGGTCTGCAGAACTCTAAAGCGCACGCTTGCGCTCAAGTGCACCATTTGACATTACTTTCTTAACGAACACAAAAAAGAACTAACATATCGACATGGACCCATACTTTAAAAATATAAATATTACTGTAGATTCGTACTGGGAAGTAAGACGAATGGTTCTGTACCAAGTGTTGAGTATTAAATAAATAAATATTTTTAAAACATCTGCACTTACACCCCTAATAGCAGTGCATGGGAAATATCTTGGCTATAGCTCTAGCTATTTCCCAAGCCATAATTGCTTACTAGCACAAATATTCACAACATACCGTAAAATATTGCCAGACATTAAAAGGAAAGAAATTGTAAATTAAATCAGTTCACTGTTTCCATGTTGTTTGTTCATTACTCAAACATATTACGATTAAAATATTCCTTTCTTAAGCTTATGCCCTAAAGATATTACACATTTGTATAAATGTTTACCAACTCTTCGTCCTTCTCTGGTTTATACTTCGTACTCTGTTTCTTTCCCTGATTACCCTCCCCTTATGTAGGACTTATAAGCCAGTGCCTAGGGTTAGACGCCTGTCGGGGAACAGAGGGACCTCTGGACCGGACAAAGTGAAGGCCTGGAAGCAGGTGGTCAGCCAAGTACCAGGTATGATAGGAAAATATGAAATGCAGGCCAAATGGATGATTGGAAGGGTGATAACAGAGCAATTGGTGGAATGAATGCCGGGGAAACCGGAGAACCCGGAGAAAACCCGACCAGACGCCGCTTCGTCCACCAGCAATGCCACGAAGGATGAGGAATAATCCTGGTTGGAGAAAAATTCCTACTCCCATACCGGAAATCGAACCCGGGACACCTTGAACAGCAGACAGGTGTTCTACCAACTGCGCTACGGGGCCAGCCTTTATATTTCGTACACTGCACTAAACTTCTTTTCGGTCTATACGAAAATTTCAAGAACATATCCCATCCCACACTGCCGTTTACAATATTTCTAAAATTTTTATTTTCTGGAAAATCCACTAACCATTTTGATTAAAACACTAAATGCTTAAGATACAAATAAAATTTATATCCTAAACTTTCTAGGTATAGGCTCTAAAGTTATCTTCATTCTCAATGACTTTTGCATAAGTGGAAACTGCAAGAAATAGAACAAATCTTACTACATAAAAAATAAACATCTAGTCAAAGCATACAATTTCTATCAAGCATTTCCAGTATATTGGTTTTAATATTACAATACTTATGCTTCTCCTAAATGGGAAGCTGTTATTTTCTTCCTGGATCATATTGTGATGCCCAGCGCGGCGCAAAACAAAGGACTGTCGGGGCCAGACTGCTTCACGCCACGTGCCGGGTCGGCGAGCGGGCAAAGGCGTTCAAGGTCAGAGCGCCTCGCGCAACTGTTGTCTGTACATGACTAACAACAATGCAAGCAGCTACACAAAAGACCATTTCTGGACAGTTTTGAGAAAGATCTGTCTACTGCTTCGCCAGCGTGTGTGTAGAAGTCGAGAAAGGTCCATGTGATATGATTGCCTCTGTATAAGGAGATCAGGAAAAAGCAGTGAGTTGAGTTTACGGTTATAGATATGAGTCGGTCAGTGTGTCAATGAGTGTGAGACAGCTGTCCGTGTGTGTTATCGTGAAAGATACGTCGGTCTTCATGAACAAGTTTGAACGAGCGTCGAGTGAGTGTAACATCGTAGTGAGTGTATGAGGGACAGAGATGTGCAGAAAGACACTGATAGGAGAGAAGTAAAAGTTGTGAGTTGTGAAAGTAGACGCTGTATTTGTGACAAAATGTTAGAAGACAAAGTAATAGAAAAGTAACCGGACAGATTTTGTCATTTTGTCATAATACAAAAAACAACGGAGTTTTAAAACCATCACATGAGACTAGCTGTTGAAAGATTTGACTGTCACTTAAGGCTACTGTTATTCTTTGTTCCCATTGTACCTACAAGAAAATAAGTAAACATTGTACCTACAACAAATAGTAAGACATTTCTACAAATGTCTACTTGGATTAACATGAAGCAGATAGAGAATAAGGGTTTGTGAACGTAAGTAATCAGGTATTTCTGTTTTGTCTCGGTGTGTAGGGTGCGCACGTTCTGCTCGTGACGTCACAGCTCCAGTATGGTTGCAGACTCGTTGTTCATGGCCACCGTACGGTTGCTGTGTTGATGAGGAAATGCTGAATGCAAATGAAGTGGATTATCTAGAAAGTTTTAACAGGAGGAGCGACCCCCTAGTGCAGAGGGGGCGATAGGAATGGTTACTGGAGCGTTTAGGAATCGATTTTCGGTACAAGAACACCCGAGTGAGAGAGAGATGGCGGCGGGAGGGAGGGAGCATGGGGCCGTGATATGAATCCTAATTTTTAGACGCACTGCTGGGGAGGTGCCTGTGTGCATTAGATAACCTGAGTACCTGCCTACCTTTGCCTTACTCTCCTCTTCTATCTTCCTTCAACTTGTTTCCCCCACCCCACTGCTTCGCTTTGGCCTCATTTTTACTTTCGGTCTACTACTTGCCTATGGTAAGCAAAGGGAGTACTACTGCATTCCATCAAAAAATTTGATATCAAGATTTCACGGTTTGAGGCTTCCAGAATAAACAAAAAACAGAAATGGGGAAGGAACATGTATGTGTGTGAAACAACCTGATGTGTTATATTCACATTATTTACTCTGCCCATTAGTACAATGCTTACTCTATTTCAAGCTAATCCAAATAAACATTTGTGGAAGTGGTTTCATTACATTTTCCTTATAGATACAATAGTAATAAAGGAATACAAAATAAATAAAATGTAAAATATTCCACCGCGGTCCTTACCTCTTTATTAAATTTTATCTAATACAGTGGAACTGAATAATTGGAAATCGTCGTTAAACCAAATATTTTTCTTGGTCCCTTGAATTTGGTATTAAAGTAATGTAAAACCCACATGTAATTCGAAATTTATTTTTCTTAATTCGAAGTTTTTGTTCAGAAATACCAGTGCCAATTATTCTTAACGCGGAAATTTAATATAATTCCATGTGTTTATGTTGCTTGTTTTGTCAGGCATGTAGTTGATGTAGTGTTTGGGGGTGGAATAGCTTTTCTAGCTTCCGGTCTTGAGCTTCTATACCTGCTCCCACATCCCCTTGTTTAAAACATATGAACCTTGAGTTGTCACTTGAGCTTCATACTGTTCAGTATGCCTCTTAGTAAACCGCGTTTTCAGAATAAGACTTCAACCTTTACGGAAAAAGTCGCCATCATTCGAGAAGTTAAAAAGAGTTTGAAGAAAAAATCTGAAATCGCGGAAGACTGCGGAATACTTTCTGAAGAATGAGAACATTTTAAGCATGTGTTTTTATTTTAATTTGAAAGAATTTAAACACAATTGAATGTTAACGTGGCGTTAAATCTCTCTTAGAAATTAAATTTCCGTGACATTTTAACATAAAATTGTGACTAAATTCATTCGGTTTAAGGTAGAAATACCTTGCAGCATTATTCACACGTTGTTTGTCTGACAGTGAAATAATAAACCATTTATATTCATCCATCAAGAAGCTAGATGGCGCCAAATATTTTACACTAATTATTATTTTTTGACAATAATTGTGTTAGGCATATTTGTTACACTCATCAGGTAGAATCCGTGGTTAACGTATGGTTAAAGGAGTACCTTCCACCCTGTATAAACATATTAAATTAAGGGAAAGTAATAGAAATAAGCAACTCCAAGAGGTATAAATAAATTATGTAAATTTGTGGTCGGTATCCAGTTGGAATGCCTTCTGGGTTCCATTAACTAAGGAAATGTTGGGAATTATTGTGAACACCAATAATATTTGTTTTATTTTATAATTTTAGTAGACTCGGATTTTATTTGTATAATTAGAATTGTTAGGTAGAGGAAGTATACCTAGTTTAAGGGGACAGCGTACTCTGAGCGAATACCAATTTTACATACCTACATCACTTTACAGAATTTACAATACACAAAAGGCTATCAAATGGAAATAATTGAAAATTTTACTACGTATTCACAATAAAATGAGACATATTTTGGTTTATGTTTCATGATTATCTCTGTTAAAATAGATTTTTAAAAAATTCAGATATATGAAAATTTATTGAAAAAATATTTTCCAAAAGCATACAAAACTTGGGTACCTGTTCCTCGGGAACCATTTGCAGCACACAACTGAAAAAATTCAGGCATGTTTTGAATATAGTTAGCTACTCTAGAAAGCAGAATTTTTAAGCTCAGTGTTTATTAAGCATATGTGAAAACTGAAAAGCTGTTGTAAAATTGCTTAAAAATCTACACATTATTTCCCAATTTTTCAATTAATTTTTGTACACTTCCCCAATTGATGTATTTTAAAAATTCTGCTTTCTAGAGTAGCTAACTATATTAAAAACATGCCTGAATTTTTTCAGTTGTGTGCTGCAAATTCTTCCCGAGGAACAGGTACCCAAGTTTTGTATGCTTTTGGAAAATATTTTTTCAATAAATTTTCATATATCTGATTTTTTTAAAAATCTATTTTAACAGACAGAACCATGAAACATAAACCAAAATATGTCTCATTTTATTGTAAATACGTAGTAAAATTTTCAATCATTTCCATTTGATAGCCTTTTGTGTATTGTAAATTCTGTAAAGTGATGTAAAATTGGTATTCAGAGCACGCTGTCCCCTTAAACATCAGCGCATTTTGGTGCAATATTCCAAACGAGTAGGTATAATTATTGGTAACAGTTCGTATATAGCTATGCTGGCTGGCCTGTGCGGTGTTCGAACTGTAAACAAAGCAGACTTTATTGTTCTTAGCACGCTGCTGGTTGCGGTGAGAGCGAAATGGTGTTGTCCTTTCCATGTTTACACGTCACTCCAGACTGTTAGACGGGAAATGAGACCTCCAGCAAATGTTTTGTCGAGGGAGTTACTTCGCCTAACATTCTAAACGAGTTCTGAGAAACAGAGTAGGCCACCTCTAATGCATCCATGCTGTCATTTATACTTCGCCTAGAGATATCTAGAATTGTCTAAGGGCAAGTATTCAAATACGAAAGAATCCCTGCTCTTGTACTGTTGTGCTTTTCAAATGGGAAGGGTTCTGATCTGCAGCTAATGAGATACGTTTACATGCACAGCGGTGCAAGCTCATTACCACAACTTTTCATATTTCTTGGCGCGTGTCAAGCCCCACTTAAGGAGAAAGCAATATGACAACACAGCAGGACTCTGATTGGTTACCGGCCTCGAGACGCTCAAAGACAAACTCCTTCCCATTTGAAAAGCACAGTAACCATTCTTACAAACTCTTATTCCTATATCTTCTTCGTGTTATTGCAGAAATTATCTTATTGCTTATTTCCTTGTACGTGGAAAGAGAATATAGGAATAGAGTAAGCTTTAATATTCCAACATCGAAGACATTAGTTGTGTTATTAAGATCTGATATGTTTCCTGTCTTTCTACATTGCTGCATCTCCTATGCCATAAACTATTTCCTCTTCCCTTGAAGCAGCAGTACAGAGTGTGGTGACGTCACACGCTGAACTCGTCTTCAGTGTGAGCTCACGTCACACCGTTAGTACTTGTGCTCTCCTGGTGTAAGCGATAATGAAATCTAAAGTTTGTCGCTATGTAATTGGTTTTAAATCCCGTTCTCTTTGTATAGTCAGCGATTTTAAAAAATCTGATGTGTTGCACTCACATGACTCTCTACTCTTGTGCTACCCATTCTTACAAACTCTTATTCCTATATTTTCTTCGTGTTAGTTGAGATAAACATTTGTATAACTTATCTTATTGCTTATTTCCTTGTAGGTACAAGGGAATATTAGAATACAGTAGGCTTTATGCGATAGTCAAATGTTTGAGATTCTGTTGTCTTTGCACACTTAACATATAAAAAAAATGAACAGCGATGACCCATTTCACGAAAGTTCTAAGTTTTCCAAAACTCACACACATAACAAGGAATATCTCCGAAATGGTTCACCCTACAAGAAAATTTATTGAGACATAATTGTGTATTTTACCAAGATCTACATTTTTTGTATAGTATGATTTGGTCTATCTCTAACGGTTTACCAGTTATGCAAAATTCATCCAGAGTAAATACGACTACAGGGGCTATAGCCAGAAAATTCAAGATATATATTTCATTTGTCATAAAAATATCTCAAACATATGGCATTTTAATCAAAATCGTTAGAGCCATTTTCAAGAAAATCAAAATTTTCGAAAAATCTTCCATGTAAAGGGTAGTTTAGGGTGGGACTATTTTCTTCAAAATCTTCGTGTCACATCCTTGGAAGACATTAAACTTAAATACCAACTTTGGTTTATAACCGACTTTTCATTTTTGAGTTATGCTGTCCACAGACTGACAGACACACACACAGACACACACACACGGACATTTTTTCTAAAAATGCTTTTTTTTTGGATTCAGGGGGCCTGAAAACATGTATTTCCGGTGAAATCTCGACATCGGAATTTTTGGGTGGAATACAATACTTCCCCTACTTACCAGTAGAGAAAGTAAAAATGAATAAAATCCTCCCATTTAAGAAAAGTAGAACTGCTGGAAAATTCAGACAAATAAGAAAGAATATCTCCAAAGTGTTTTATTTTATAAAACATATATTTGACACAAATAGTGCCCTTTAACGAGGTCTACATTCTTTGTGTGGTTAGATTTTCACTATATCTTACAGTTTACAAGGTATGCAAAGGCGAGCCTGAATGAAGAGAAATTCAGAGGACATTTCCAGAAATTTGAAATATGATATTCACTTGTCATGAAAGTATTTAAACCTATGATATTTTAATTAAAATTGCTAAAGCCATTTTTGACACAGTTACAGTTCTCGACATACGCTCCATGTAGAGGGTAGTTTACGTTAGGAGGTTTTCTCGATAATCTTCGGTCGCACCCTTAAAGGATTCTGAAGGTAAATCCCAAGTTTGGTATTAACCGAGTTTTCCTTTTTAAGTTATTTTATTAATAAACACATACACGTGTGGAATTTTTCCCTGCTTACTAAGGTATGAGAAGGTTCGATGTGGGCACTTTGCACTTAGATCAGTGAAATCTTGTGTGGGTGTGTCGCTGACGGGGTGTTCCCGCGGGAGGAGGGGGTAAGGTAAGAGGATACTGAGGATTGTCAGACTGAGGAGAGATCATCAGAGACAGAGGAGATGCCAAGATGGCGGAAGACGATAGCGTACGGTAGCGTCCAAACGAAGACAGTGAAGCAGTTAACGAGTGTCGAGTGATTGTACAGTCCAAGTCAGCTGTATGAGAGACAGAGAAGTTGAAGAAAGACAAAAGGAGTGCGTCAACGTTACGAGAAGTAAACAGTTGTGTGTTGTAATATCACGAAAAACCAAACTGTTTTAACGTCAGTAAAAGAGAACGGTGTATTTGTGAAAAAGCTTTAGAGGAGAATAAAGTGAGAAAAAGGTAATTGGACTGGAGTTCTGTAGTTTTGTTACGATATGTTTAGCAAGAGAGAACAAAAGTATGGAATGTATTTTATAAACGATAAAATATTATGATACTATTGTAATGAGAAGTAAAAGTATGTAATATCGCCACGTTGATGGGCCATGTATCTATTAAAAAAGAAGGAAAGAAAGAAAAACAGCAGAGGGAGGATATGTAATAACTTAAGATTAAAAGCAGGATGTGAAAATTATCAGTGAGGTAAAATGGAAGAACAGGAAATTTGGGGAATATAAATATCCTTCTCAGCATTCGCCTAACGACCAGGGGAAACCCAGAAAAAACCCATGGGTGAGGAAGGTTGGTCACGAGAAGAGAACCCATCACCTCTCATATGGGGACCATAGACACCACCGCCTGAGCCAAAGTAAGTAGCAGAGAAAGTAAAAATATGGTGACTTTCTCTACTCTTGTATTAACGATTCTTATAAACTCCTATTCCTATATCTTCTTCATGTTAGTTGAGATAAAAATTTGTAAAAATTATCTTATTGGTTATTTTCTTCTAGGTACTAGAGGAATATGGGAATACAGTAGGCTTTGAGCGATAGTCAAATCTTTTAAAGCTTTAAGATTCCGTTCTCTCTGCAGGGCAAAGATATCAAAGAAATGAATTATTCCATTTGTCGAAAGTTTAAGTACCCTAAAACCCACACAAATATCAAAAAAAAATTTTCGAAATGGTTCACTCTACAACAAAATTTATTTGGACATGAACTGCGTATTTTAACGAGATATAAATTTCTTGTATGTAAGATTTGGTCTATCCTGTCGCATCCTTAAAAGATATTAAACTTAAATGCCAACTTTGATTTTTAAACGACTTATCGTTTTTGAGTTATGTTGTCCACAGCCTGACACACACGAAGTTTTTTCTAAAAATGTTTTTTTGTGGATTTAGGGGACCTCAAAAGATATATTTCCGAGGAAATCTCAACATCGAATTTTTGGGTGGAATACAATACTTCCTCCACCTATTATACGTACTACAGAAAGTAAAAAGGGAATAGAATAATAATTGAAGATAAGCCATATCCAACAAATAAAGAAGCGTAGGTAATCAAAGGAAACTTTTAAGGAAAATAGAAATGCTTTTCTCAAGTTTTAACGCCCTGCTTTGAAATATAAACCGTAACAAGAATGTTTTCTATTTAAGCTTAGTGCAAGGTGAACTCCATTTCATTCACTCGCTCGATGTGAATCCGACAGAAGTATATGACAAAAGTCTTTGAACTTTAGAATGCTATTCCTGCAGAATTACAGGTTTTTGATCTTCGTGCTCTTTCATTACACTGCTCTGCATTAAAAATCACGTCTTCGAATGAATGCATGTTCCGAAACAGGTTTCTTTTTTTTGCGCTGGGTTAGATGGTGTAAACAATTTTTTCTGTCACGTCAGGTTTTCGAAATAAATGAAAACAAGGATATGTTTCATAAAATTTGGTATCATGAATTAGTTATGTCTTAGACAAGGACAGTGAGTGTTAAGTAGAGGGCTATCCTAGACCTACCGGACGTGACGTATAGATAGTGGTTGTTGTTCAAAATAAATGACTGTAGTATGAAGTACCAACCTTATAAAGCTAAAACTGAAGTTTGACGATGCTACGTTGTTTAGAACTTGTTTGATTCAAGACAATACCCCATTATCGCCATGGCCAAAATTAATATGTTAAAGTCTGAATTGCTTCCAGACACACGCTATTCACCAGATTTAGTGTCTTCTGATTATTTCCTGTTTTCAAACTTGAAGAAATGGGAAAAGATTTGCCAACAATGAAGAGGTGGAGTCTGCAGCTGATGGCATAGCTCGACAGTTGTCACAATAAACAGACTATCGGAGCCATTGAGAATCGCTGGGGAAAAATGTATCGAGCTGAAAGGAGACTACGTAGAGAAAACTTTTGTGCTACAGCTTTCATAGATACCGGGTGCAAGGTAAGTCATTACATAGTTTAAAACACTGGTAGATGTCAGTATTTGGAACACATTTTGTATCTTACGTTTTTGTATCTATTTCCTACCGATATATTTTAGTTTTCTCGAAAACAAGCTGGTAACACTGCAGATAGTGTGGGTGTCACTTTCACTAGGTCGGTACATAAACAAACACACTTCACTAATGTTACCACGCGTCTCGTAAACGTAAATAAATAACATACATTCTCCTTCCATGTTTACCGTGCGAGTGTAGGCCAATCAGCTCTCAAAACATTACATGCCTCTGCAAGTGACCGAACTGTGTACATCCATAAACCAGTTCAATTCCTTGACCAACCTCAACACAACGTTGTCGACTTACCTCGCGTCTGAAAAAGGTGCTTAGAGTATTCCTTCAGTTCTTTTAAGAGATTAATTATTTCGAAACCCTGTGCGATGATGTCTCACAATTACTACTGAAGCTATGTCAGAAATAAGTTACTCTACGCATCTTACAAGTAACAAACTATTATCTTCGTACATTCATGTGGGATTACGCATCCAATTTGGATCAAAAAGCCTTTATTCTTTCCCAATCGGCTGATCAAAGAATAAAATGTCATTAGACGTTTTCTTTGTAATGCTTATGTGAAGCACATATTAGAAGGAATATAATAATTTCCCTTCCATTCTGCATGTAGTGTTTATCACAAAGTGACTCTAAATAAGCTGATAGACATTTTTATAGGACCTCACACGAGGAAATTAATGTGACACCAATTTTGAGGCTACAATGAGCCAAAGACAAAACTATTCCTAGCATAGCTACAAAGATGTGTAAAAAATGTCCTAGGAAAGATAAGAAGTCCAGATTATAAAATCACTGTGAGCACCTTGTTGGAAAATTTCAGAAAACTAGGTTGAGTGCGAAGTTGAACTTCCTACATATTCACATTGACATTTTCCAGAGCATCGTCTTGGATTTCACAGCGAACAGAAGGTAAACGTTTTCACCAAAGACATTGAAAGAGGATACCAGGCAGTATATAAGTGGAACATAAAAAATAATTTCATAAATTAAATTAATCAATACGTCACTAGAATTTACAAAATCTGATGTATTGCACTCACATGACTTCTCTAGTCTTATACCTACTAGCCATTCTTACAAACTCTTATTCTTATATCTTTATATTTGAGATAAACAATTGCAGAAATTATCTTGCTTATTTTCTTATAGGTGCAAGGGGAATATAGCTATAGCTAGAAAATTCAAAATATATATTTCATTCGTCACAGAAGTATATCAAACACATGGTATTTTAATCAAAATCGTTAGTCATTTTCGAGAAAATAAAAATTTGAAAAATTTTCCATGTAAAGGTAGTTTAGGGAGGAGGTAATGTTTTTTTTTGAAAATGTTCGTGTCGCATCCTTGAAAGACATTAAATTTAAATACCAACTTTGGCTTTTAACTGACTTTTCGTTTTTGAGTTGCGCTGTACACACACACACACACACACACACACACACACACACACACACACACACACACACACACACACACACACACACACACAAATACGGACCTTTTTTCTAAAAAGACTTTTTTTGGTTCAAGGGTGCTCAAAACATATTTCCGCTGAAATATCGACATCGATTTTTCGTTTGGAATACAACACTTCCTCTACTTATACGTAGTAGAGAAAGTAAAAATTAAGTCAGCTAGTATGGTTTTATTTTTCAAAATGGACGTTTTAAAGGGCGTTTTAAATGTCCACCTACGTGCACCCTTAAGTGAGTAAAGTGAGAATGAAATCCACTGTATTTTCATTCACTACAAGTATCTATTACAGTGATTTTTATGAACATTTGTTTCCCAGTAAAAGCCCGTTTGTGTTTAACCAGACGAGTAGGCATATCGCCAAAATGTTGGCAAATTTCCGAAAGAGTGATTTGACGTTGATTGACTTATTTCCTTGCATGGTAAATGGCGCCGTACGAAATATTGTTTGCGTTAGTGCCCCGTCATTTGTTCCGATATAGTTCATTGGCTTTTCACAATGGGCCGCTGACGTCAAACGGCTCGCCGATTTAGCGCATGCGCGTAACTCAATCAAAGCAGGATGGTAGGCTTATGAAGCGGCAGATTCCGAAAACACGACCCCAAAGTGCTGTTTCATCATTATGGTAATAGTTTCCGCCACGATAGCAATATGGCTTGTGTCGAAAACCTAACTTAAGTATACGGCACATCAAAAACTGCCGGGCTGTAGGCGCGTTCGCTCCCTCATAGCGGCGTCTGCAACAAGCAATATTAGAGTGTAACTTGGATAGAGGGTTTTGTTGTTTATTATTATTATTATTATTATTATTATTATTATTATTATTATTATTATTATTATTATTATTATTATTATTATTATTATTATTATTATTATTATTATTATTATTATTATTATTATTATTATTATTATTATTATTATTATTATTATTATTATTATTATTATTATTATTATTATTATTATTATTATTATTATTATTATTATTATTATTATTATTATTATTATTATTATTATTATTATTATTATTATTATTATTATTATTATTATTATTATTATTATTATTATTATTATTATTATTTTGTTAGCCTTTAACGTTTCGTCCCTATACCCTCTTGCTTCGTCACGTGTACACAAGGAGAGCAGTGCAGGGCAACTGTACTATATTTCACTTAGGAGTTTAGGTATGACCTTGTAATAAACACAAGTGAACCTGAGATAGCGCTGCATTGCTTTTTCCGCCGGCGATGTGTTAGAGCCTGTTTCAAAAGCGAAGTATTCTTTCTTTCCCGGTACAATAAATATTACCCGAAGTAGCATCTCAAATACATTATATTGCCGCATCAAACCAATTGTGATGATACTTTTAATATCACTAATGAATTATGTTTATTGGAGACTCAAGAACCACACAATATAATATTGCAGCAACACTGGCACTGCTTACAGTCCAACTGCCTTGTAGACAGTAATTTTGAACTGCTGGTGTTACTCTATTTACATCGTGCCAAGAAGCTCCCCACTCCACAGCCCGATTGCGCATTCATACATCTACAGTTAGCCTTCAAGGTCTCATTCCTTATTCGTACCATCGTGCTTCGTGACAATTCCACAGAGGGAGTAGTGCAAGGCAACTGTACCTTTGCCTCTGTGTTGGTAGATGACATTAGCGTGCTATCCATCAATCTACCTAAGTTATCTGTGGATAGATGGCAGAAGATTCACCATTAACATCTGTTTTTCATTTATACATACTATTTTTTTAGACTCAAGACGGAACTTTGGGTCGTGGTATTAAGTATCCAATCTAGTATTTATCTTGGCGACTGAGGGAAACCACGAAAAACCCGTCAGATTGACCGGCCCACGGGATTTGAACCCAGGACTTCCTGAATACGAGCCTCACACATTATCGCTGAGCCTCTTGCTCGGTATTATTATTATTATTATTATTATTATTATTATTATTATTATTATTATTATTATTATTATTATTATTATTATTATTATTATTATTATTATTATTATTATTATTATTATTATTATTATTATTATTATTATTATTATTATTATTATTATTATTATTATTATTATTATTATTATTATTATTATTATTATTATTATTATTATTATTATTATTATTATTATCATCATCATCATCATCATCATCATCATCATCATTATCATTATTATTGTTGTTGTTGTTGTTGTTGCTACTACTCGGCGGTCCTTTGCGACCGTGCGACTGCCGTTTTAAACGAAACAAAGCTTGCTGTGAGATGTAGTCAAACGATACAGAAGGAATCAGTTACAAGTTATCTTACACGAACATCATATTTCGATACGCGTTGTTTGCGGACCGCGCGCGTGTGGTCGGGGAAAGAACGGACGTACGGACGGACCGCATGCGATGAGAACAATGAACCAAATTGACAAGCCGGAAAATGAGAATTTTTTTATTATTTTTTATAGGGACCTTTCCCTGCGGAGAGATATATAGAAGGAAGGAAGAGGGAGGTTATCAGGGGGCCAAGTTCGACCCTTACGTTGGGACTAAAGGTTGATTGGTTCGAAGATCAACCAATCGGAAGCAGTGCGCTTGCGAAAAGAGGAATTTTCTTTCTATACATCCCGCAAAAGATGGAAGACCTCCCCTCCTCTGTGTGTGTCACATACCAGAGCTTGGTAGCCTACTTTAATAGCATTACCTGTCTCTCAGTCATTTCAAGGATCGACTGAAACTAAATACGGTTCAACCTGTTTATACGTAACCTAGTTCTACGTAATTCGTATTTATACGTATGTATACATTTTTACAAAATGTAATTTAGAAACGTGCTAATAGAACCTTATTTACACGTATCAAATTTCAGTGAAATACAACTGACTTCTAGGTACAGCTTGTCTAAAACGTCTTGACACTTCATATGCGCAAGTGAGGTGGAATACGGGGAAGCGGTGAGAGTGTTGAGGGAGCAAGTAACTAGAAGGTTATCAGAACTTGGAGGCAGCCACATACACAACAAATGGACTTATTACTCTCACCGCGGCTGGAAGACTGACCCCCACTTCTCTTGTATACAATTGGACCGCTCAGCGCTATTACGCATCTTTGCTTCGGGAGTGGGGGAATGTCAGGACGTTTTAGACAAGCTGTAATTATAAATCAGCATATGGCATACACACAAGCTGAGCGGGCGGCTTTCGGCCGCGGAAACAAAAGACAAATAGAGAAGTAGAGCCGGCTCTTTTTGGTGGGACAATGTAACAACAAACGAGAAGTAAAGATAAACATTTTCGGTATCTGATGTTTATTGTTGAACAACAGTTGTGTCTTTTAGTATGCAATTGCTTTTAGTCAGTCCAGAGAACAGAAAAGGAAATGTTATACACTAGATCAGAAAGTAAAATTAATACGACAGGTGGGATCAGTCACTCACTAACTCAAAGCTCACTCACTATCTCACACAATCACTCATTAACTCACTCTTCACTTGTCACTCCTCACTTTCTCTCACTCAATCTCTCACTAACTCACATTGTCCTCACTCGCTTCTCACTCCTCGCACACTCCTCACTAACTCACTCTTCACTTGTCACTCCTCACTTTCTCTCACTCAATCTCTCACTAACTCACATTGTCCTCACTCGCTTCTCACTCCTCGCACACTCCTCACTAACTCACTCTTCACTTGTCACTCCTCACTCACACCACTCAATCACGGGTCTTTTTCTAAAGGTTCTTATGTCCATGAACAAGAATGACTCAGAAATGAAAAGCCGGTCAAATCAAATTTGGTATTCAAGTTCAGCATCTTCCATGGATGTGACACGAAGAATTTCAAGAAAATCCCGCACCCCAAAACCACCCTTTACATGAAACTTTTTCGACACTTCTAATTTTTTGAAAAAATTGCTCTAGCGGTTTTGTTTAAAATGCCATACGTTTAAGATATTTTCATGACAAATGAACTGCATATCTTGAATTTTCTGGGAATAGGCTTTTCTTAACGAATGACTGGTATACTGTAAGAAAATTTTTTGTGTAGTTAACCATTTCTAAAATATTCTTTTTACTGGTGTGAATTTTCTAATACTAATACATATTTTATTCAATTAATAAGAAGTTGTTATTCTTTATTTTCCTCCTAATTATGGAAATAGAACGCAATTTCAAAGCAATCACATAGCGACCTACTCTTAAAGGATTTCAGTATCAGATGTCCACTGTATTCCCTAATTTCCGTTGTACTTATACGAAAATGTGTAATAAAAGTATTTATACAAATTTTTATCTCGGTAAATTCGAATTCGATGGAATGGTAAGCGTTTATAGTAATAGTTTGTACAAGAGTGAGTAGAGAAAGTCATATGAGTACAACACTATTTATACTATTCCAAAAGTTCCATCAAGTTCCAAGAGTTTATTGTGTGATGTACCTGGAAATAAAATGGAAGTGAAAATGTGTTTTGATCTGACAGGGGAGAACTGCTAAACCGAGGAATTATCAACATTTTAATGAACTTGCTCATTAACGCTCCAGTTTTTACGACTTGCTTCATAGATGCATTTCTCCGTCAGTTTAATTCACATGTCGGTGACACAGTCACAGCTCATCATGCAAATTTCTTTACAAGAGGAATAGTAGCTAAAGTTACAGAGTTCTGAAAATGTAATGCCTTATATCATCAACTTTCTCGGTATAATTGACTGCATTATGTAAATTTTTTAAAGATAAGGCAGATAGCATTACTTGATTCTTGGGAATATGCTAGCTTGTATAAGCACAAATGGAGACATGAATTTAGTTTCTTTACGAAGTACTTACAGCGAGCAAAGATATTGCATTCCATCCATATGGAATTCTATACCAAGATTTCACTGAAAATTCCCGTTATGAGATATTTTTAAATAACGTCCAGTGTGTCTGTGAACAACATAACCCCAAAACAAATATTCGGTTAGATTCCAAAGTAGGTATTTAATTTTAGGGTTTTTCACGGATGCGTCGCAAAGATTTTCAAGAAAATCCCCCATTTTCAAGCTATCGTTTATATATAACTTGTTTCATTGACTCCGATTTTATATTTGCAACGATTTTGATTATGATAGTTTGTTTAAGCTATTTTCATGAAAAATAAAATGTACCCGTGAAGTTCACTTTAATTTGAACGTGTATTACATATTCGTTAACTGTAAAAAATTCAAAAGCTGTACATGCCATTAAAGACCCAATTTATGTCATTTTTCGTAGAGTAAACCATTTCTAGTACGTTTATTTTTTTCTTTTCAATTTACCAGCTATACAAATCATTATACTTTCGCAGAAAATTGAATATGCGCAGTTCATTTGTCATGAAAATACCTAAAACATTTGGTATTTTAATCAAAATCGCTAGAAGCATTTTTGAAGAAATCAAAATATTTGAAATGTTCCAAGTAAGGGTAATTTGCAGTGGGAATTTTCTTGAAAATGTTCGTGTTGCATTCTTGAAAGGTGGTTAATTACTTTTCATTTTTGAATTATGCTATTGTGGTGAAATCTTGATATCGAATTTTTGGTTGAAATACAGCTACTTAGTATGCCTAGTAGAGGCAGTAAAAACAGAATAGTAATAAAATAAAATGTTAATATATAATGCATTACAATATATCCGCTTTTTATAAACACGCAAAGTTGACCTAAATATGTTAAAATTAGCAAACTTGGACATAACATAACCTTATCTAAGCTTCGAACCTCAAAAGTGATACAAAATCCAAAACTATCGTAACACATTGTATTCATTTGATCAATTATGTAATGTTATATGTTGCTGGATATTCCCTTACAGACTTATGAGAAGCGAAGATATTAGAAAACATATGGTTATTTTATTAATTTCTGAATTACCTTATTTCTTGTATTCAGCGATCGCCTTGCGCAACTCAAATCAACACTATTACACTTAAAACTTTACGTTAACTTTCACTGTTAACCTTTCTCAACACTGTGTTACTTTTTTTTCTAACTTTACAAAAAATATTCAGCACGAGCTGTGCAAATATACTCATCATATTTAAACATCTATACTTTCCAACATGGCTTTACAGAACTGTCTCTCTTATTTTCCTCGTATCCATGACAACGACACCTCACGCCACAGAACATTCAATTATGGATGTTTCCCAAAGAAGTCTGAAGCAATGTAACGAAGCTGGCACGACCATAAACTCAGAATGCACAATAATAGACTGGCAAAACAGGCAACGCAATATAAACCAATAGGAATTAGAGATGTTGGAAGACCTCGACGCCGATGGGAGGATGACTTCTGAAACATTAGATATCTATATTTCGACGGGAACAATGTTTTGAGACCCCGTGAATGTAAAAAGCACCTTTAGATAAATGTCCGTGGGCGCGTGTCCGGCACTTTCTATCCGGATTCCACAGTGGAAAAGTTAGAATGTGGTTTAAGTCCACTAGCTTGTCTTTTTACATAACCTTGCGGAAAAAAGTGTTCATTTCCAACAATACAACCAGTGTCTGTAACAGAAACTACCAGCAAGGTGTTTTACTACCCAATAATCCAACATTGTTCCGGTATTTTATTTGTGTCATTATTGTTTAGGTCTACCAATATTTTGTTAGCTTATAATTCATTTTCAGCTGGATACTAATCAAGTAATCACTATCACTCCTATTGTGGACACTGCAGTTAGGCTGCAAGCTTCAAACTTACGGTAGGGGTTGTATCTAAATATTGTACCGTTGTGTTAGGTGTTTTGTCATGAGTTATTTAGTTTCTGTACTACGTATATTAAGTAAGGAAAGTATTGTATTCCACCCAAAATTTCAATGTCGAGATTTCACCGGAAATGTAAGTTTTGAGGCCGCTGAATCCAAAAAGGCATTTTCATAAAAAGGTTCGTATGTGTGTGTGTGCGTGCGTGTGTGTGTATGTGTGTATGTGTGTCTGACTGAACAGAAGCTCAAAAACGAAAAGTGGGCTGGTATTTACCTTTAATATCTTTCAAGGTTGCAACACAAAGAGTTTTAACAAAATTCCTCCACCATAAACTACCCTTTACATATAAATTATTTCGAAAATTATTTTCTCAAAAATGGCTTTAACGGTTTTGATAAAATGTCATATGTTTAGGATATCTTTATGGCAAATTAAATCCTAATTATGAATTTTCTGGCTATGGCCAATGTAGTCTTGTTTACTCTGGATGAATTTTGACTAACTGGTAAACCGTAAGAGATAGACCAAATTTTACTATACAAAAAGTAGATCTAGTCAAAACGCACAATTTATGTCCAAATGATTTTCATTTTCTTTTTTGTGGAGCGAACTATATCGCAGACATTCCTTATTATTTATGTGAGTTTTGCAATTCTTAAACTTATCTGAAACGGGAGGTCGTTATTCACTTTTTTACCTCTTGGCCATGCAAGAGAACAGAATTTTATAGGTTTCACATAGTGACCATGCGCCTATACCCTGTTCATCTAGAGATTAGAAGAGACGTAAACAAAGCCACGGGCGTTTTGACCACAGCGCGCCCTCTTGACACTTTCGCCGTGTAAATAGTCCCTTGAAGAAATACTGTTACTGAGGTCTGAAATGTCACTTAATGTTTGCTAATGCATGAACTAAGTGTACGCAGTTAAGAGAATCTGTAACCAGCCTAATTCATTCAGCGCGCGCATTAATCAGTATGAAAGTAACATGGCGGAACAAGTGAGTTGTGAAACATAGGTGCGGCAAACCGTTGCGAAGTGGTGAAAAGACAACAATATTGAACATGTTTAACAAGTTCTGCGGGAAATATCCCGAACTTGCTATCGAAGACGTGATGAAATTAACATCCGAGTTTACCGGTGTGTCACTTGCAAGTATTTACAGCACACGCAAAGAAAAATCCTCAGTTGGTGAAGATCCCGGCCAAAAGCGACCACATGCCAGATAAATGGTGGATGTAGTTTTGTAGTCACAAGCAGGGGTTCATAACATTAGCACGAGCAAGCCTCGTGTCGTTTCTTCACAGATGAGGGGGTCCTCACCAGGTGATTCAGCCACATTCACATATTAGTACGTGAAAACACCTCCAGCACCTCTCCAGTCGGCTAATTCTTGCGCAAATACAACCCTGCTCTTGTACTAACCATTCTTACAAACCCTTATTCCTATATCTTCTACGTATTAGTTGAGATAAACATTTCTACAAATTATCTTGTTGCTTATTTCCTTGTAGGTACAAAGGGAATGTTAGAATACAGTACAATTTGCGCGATAGTCAAATGTTTAGAAAACTCTGAGATTCCGTTCTCTTTGCATGCTTAACATATTAAAAAATCTGATGTATTGCACTCACATGACTTTCTCTACTCTTGTACTAACCATTCTTACAAACTCTTATTCCTATATCTTCTTCGTGTTAGTTGAGATAAACATTTGTACAACTTATTGCTTATTTCCTTGTAGGTGCAAGGGGAATGTTAGAATACAGTAGGCTTTGTGCGATAATCAAATGTTTTAAAGCTTTGAGATTCTGTTGTCTTTGCACACTTAACATACAAAAAAATGAACAACGATGATCCATTTCACGAAAGTTCTAACTTTTCCGAAACTCACACACATAACAAGGAATATCTCCGAAATGGTTCACCCTACAAGAAAATTTATTGAGACATAAATTGTGTATTTTACCAAGATCTACATTTTTTGTATATTATAATTTAGTCTATCTCTAACGGTTTAGCAGTTATGCAAAAGTCGTCCAGAGTAAATACGACTAGAGGGGCTATAGCCAGAAAATTCAAGATATACATTTCATTTGTCATCAAAATACCTCAAACATATGAAATTTTAATCAAAATCGAGCCATTTTCATGAAAATCAAAATTTTCGAAAAAGCTTCCATGTAAAGGGTAGTTTAGGGTGGGGCTATTTTCTTCAAAATCTTCGTATCGCATCCTTGAAAGACATTAAACTTAAATACCAACTTTGGTTTTTAACCGACTTTTCGTTTTTGAGCTATGCTGTCCACAGACTGACAGACACACAGACACACACACGGACTGACACACACACACACACACACACACACACACACACACACACACACACACACACACACACACACACAGACACACACACGGCCCTTTTTCTAAAAATGCTTTTTTTTATTCAGGGGGTCTCAAAACATGTATTTCCGGTGAAATCTCGACATCGAATTCTTAGGTGGAGTACAATACTTCCTCTGCTTTACTATGCGTAGTAGAAAAAGCAAGAAGTACTCGGGTTGCTTTCTTATTCTACTCATTCTTACAAAAATTGAGCGGAATGGCTTTTGGCTCGCATTCATGCAGGTCAGGGGTTCGATACCGCTGGCCCTTGGTTTTTGTTCGAAGACTTCCCCGAGTCGCCACGAATGCTGGGAAGGATGATCTGACAAACGACAAAATCCAATTACTTTTTCTGTCAATTTATTTAGCCTCTAAAGGTAAATCACTAAAACACACTTATCTGTTTTATCGTTAACACAATTTACAGTTGGTGTGTTCTGTGTTATCGTAAGCTTGATACAAATTTCACTGCTCATAGTTGTACTACTCTTTCTGTCTCATAAACAACTGGCCCCGACGATACAGTCACTAACTTCCGTCAAAAACTGGCTTCTCCAGCTGTCGCGACTCATTTTTATAGTCTAGCCGAAATGGCGGCGAATTCTCTAGGAAATACATCTTTTCTTGAAACTTCTCATAAACAAGCCCGGCATGTGAACAGCTTCTAAAATGGCTTTGTTCTGTTGGACCCACAGTTGTCTTTGTTCTCACGCTCCATTGTCGTCGGGCTGCGTATTCATAACCACCGGTGCGAAGCAGCGAGTGCCAGCCGGCGTCATAATTTTCCCTCCTCAGGGCTGGTCCTCCCAACCATGCTCCAATTGCCCGGCACTCCATTTCATCTCATTTCTCATTTCACTTCACCTTTAGCGTTGTGTTTCCAGAAGTTTCGGCGTGTTTGGCAGAGAATTTTCCCCTGTAAAACCTCGTGCTCCAGATCACGGGAGGTCTACAATTCCGGGCTCCTAGGGGGATGTGTAAGCCCGCAGAGTCGGTTTTATGAGCTTACCATGGAGTTTAAATCGTAGGTGTTAAGGTCCCTGCCCTCTACTGTCGTCTTTCCCAAATCCGATCACTCTCATCTCACGTCTCCCTACCCGGGACGCTTGTCGTAGGATCATAGAGTCATTCTTACAAAACATTCTTCTGTCTACTACGGGACCATGCACACTGAAACTTAACCATTAAAATAGTGACGTGAAGCTTACAACAGCTCATTTCCATGTTGATCTCTCAGATTGAGCTACGATTTTTACAGCGAAAATGCTTCGATAGTAAAACACTCTACATGTGCTTGACTTTCTCTCTCGTATGTGTCTGTGAACAAGATAACTTAGAAACGGAAAGTTAGTTGAATACCAAATTTAGCGTTTAAGTTCGGCATCCTTTAGGAATGTAACACAAACATTTTCAAGAACATCCCTGTACCTCAAACTACGCTGTTACTGTGATGATTTCTTGGAAAATGTCAATTTTCTCAAAAATGACTAAGAATATTTTGTTAAAATACTGTAACAAAATGACATTTCGACGAATCCCACCCCTGACACCACGTGACAAAATGACAAATCTAGTCCGGTTACTTTTCTACCCCTTAAAGTCTTCCAAAATGTTACCGCAAATACAGTTTCCTTCTCGTCGTGAACAATCAACAGTCTTTCGCGCTGTCTCAACTATTAACTTTTACTTCCCGTAACCTTGCTCAGTCCTTTCAGTGTCTTTCTTCACCTTCTCTGTCTCTCATACTCCATGACGGTGCAATTACCCAATGCTCGTTAGAATCTTCTTCACGATGACCGACGTAAGTTTCGCGACGATACACACAGCAGTCTAGCATTCACTGACACAGTCTGTAACCATAAACTCACTCACTGCTGTTTCCTTGCCTCCTTATGTAGTGAGGATGACGTCACACGGGTCTTTCGCGAACTCCTTCAAACATGCCGGCGCTGACGTAACCAGATCTTTCTAAAGGCACCAGAGAAAACCCCTTTGTGTTGCCACTTCGTTTGTTGTTAGTTACGTGTTCCCTCGCGTGAGGGGTATAGGAAAGCTGGATCTTGTGCCTGTGTTTGCTCGCCGGCCTGGTATGTGGCGTGAAGAAGCTTAGCCCCGTCTGTCCTTTGTTATGCGCGGAGCCCGGCGTCACAATACTGTGGCGGCGGCCGCACTTGAGAGAGACGCTTGTGTTTACACCACTGCTTGTAAATACGCGGCCGGAACAAATACTAGTATGAGTGCCGCGGAACGAGGAGATTCCGGAGCCTTCTAGGGCCTTTTCACGCGCCGGGCTTGCTAGGAGAAATTTCGAGAAAAGGTGCAATTTCCAGGGAATTCGCTGGCACTTCACCTGGTCTGTAAAAGCGAATGAGATAGCCAGTGTTAGCGCAGTTTTTCAAAGTCAAGTATTGAGTTAGTTTTTAAGTACGTGTTGTACACAGTTTGAGAAAGTTTTGAGTGTGACTACCGTCAGAGACAGTTGTAGACATTTAATCGTCGCGTCGGAGTTATTTGTTGTTTAAAGCAGTTTTAGTGAGTGTATCGTCGGAAGCAGCTATTTGTTGTGAATTATAAGGTCATCATTCCATCCAGAAATGTGATACCGATTTTCACTGTACTCCGTCCAGCCTTAGCTCCAGACCTTGTATCACTCCGCGATAACCTGGCGTTCGTATCAGCTGCGACTAACACAAACGAACACCACGTGGACTTATGCCTCGTGTTTGGAATTTTAGGAATAGCGCTGCTATCACGTTACGTTCAAGTAATCTATACCAGGGTTATTATACATATTGAAAACTCACAGATAATCGCCAATATTTACGGCACTATGTTTTGCAATGTGCTTTGGTTTTGCGCGTATTGCGGATTAGTTGTTGACGACTTTGGTTTACATCAAGTCGGGACCTACAAGTAAGAGTAAAGCGATTATAGATGTGCTTTGAAGTGGCATTCCAGCATTCGAGAACAGGTCGTACAGGTTCTCCTGTACGGTATGTTTATGGGCACAGCACCTAGTCGCTTAGTGCGACTTTATCTGTGCAGTATAGAAGGTGTTCAAATATGTTCAAGCTTTTGTGTCTGTGGGTATGGTTTCTTTCTACATACCTAAGTTTGGATGCAGGAAGGGGGCAGGATTAGGTGTTGGGGTAAATAAGTATTAGAAAATGGGAGAGGTATTATCGTTACCCAAGAGCGTCCTTAGGCAGGCGGTAACTTCTCCTACGGGGTGCTCTGTGGTCGTATTGCCTAGTGCCCGTACCAGTTGGTTGCTGTGGGAACTCAGTTTGGTGTGCATGGTTCGGGATCCCTCCCTTACCAAGCCCATGATGTAGAGAGTCCGGAGTGGTTGTGGGGGATGTAAGGCGGCAATCTACGCCAGTATCATATATTGTTCTCAACGCCCTGTTCTGCACTGTCTGCAGCTTGCGTATGGTCTTAAAGTTTTCCTGGAACCCCAGGGCAGCCTTCTCGGCCACACGCAGTAGCTGCATGGTCGTGGAGTGACCCCGACGAAAACCAAACTGGTGATCCGGTAGGAGTTGCCTTTCCTCAGAAAGAGACGTTAGGCGGGTGAGGAGCAACCGCTCAAAAGCTAGAAGTCCTGACCCTTAGTTGTGGCCTTGCGGACCCGTTGTCACGTGGTCTATCCGTCAGTGTGTAGTCTTGGAAAAAAGAAGATAGTAAGAGAGGAGTAAGAAACGGGGTGGTACCTGCTCTCGAAGCGATGGTGTAAGCAGCTCACGCGCACGCGGCTGGGCGGCAAGCTAGAAGAGGGCCAGTGCTCACTACTTGCCGCTGGGATGGACCTCACACCTGCTCCGAAATAGGGACGGCTCGCACCACTTCCGAGAAAGCAGATTCAGCGTCGTTGGGTGTACTCTAAAGCTTGCTTCTCAAGCCTCTTATAGAGTACATCTGTGTACTATCGTCTGGCTGAGATGGTCTAGTCACTCCACCACAATCGCTGCGTAACTCCTGCAAGTAGGCGAGGTAGATAGGAAACTGTTTTTCCACCAGTGACCAAGCGTCATGAACATGTGTGCTTCCAACATAATCATACCACATAGGATATGATAGATATTGAATGACATATATTTTTTATGTCATTCAATATTTATCATATCCTATGTGGGATCCTTGTGCTGGAAGATAGACTACCAGATGGCAGGCTGAGAACAGTCCGAGGTGTGTCATTCGTGTACCTGCCCTTTTAGGGCTTAACCACTGTATGACGGGATTAGGATGTTGTAGGATGGCTGGTGAAGAATGGGGATTGTGGGTAGGTTTATGCTCCTCGTCATCCGTGTACCTGCCCTTTTAGGGCTTAACCACTGTATGACGGGATTAGGATGTTGTAGGATGGCTGGTGAAGAATGGGGATTGTGGGTAGGTTTATGCTCCTCGTCGGGTGATACATTCAGTGTGAAACTACCGTTGGGCACTGCTGGTGGGTGGTCCAAATATGGTTATTTGGCGAAAATTTTTGACTTCCAATCTTCTCTTGGAAGGACTGTAAGGAGCTCAGCTTTAAAAAGGTCCACAGGTCTATGTACTCAGAACCGAGAAGGATGCCTGAGGTGGCTTGCATTCGGGACAAGCCCCCAGAGCCGACCTATGTGATCGAGTTTTCTTCGTGGTTTCCCTCAGACAGCAAGGTAAATGCCGGATTGGGTGTTTAATACCACGACCCAAACTTCCATCTTAAGTATAAAACAATAGTATAAATTAAAAAAATAGATAGTAATAGCGAATGCTGTGCCATCTATCCACAGATAATGTAAGCAGAGAGATTGGATTGCACCCTGATGCCATCTGCCGTATAGTTGTTGTGCACTGCTTGTTTGTGGACTCGTGACGAAGCAAGATGGTATGGTGTAGGGATGAGACCTTGCACGCCAACTGTCCGCCACACATCGATCTGCGAGGTACGTACTTCCTAACAATTTTCTAAAAAAATTCCAACATCCGTTGCGATATGACTACGTAGTTATATCGACATAAAATAAACAGGGAGAGAGAGAAGAAAAACAAATTCAAGTCGATAAATACAATGTATATATTTTAAATTTTCTGGAAATAGCCTCCCAAATCCTCTTAATTCTAAATGACTTTTTCATAACGTTAAACCGTAAGAAATACACAAATCCTTGCTACAGAAAAAAGTCGATCTATTTAACGCACACAATTTATGTCATATGACTCATGCCATGCTGTCCTCTGGCAACATCTGCACATTATGTTGATACTACTACAGGAGATGCTCAATTAATTCTTACATCATGCTCCAACTCCCAGTACTGGCTGCTCTCGGATTTTGGCACATGCATTAATCACACGCTCTTGTAACATATGCACATTGCGATGGGTTTGGCATACAGTAATGTCCTTAAATGTCACCATAGCCAAAAATCCAATGGATTGAGCTCCGGCAAACGGGGAGGCCATGCTACTGGACCTATTTGACCAATCCATCCGTTGGATGAAATCCATTTTGTAGTGTAAATACTCAACATAAATACAATTGTCCATATCTCAATAGGTATTTTCGGACATATGTTTATAGAAACATTTATTCTTGGTTTGCTCAATCCCAACTCCTGTTGCAACATCAGATATATTTTAAACACCCTGCATATATTTGAATTTAACCATTTCTGAGATATTCCTTGTTATTGATTTGAATTTTCCAATACTTATGATTTCTCAAATAATTTTTTCCTGATCACCCAAACAGAATTAAATTTCAAATCTATCACATAGCCACCCTTAAGCATATTGTACTCCCCAGTAGCCAATGTACCTACAAGAAAATATATAAACATAATAAAGCAACTTCTGCAAACCTTTATCTACATTAACATGAAGTAAGTAGAAGAAAAACAGTTTGTAAGAATTATTTGTACAAATATGAGTAGAGAATGTTATGTGACTACAACACATGCTTTCTTATAATATTATATTTAAGTGCTTGCGGAGACAAATAATTACTTTTGACTACTTTATCTTCTATACACGTGTATCTTTAACAAATCCCCTCGTGTTCAACCAGCTAGGAAATAAAATACAAGGCGTATTACATATTTGCTGCATATTTGGAGAGTTTTCTGCAGCAGTTTTATTATCTTTGGGAATGTGGACATCCTTTACGGCTGGAATTTCAACGGGCCCCATATCTGTTTCCTCCTCTCTTTTAACCTCGTCGGCTGGCTTTTCGACACGATGAATGAACTACATTAATGACGCTTTAGTCCATTACGCATACGGTTATATCACATTCCTTTTGAAAGCTAGAAAAAAGGAAATTCATCTCACGGGACGAGTTAAGCCGATTTCGATCGAACATTACCGAAAGAGAGGTTTTATCTTTAAATGATATAAGATTAAAGGAGGCCGTGGTAAACATAATGTAATGGCAGAATGCCCCACTGGTCTTTTTGTAAAAAGGTTTAGGGAAACTCTCGGGCTGGACTTGTTTATCACCACCATCGAAATTCTAGCATTAAATTTGAAATGTACTCACATGCACACACTACCCTATTCATAAACAGTAAACTATATAGCGTTTCACTCTTAGAAGACAGTATGGAGTTAAATGGGACATCTCTGTCTCTATCTAGCGCATACAAGTTGCCATTAGCCGCGTCCTTTTCTACCCTCGCTCTGTTGCCAGATTCCTGATAGCATAGTATAAATATTCATTTGTTATAAATTTCAGGTTTGAACACATTATCCTATGCAGAATTTTTTTCTCTATCAGGTTATATTCTTTTCAGAGTCATTATACATTTCTATAGGTCCAAATTTCTTCAGAAAACGTTTTTTTCAATAGAAGTCCGATATTTGCTGTTTCTATACTCATCACGCACTAACTAACAAACTAACTGCTAGAATGCATCTATATTTTTTTCTTAGGTAGAGTATAGCATAGTGCTACTACCTGCCCACTCTGAATTCTCTATGTTTACCCAGTTAAGTGTTATAATTTTTAAAATGAAATGTTTTCGGAAAATTTTATATCTGTGCACTGCAAAAGTTACGCAGTGTGAAACTTTTTTGTTATTGAGTTTACATCAGGGAACCAGCGAGAACAAATGTTGAGGAAGGTTGGAGAAAGTTTTTAAAATAAACCAAAAGGCAGTAACCTCTTTCTTTTATCCAGTAGGGCAAACAAAAGGTATTCATCTATTCAGCGTCAGGCCTGACACAGAAGATAGTATAAGGAGCAGCACTAACATTAGTTCGAAAGAAGTCTGTGTGTAACTGTGAGCTGTTATTGCGTTGTTTGTTTAATTTGTTTAATATTTTTGTAAATATTTGTAGTTATGGAGGGTGAAGCTAGGAAGGGACGATATGTTGGTAAATAAAGAAGTAAGGAACGCCAAATAATTATGAATGTGTTAGATTATTTTTTAAGTAAAATGCGTGTAACTAAGGCGGTAAAAGAAACAGCTGAGGCTATAGGGTGTTCAGAAGCAGTAGTGTGTATGATTAAAAAGGAACTAATGAAAGGACCTCTAAGAACGCCATCGAAAAAGAAAGCAAAAAGGGCCGGACTACACAAAACACTATGTTAACGCAATATGATTGAATAGTGCAAGGTGGAGTGCGGCGAATTGTTCATTCTTTACTGTTTGCAAATATTCCACCCACGCTGAACATAATTTTGTCACAGTTCAACAGTGATGAGACCCTACCAAATTTCTCAAGGGCCACTCTGATTTGGGGTTCGAATATGAAAGAAAGGGTAACAAGTGCATATTAATAGAAAGAGACGATATCGATATCATCAGATGGTGACATAAATATCTAAAAGACGTAAAAGGTTTAGGGACCAGGGGAAATCAATTGTTTATACACGCGAGTCATTTGTAAATTTAGGTCATACAGTAACAAAGGCATGGAGGGATACCAAAGTTAAAAGTGCCCATCTCGTCAAGCAGCAATTGAAGGAGTAAGTACAGGACTCTGGTCACCTCGGGGTCGCTCGCGGAGAAAGATTCGCAACTAGTACATGTTACAACACTGCGCTCCATTTAACGTGTACTGTCTTTTAAGGGTGAGACGCGCTTTAGAAACCAGCTGAGAAGACCAAATAGCAATGCGGTTGTTGTTATGGGTTTATTTTTAATGTTTGCAGAGAAGTTGTGGTCAATTCTATCGTTAAAATGGCCTCTTTAAATGGAACCCAACCCAACAAATATGAATAAAATCATCGGTGGTTATAAAATCATATATCCTATTTTCGCGGCTTTTAAATCTTGTCGTCAGAAAATGTTTAGGGGAACGCGTACCCCAACGTTCATGTACGTGATATTTATCTGCACTGTTTCATAACTAAAGTGTGAATTTACATACTATATCGCAAATATTTGATCAGAAAATACTAAATTGTATAAAACAATAATCTAAAATATATTCATTACGGTTACCCTAGTTCGACTCAGTACTGCCAACTGAAGAAAACGAAACCCAAGAGTTACACGTGTTTCGATCTTCTTCTGTTGGTATAACAGAAAACCGTTTTATATTCTCAAATAAATCTCAGTTTATTTTTAACATTAACAAATAACATCTCTTCAAGAAAAATGCAGTAATTATTAATGAACAATTCTTCTGTTTTGCATTTATCATTAGGCCATTGTTTTGTTTAGTCAGTGCCGCCAACTGTATTTCTATGAATTGCTGAAAAACAATTTACTACACATTAAATCGATTATTTTCCAAGAAGAAAGGTTATCTTTTAATGTTAAGATAGTAATTATTTATGCAATTAGTGTATTATCCGACTGATTATAACACGAGTATATATATATACTGATTTTATCAAAAATATCTATTTTTATTAAAATACCATCTGTTTAAAATGTTTTTATGACAAAGTATCTTAAATTTTGAGAAGTCCTCTGCAGTCTCTCTCCATATCTGGTAAGCTGTGACAGATAGGCAAATCGTATTACTTACAGAGTGTAGATCTTGTTCAAATGCACAATTTATAACCAATGCATATTTTTAGAGCCAATCATTTTGGAGACATTCCTTCTCATTTGTCTGAATTTTACAATACTTATTATGTACTTTCCGTAAGTGGGAGGTCATTATTAAGTTTTTATCTCTTGGCCATACAAAGGGAAGGAAATTTTAAAGCTTTAAAATCCCATATTCCTCTTGTACAAAGAGCGCCGAAAAAATCTTTGGCGGATTCTGTATCTTTTTTGGGGTCGTTTGAGGCGAGAGGTTGACCGCTAACCTGGGCGCTCATCAAGTTTTCCCCCTAAGATTGTAGCCACTTCAAAGGCTTCCTGTACTGCCAATGATGTATGGCTACCAATCATAATAAGAGGTCTATATGACAAATTGAATTCATATCTAACTAGCCAATTAGAAATAGTTTCCCCATGTGGAATAAATGATATGATAGGAGCTGGTTCCGCTTTACTGCACTTCCTGCTACGTCAGTCTAATTATAAAGTGCACTATACAAGCCACGTGAAATAAAACTATTATTATGAAAGTGTAAACGAGGGAGGCCTGGCCTCGCTCTTTTGTTGGGTTTTCAAACAGCGAGAACAAGCTCGTTAATTTACACAGAAGGAAAAACGTTTTGTTTTGTCGCCTCAGGCGGGCGGCGGGTGGGCCACTGAAAATATTCACGTTAAATGCTCGTTTTGTTTTAATACTGTGGAGAAGCAAGCGTAGGCACTATAAATAACTTTCAACACAAAGACACAGGATTATAACCTGCTAGTAATATAGAACTAGATGTGTAACAGTCACACCCTTCATGAGTCTACAACTCATACAAAAGAAGGTTATAAGCAGGGCCAAGGTGTTTATCACCTAAAATAAGTTCTCTAATCCTTCATTAACTTGTTCCTATTTTCCCCAGGATCAATGTCCAAAGATTGCAACGCCAGTGTTCTGCTGGAGCAGCCATTATTGACTAATGCACCTATTTTAATTGTTCTTGAACCAACAGACACTGTCTTTCTAACCTATGCCAAATACAGCTATTAAAAGATTTGTTCTGATTTTGTATCTTTTCATGAAAACATATTTTTAAAGATTCACGAGTAAGCTTCCTGTAAATAGGTTTTATTACTTCCATTACTGCAGGAGGTAAGCCGTGTGCCAGCTTCAATTCCCTTTTGGCACCTAATGTCGACTCTTTTGGACACAAGTTATAGTTAGCATTGTCATCACTAAAATACGCATGTTTGATATTTTAATCAGAATCTTTCGAGGTATTGTTTATCAAATGAAATTATTAGAAAACTGATCCATGGAAAGATTAGTTTTGATGGTGGGAATTTTCTTCAAAATTTATCGTGTCTTATCCTTGAAAGACGCTGAACATAAATAAAAACTTTGGATTTAATAAACTTTTCGTTTTCGAGTTGGTTATGCTATTAACAGACACACTCAAAACTGCTAGAAAGGTTTTATTTAGACTTAGGGGGTCACAAAACATGTATTTTCGGTGAAATTTCTGCATCGAATTTTTGTGTGAAATGCAATAGACGCTTCCCCTCTTTACTATGTGTAATAGAGAACGTAAAAAAGCGCTATTTTTGGTAGAATCTCGAACTTCTGTGCGTAGTGTATAAAGTAAAAAGGAAACTTTATATTTATAAGAATTTGTCTAAAACCTCTGTATGGTTTTCTTAAAGACAATGTATGTTAACATTATTACTTATGTAGGTGTTGCATTATTGTGAAAACAACGGAGTGGATTGGTCCGCCATGATTTTCTCACAGTAGCAAAACCTCGATGCATGTTTCTGAACGCACAAGTATCAGTTTTGTGCGATTTGACTTGTTTACGTTGTTTTCACCGTGTATGGGACCTTCACGTGGTTTAGACACGCACACCGTTGCACTCAGTGACGTTTTCAGTTTGTATCTGGTGAATGCTGTGCACGTCACGTGAAGCCTTCACTTGATGGCAGTCGAAAGGGAAACATTACAAACTTTGTAAGTTTTCTCATCTCAAGGAGCTTTGGATTGGACTTTCAAGCTGCCTAAATCATGTAAGTCTTCTGTGAATTCAATAAGTGATACCACACTATATAAAGCGATTTATAACGTTGTAATGTATATGAAACAAATGTGTTATAAAATACACGAATGGTAATAATTTATACATCTGCATTCTGTTATGATCCATCTGTAAATGAACCCAAAATTTTGAAGATATACTAATGAAGGAATCTTTTGTTAGTAATTATAAATATACAGCGACTCCATAAAGTATTCGTTCTTACTTAAAACATTCTAATTTATTGCAGATTTTATAAACAATTACCTATTTGTGTAACTAACCAAATCTGTTTAAGTCCATCTTATATAAGAACAAAACATAAGCGGTAAACAATACAAGGAAAAAATATAGAAAAAGATAAAAGAAAAGTTCAGGATAGCCAACATAGGTTGGAGACTTACTAGCCACACACTATTCAATATCTATAAAACATCTACATATTTATGCAACGATCTTATAACGACAGTTATTAAGACGGCAATCACGAATAACCTTCGACGTGAGCGAGCGTCTGAATAAGTTAGATGCAATACTTTTTCTACGATGTTTAGATACGCTATAAATAATTAACATTTAGGTGCATATGCAAGAAAATAAAATTGTGATAAATTAATTTCTGGATAGCTATTTTAGATGCGGTTCAATAAAAAGTGAATATTGATTTAAGGTCATAGATATTTATTGGCAAATGTTTACAAAATCTGTCGTTTGAGAAAACGAATGAAATATAGTGCAGTGGATGCAGTTTTTATTGCTGATTACGATTTTGAAGGTTTTATTCTGTGCTCAAGCTTCGTTTTTTATTTAAGAGCAAACTTCGTACGTGCGATGCAGTGGTTTTATTTTGCTTATGCGGTGGATATTTAGCAAATAAATGTGTATAAACGGGTATGATATATGCTAAAATGATTGATTAATGCATTTACGTTGAAATTGTTGCGTAAACACTGCCCAAGCTGTAAATATTTCGATAACACAACACCCTATCACCCCACTCATATATACACACACACACTAACCTAACCTAACCTAACCCGGGCAAAATTTCGATAACACAGGACTCTGTTACCCCACTCATATACATACACTAACCTAACCCGGGCAAAATTTCGATAACACAGGACCCTGTTACCACACTCATATACATACACTAACCTAACCCGGGCAAAATTTCGATAACACAGGACCCTGTTACCCCACTCATATACATACACTAACCTAGCCTAACCCGGGCAAAATTTCGATAACATAGGACTCTGTTACCCCACTCATATACATACACTAACCTAACCTAACCCGGGCAAAATTTCGATAACACAGGACCCTGTTACCCCACCCTTATACATACACTAACCTAGCCTAACCCGGGCAAAATTTCGATAACACAGGACTCTGTTACCCCACTCATATACATACACTAACCTAACCCGGGCAAAATTTCGATAACACAGGACCCTGTTACCCCACTCATATACATACACTAACCTAGCCTAACCCGGGCAAAATTTCGATAACATAGGACTCTGTTACCCCACTCATATACATACACTAACCTAACCTAACCCGGGCAAAATTTCGATAACACAGGACCCTGTTACCCCACTCATATACATACACTAACCTAGCCTAACCCGGGCAAAATTTTGATAACACAGGACCCTGTTACCCCACTCATATACATACACTAACCTAACCTAACCCGGCCAAAATTTCGATAACACAGGACCCTTTTACCCCACCCTTATACATACACTAACCTAACCTAACACAGGGAAAACGAAAACGAAGCTTGAGCGCCAAATAAAACTTATAAAATCATAACCGGCAATAAGAACTGCATCCATTGCACTATGTTTAATTCCTTTTCTCGAGAGGCTGATTTTGTAAACAATTACCTATTTATTTTATAAGTTGCAGACCAATTTGTTTATTAGAAATTCGAAGAGCTGGAATTTAGTTCCACATATTCTTATATGCTGGAGGAGGCGAGGAATACAGCTAAGGATTTACTTATTGAAAACTCAAGGATAATATATGAAAAGTTGTATGACAAGTTTGGTTTGGTGAGCAAGACCAAATGTATTTTAGAGTTAATTAGAATTTCATAAATAAACTTAATGTAAATTTTAATTATTAAATAAACTGCTTTTCAGTAGCTCTGAGTAGCCAAGTGCGGAAATCTGTATGGAAATGGTTTTTATTTCGATTCAGAGTTCTAACAAGAAATGAACACACTTATGTATAGTGTCCTTAAAAAACAAAAATAAAAATAAACACACACAGAGACACACGAGGCTTTCTAAAAATGTTTTTTTTTTTTATTCAGCGGGCTTCAAGACATATATTTCCAGTGAAATCTTGATATCGAATTTTTGAGTGGAATAAAATACTTCTACTTACTACGCGTAGTAGAGAAATTAATAAAAATAAATCAATAAAACCATCGGAAAGACGCTATATAAAAATATTGTTGAACAACCACGAATATCATAGGAAGAAAAGTGAGTAGAGAAAACCGCGTGAATGTAACATGTTGCATTTCTATTCAAACATATAGAAAATTGTATGAATTGTTTGTAGAAGAGGGAGCAGAAAGAAGTGTGAGTAAAGAAAAGTGAGTTGAAAAAATGATGTGAATGTAATATTGTTGCATAGTAAAATGGATAGCATAAATACCTTGTCCATGAAAAAACACACTTGGTGATCGGTGAACAGGTGTTGGAATTAATAGACTTCATGCATACCAACACAGATGCACTAATCTGTGAAACTCTCGCGTTCTGCTTATCGGAATCCTTCATAGGAATGTGGAAGAGCATATCAAAGTTTCATTACAATCGCAGCAACTCCCATGGGACAAACATTCATTTTCTGAACTGGGGACGAATATTTACTGCAGTGCCTATACTTTGTTTAGACTTTGCGATTCACAATGAAAATGCAGACACAATGTATTGTACGAATTGTGATACAAAACAACTCTTCCTCGAAATCAAGTTTTAATGCTTTCAATATTTACGTGTAATTACGCAGTAAATAATTCGTGTGCAAAGTGCTTCTTTTAGCAAATGTTTAAAAACATGCACTACGACGCATGAAGCTCTTAAATTTGTTTGCTATTACTTTTTGTACTACGTATAGTAGTTGCAGGAAGTATTGTATTGCACCCGACATTTCGATGTCAAGATTTCACAGGAAATGTACGTTTTGAAGTCCCCTGAATCCAAGAGAGGATTTTAGCAAACGGTGTGTGCCTGCCTGACTGAGTGGCCTCCACGTAAGCTATCCTTTACATGGAAAAATTGTCGAAAATTTTAATTTTATCAAAAATGGCTAACGATTTTGATTAAAACTTTGGTGTCCAACTGGCTTTCAACTGCGACATTATTGATGTTCTTGTGATGTTGGCCTTGACACAGTAACACACAGTACACATGGTGTAACCTTTAAAAAAATAGACTTTCATAAACGAGAAGACAAATTGAATGTATTACAATGTTATTCACAATTATTATTAAACACGGACTAGTTGTTATTCGATTGAACATATGAGAACCGATATTTTCGCTTGCAGCTGCGTGCGGATGTGTGTAGACAGTAAAGTATAAATTGCTACATGCTGATCTTTTGATTGGTGGATAGCAGCATCGTTATGAACAGGTCCAAGCGCTACATTGTGCCATGGAAAATCATAGAGAAGCATTTTAATAACTATTTTATCATTAACTTTACCGAATGACATTTATGAAATGAAATATATCTAAAATAAGTAGTCGCTGTGTTGATAAAACGTTATTGACACAAAAGTGTTGCTCGATTAACACGAAGAAGATAAAGGCATAAGAGATTCTAAGAATAGTTTATACAAGGGTAGAGAAAGTCATGTGAGTACAACACATCAGATTGTACAGTAGGCACTGTAGGGTGATTTACAGCGATTAGAGAGTTAGTGAAGTTGCTTCAACATGGCAAAGAAAGAGAAGTGAAAAATAATGGGTATGGTAAATTAGCAAGTGATTATTCATGTCTCGTGTGACGTGCACGTAGGTAACAGCCTTAAAACGAGCAAGGGATGAGCGTATGCCGTCAGGTCAGTGAAACCACAGGCTACTGCGGTTTCCAGATTTAACCCGAGGTTAGACTAAGGTTAATGTGTGCATATCTCATGTGCAAAAGTGGCACAAGTTCATTCTCCAGGCTTCTACAGGTTGGTTCAATTACAACTTTCCTATTTCATGTATGTAAATTAACAAATATGTATATAATTAATATTAGTAAAGTGTCATTATTAGCGTATTCATTTCATGAAACACTAGCTGAAATACCAGGCATTCTCCGTGGTTGGAAAAGTTTCAGGATATTTTAAACAACACAAAACAAACAAAGTAAATAAATAAAAACACCTCGAAGGCACTATGCAAACGCATGTTGAACAACCACAAATACCACAGGAACAAAAGTGAATAGAGAAACCCATATGAATGTAATACCTACGTTGCATTTATATTTCAATCATATACATTACATACATTACATCCTAAGCACCGTTTGTAGAAGAATGAGTAGAGAAAGACGTATGAATGTTACGTAAAAGGAAAGTGACGTGAATCTAATACGTTGCAAAGTAAAATGGACAGCATAAAAACCTACATAAAAATCTTATATGTTGCACTCACATGACTTTCTCTACTCTTGTACTACGCATTTTTACCAACTCTTATTCCTATATCTTCTTCATGTTAGTTGAGATAAACATTTGTACAAATTATCTTATTGCTTATTTCCTTGTAGGTACAAAGAGATTTGAGCGATAGTAAAATCTTTTAAAGCTTTCAAATTCTGTTCTCTTTGTACGGTTAACATATAAAAAGTGAATAACAATTTTCCATTTGACGGATGTATACGTTTTCCAAAACTCATACAAATAACAATGTATGTTCGAAATGGTTTACTTTACAAAATAATTTATTTAGACATAAATTGTGTATTTTAGCAAGATCTACATTTTTTGTATAGTAAGATTTTGTCTATCTCTTACGGTTTACCGGTTATTCAAAGTCGTACATAGTAAATAGGACTACATTGGCTATAGCCAGAAAATTCAAAATAGACATTTGTCATAAAAATATATCAGACATATGACATTTTAATCAAAATAGTTATTTTCAAGAAAAAAAATTTGCGAAAACTTTTCCTTGTAAAGGGTAGTTTAGTGTGGAGGAATTTTCTTCGAAATCTTCATGTGGCAACCTTAAAGGACATTAAGCTTAAACGCCAACTTTGGTTTTTAACAAACTTCTCTTTTTTGAGTTATGCTGTCTACACACACACACACACACACACACACACACACACACACACACACACACACACACACACACACACACACACACACACACACACACACACACACACACACACACACACACACACACACACACACACACACACACACACACACACACACACACACACACACACACACACACACACACACACACACACACACACACACACACACACACACACACACACACACACACACACACACACACACACACACACACACACACACACACACACACACACACACACACACACACACACACACACACACACACACACACACACACACACACACACACACACACACACACACACACACACACACACACACACACACACACACACACACACACACACACACACACACACACACACACACACACACACACACACACACACACACACACACACACACACACACACACACACACACACACACACACACACACACACACACACACACACACACACACACACACACACACACACACACACACACACACACACACACACACACACACACACACACACACACACACACACACACACACACACACACACACACACACACACACACACACACACACACACACACACACACACACACACACACACACACACACACACACACACACACACACACACACACACACACACACACACACACACACACACACACACACACACACACACACACACACACACACACACACACACACACACACACACACACACACACACACACACACACACACACACACACACACACACACACACACACACACACACACACACACACACACACACACACACACACACACACACACACACACACACACACACACACACACACACACACACACACACACACACACACACACACACACACACACACACACACACACACACACACACACACACACACACACACACACACACACACACACACACACACACACACACACACACACACACACACACACACACACACACACACACACACACACACACACACACACACACACACACACACACACACACACACACACACACACACACACACACACACACACACACACACACACACACACACACACACACACACACACACACACACACACACACACACACACACA
This sequence comes from Tenodera sinensis, assembly GCA_030765045.1. Lineage (NCBI taxonomy): Eukaryota > Metazoa > Arthropoda > Insecta > Mantodea > Mantidae > Tenodera > Tenodera sinensis. Next base: position 200,821,084 of record CM060961.1, read on the forward strand.
CACACACACACACACACACACACACACACACACACACACACACACACACACACACACACACACACACACACACACACACACACACACACACACACACACACACACACACACACACACACACACACACACACACACACACACACACACACACACACACACACACACACACACACACACACACACACACACACACACACACACACACACACACACACACACACACACACACACACACACACACACACACACACACACACACACACACACACACACACACACACACACACACACACACACACACACACACACACACACACACACACACACACACACACACACACACACACACACACACACACACACACACACACACACACACACACACACACACACACACACACACACACACACACACACACACACACACACACACACACACACACACACACACACACACACACACACACACACACACACACACACACACACACACACACACACACACACACACACACACACACACACACACACACACACACACACACACACACACACACACACACACACACACACACACACACACACACACACACACACACACACACACACACACACACACACACACACACACACACACACACACACACACACACACACACACACACACACACACACACACACACACACACACACACACACACACACACACACACACACACACACACACACACACACACACACACACACACACACACACACACACACACACACACACACACACACACACACACACACACACACACACACACACACACACACACACACACACACACACACACACACATTTGTCGGTCTGGGTGGCTCAGTTGGTTAGACGCTGGCCTACTGTTCCCAAGGTCGCGGGTTCAAATCTGGCCCAGGCCGATGGTTTTTAAGTGTGCTTAAAAACGACAGCTCCATGTCAGTAGATTCACTGGCATGTAAAAGAACTCCTGAGGGACAAAATTCCGGCACACCGGCGACGCTGATGTGGTCCTAGCAATTGACAGCGTCGTTAAACAACCAAATCATTTTTTTACACACATATACACACACACGGACCTTTTTCCGAAAAGGCCTTTTTTGGTTTCAGGGGGCCTCAAAACATATTTCCGGTGCAATCTCGATATTGATTTTTTTTTTTTTTTTTTTTTTTTGTGGAATACAATACTTTCTCTACTATACGTAATCTGTAGCTAAAAAAGAATATCAAATTCTATATCAACAAGTATTCAACCTAAACTACCCTTTACATGGAAAATTTTGCGAAAATTTTGCTTTTCTTGAAAATTGCTCTTACGATTTTGATTAAAATGTCATATGTTTCAGATATTTTTATGACAAATGAAATGTATATCTTGAACTTTCTGACTGTAGCCCCTGTAGTCGTATTTACTCTGGATGACCTTTGCATAACTGGTAAACCGTGAGAAATAGACCAAATCTTACTATACAAAAAAATACATATCTTGCTAAAACATACAATTCATATCTAAATAAATTTTTTCGTAGAGTGAACCATTTCGGAGATATACCTTTTTATTTGTGTGTGTATAACATCGCTATTCATTTTCTTGTATGTTAAGCGTGCAAAGAAAACGAAATATCAAAGCTTAAAAAGATTTCACTATCGCTCAAAGTCTACTGTATTCCCATATTCCCGTGGCACGTGCAACAAAACGAGCAATAAGATAATTTCTGCAAATCTTTATGTCAACTAACATGAAGATAAAGGAATAAGTGCTTGTAATAATGGTTAGTACAAGAGTAGAGAAAGTCATGTGAGTGCAACACATCAGATTTTTATTATATAGATGTGAACATCTAACTTTTTAAGAAAAAATATATATATCTACTAATCTAATCCGGAAATCTGGATAAATGAAGCCGGATAAACGAGGTTTTATTGTAGATAAGCTGGTTTCAAATGGAATGGAAGGATCTTGGGAGCACTTTCATGTTAATTTAGATGTTTGAAACACAGAAATGCAAGTTACACGATCATAGAGAGCCCACTTTTCTAATCCAACTACCTAACAGCAAGAAAGTAGATGACGTAGGAAGGGCATTTGTTTGACAGAGACTGAATCAAGTCTAGAGTAACAGTTGGGAATGTTAGAGCGTGTGCCAAGTGCTGCCGCAGCGTGGAACATCAGACATTCTTCAAGGATCGCAGCTAATGTGGGAACGGAAATATTGCACATTATTTAACATAGCCGAGTTAAGAGCAGAGACAATTTAGTACTTGGAACATGAATCTCTTTCTGAACGTGCTCATCTCCGGTCTGATACAGAGAAGAGTCTGTCTCTATATTACAGAACACAGTAATTTGTTGCCGAAGGGAAAGAAGTACGCTACTGAAAAGATAAGGTAACGAGTGATGCCTGCGGGGAAGGGGGAGGCAGGGGAAAGCCTTAGAAATGTACTAGCCTGCTTTCTTACGTATGTCGTGTTTCTTACGGCAGGGAAGTCGAGATTACATACCCACAAGTCTGCTCATGCTATTCTGCTTCCCCCTCTGCAGTAGCGGCTCGTGAGTATGTCGTGTTCCTTACGGCAGGGAACTCCAGATTACATACCCACAAGTCAAGTCTGCTCATGCTATTCTGGTAAACGATTCTCCTTCCCCCTCTGCAGTAGCGGCTCGTGACTATGTCGTGTTCCCTACGGCAGGGAACTCGAGACTACATACCCACAAGTCTGCTCACGCTATTCTGTTAAACGATTCTGCTTCCCCCTCTGCAGTAGCGGCTCGTGAGTATGTGTTCCTTACGGCAGGGAACTCGAGATTACATATCCACAAGTCTGCTCACGCTATTCTCCTTCCCCCTCTGCAGTAGCAGCTCGTGAGTATGTGTTCCTTACGGCAGGGAACTCGAGATTACATATCCACAAGTCTGCTCACGCTATTCTCCTTCCCCCTCTGCCGTAGAAGCTCGTGAGTATGTGTTCCTTACGGCAGGGAACTCGAGATTACATATCCACAAGTCTGCTCACGCTATTCTCCTTCCCCCTCTGCAGTAGCAGCTCGTGAGTATGTGTTCCTTACGGCAGGGAACTCGAGATTACATATCCACAAGTCTGCTCACGCTATTCTCCTTCCCCCTCTGCAGTAGCAGCTCGTGAGTATGTGTTCCTTACGGCAGGGAACTCGAGATTACATATCCACAAGTCTGCTCACGCTATTCTCCTTCCCCCTCTGCAGTAGCAGCTCGTGAGTATGTGTTCCTTACGGCAGGGAACTCGAGATTACATATCCACAAGTCTGCTCACGCTATTCTCCTTCCCCCTCTGCAGTAGCAGCTCGTGAGTATGTGTTCCTTACGGCAGGGAACTCGAGATTACATATCCACAAGTCTGCTCACGCTATTCTCCTTCCCCCTCTGCAGTAGCGGCTCGTGAGTATATCGTGTTCCTTACGGCAGGGAACTCGAGATTACATATCCACAAGTCTGCTCACGCTATTCTCCTTCCCCCTCTGCAGTAGCGGCTCGTGAGTATGTCGTGTTCCTTACGGCAGGGAACTCGAGATTACATATCCACAAGTCTGCTCACGCTATTCTCCTTCCCCCTCTGCAGTAGCGGCTCGTGAGTATGTCGTGTTCCTTACGGCAGGGAACTCGAGATTACATACCCACAAGTCTGCTCACGCTATTCTGGTAAACGATTCTGCTTCCCTCTCTGCAGTAGCGGCTCGTGAGTATAACTGTTCACAAAAATCTAGATTTAAAAATGTATAAATAGCATCACAAGATGCGTGACCTAACCGATAAAGCCTCGAGCACAGCGAGATAATTTATCTGGGAAGGTCAGTGTGTTGAATTATATTTGTCTGGACCATTCCATAAATAAAACATTAATTTAAATACCATATGGCAAGGATTAGACCAAGAAATGTTAACTTCTATGAAAAATACCCTAAAATACAGGATGGAAGGGAAGTCATTACATTCCTTCTAATATGTGCTTCATAGAAGCATTAGAAACAAAAAAAGTCTAATGACATTTTGTTCTTTGATCAGTCGATTTCGAAAAAATAAACGTACGAAGATAACATTTTCTTATTTGTAAGATGCGTAGAGTAACTTATTTCTGACATAGCTTCGGTAGTAATTATGGGACATCACACAAGGCTTTGAAATAATTAATCTGTTAAAAGATGTGAAGGAATATTCCGAGCAGCTCTTTCAGATGTCAAGTAAGTCGACAAAACATGAAAGGACAAGGCACTATTACCGTGTTTGTTTAAGTGCCGACCTAGGGAAAGTGACACCCACACAATCTGCAGAATTGCCAGTTTGTTTTCAATAAAAGGAAGTGGTCAGACAAAAACGTAAGATACAAAATGTGTTCCAAATACCGAGATCTATTACTGGTTGAAATTAATGTAAAGACTTCCCTTCCACCCTGTATATTCATTACAATTAGGAGCGATGGTGGTGGCAGGTGACGCGCATGTAGGGGAAAGAGGGGAAGTGCTGCGTTGCAAATATTTCCCATCTTTCTTAGGAAGAGAAAGATACTATTTCTCTGGCTTGACTGTGAATAACGCAGCGTTGATTTGGTTCTACCATCTTCGGAACTTACTATCACACAATGGAATAGACTTATTGCTTGGAATTATTTAATTTCACTGTTAAATTTTATGTAAGTACTCTCAGAGGCACTCTCTGAAACAAACTAGATCTGGTTGGCTATAAAACACGTGACTGTGACGTCATTGGTTATTTGTCTACTGCGTCTACTGCGCGACCACCTGATGGCGACTATTGTAGTTAACTTACTCAGTACTGCCAACTGAGGGGAAGCAAATCGATTTTAATGTATAAATATTTTTCTCCAGCGATTTATGGCTAATAAAGTTGCCGACACTAAATAAAAAAGAACTCATGTGTTGCACTCACATGACTTTCTCTACTTTTGTACTAAGCATTCTTACAAACTCTTATTCCTATATCTTCTTCGCGTTAGTTGAGATAAACATTTGTACAAATTATCTTATTGCTTATTTCCTTGTAGGTGCAAGGGGAAACTTGCCGCTCAGTGATGGCTTTAAATTCCATTCTCTTTGTATTTTCGAGAGATAAAACGGAATAACGAGTTCTTATCTGAAAAAAATTGTAACTATTTGAAAATTCAAACCAATAACAAGAAATATCTACAAAATGATTTAACACCATAAAAAATGTAACGAATATAAATTCTTCCTTTAAAGGCAGTTGGTAAATATAGAGTAGCAGTTTTTATGCTGAACCTCAATGACATATATATAGGTATATATGAACTCATCTTGAAAAGTATGCAAGCTACCGTAATGAAAGAGCAACTTCTTTTAATTCACAAACCATAGTCAAATCATAACTTAGGTTAACAGGCCAAATTGTTGACATTTTAATAAACAAGTAAATTTGCAAACATTTTCAGATATTTTCTTGTTTACAAACATAGCTGTTGAAGGGTTAAGACATTTAATATAAAATAGCAGTTTTAAAAATTAGATAATTATGTACACTTCATTTTTAAACATTTTTGTATATTTATAATGTGTTTAGTAATTCCCTACAAAGTTAATATAAAAGCTTTCACCAGTTGTTTAGCACAGTACATTTTGCATATGCACAAAAATTTACAGCTCTATCTGTTGAAGTTTTTAGAGAAGTGAACATAAAGTGTGGGTTTTTTTTTTTTTTTTTTTTTTTTTTTTTTTTTTTTTTTTTGAAAAGAGAAAGTTTAGTAAATGCCAAGAGAAGATACCCAGGGATGCTAGCATAATACTGAAACGTAAATTTAAAATTTACATTTAAATTGCCTTAAATATTAAAACACACATGTGAAACTCACATATCCTGCATAGTTCGACATGCTAAGCCCAGCATTCCAAGCTTTGTTATACGTAATTATATCCCAATATGTCTTCTATATCTTACGATTACGTCACAATCATTATCGAAGGGAACTTCTGAGACTATTACCAAACAAATTATCAAAATCCAAAAAAAAATTTTGAGAACATTAAAATTGCTTGGAGAGAAATTGTTTTTGTTTTGGATTTAGGAAATCTCAAAACCCCTTGCACCTACAAAATAAAGTATTGTGACAAAACAACAATTCGAGGAATCTCACTTCTGGAACCACTGTGACAAGATGACTTTTCTATCACTATTGTGATCTAAGCTTTGTACTTTTTTGCACTTTTGCACAAATGCACATTTTTCTTCGTCTTATTAACAGACTCCAGTCTTTTGTGATATTACAACTCACAACTGTTTAGTTCTCGTAAGCCTGACTCAGTCCGTTTACTGTCTTTCTTCGCTTTCTCTGTCTACTAAATCCGACGATACGATTACTCGACGCTCATTAAAATTCGTTACGACGCGACGACACACGCACAGGTGTCTCACACTCACTGACACATTCATCGACTCATATGCAGCAAGTCTCATATGTAACTGCAAGTCTCTCTCTCTCACTGTTTCCTCGCCTCCTCATACAACGAGGTCGATGTCACACGGACCTTTCGCGAACTTCTTCAAACACGCCGGCGATAACTTAGCCAGATCGTTCCAAAGGCTCTGGAGAAAGCCCATTTGGTTCTGCCACTCAATTGCTGTTAGTCGCGTTAAGTGACTCGAGGCAGCCTCACCTTGAGCGGCTTTGTTTGCTGGCTGGTCTGGTAGATGATGTGACGTAGCTTAGTCCCGACCGTCCGACGTCACTGTTTATATAGTCTGTATATATCGATTGTTTATATCGATTAAATGAAGTAGGTACAAGAATAAGCGTTTGTAGACATATTTTATATTAGAGTAGAACAATTCATGTGAATGCAGTAATTCAATATTATCATTATTATTATTCTGAAAAGTTAGCAACTGTGTATTAGCCATTTATAACTCAACTTTTCATTGGGCTTTTAATCCTCTTTGTGCTGTTGCTGCATTATTAATTGTCATTTGAAGTACATAAATTCGTAGTACTTGGCAGCAAGAGCATGTAAGCCATTTTTTGAGTCAGGTAGGTTGTTAAAACTCGCTCGCTTATTCGCGGTAATGCTGGTAGCGTGTTAGCCATTAAATTGGGGACTGCCAGGCGGTAGGTAAACTTTTCATGCAGTAAATCTTCCTCAGAGTAACTTAATTCTTGCCAGTGACTAGGATTAAACAATGCATTCGACTTGAAGCAGGCAGAGAAAGTGCTGCTGGAAGGTAAACAAGCAAAGTTGGGGACCATTAGTTACTCAAGACACTGTCAAGGTGGAACAACCCCTCCCTCCATACGTATAGACGGCCACTTCCAACCACATTTTCATCATTCATGTATACAGGCCATTCCACCTTAAACACTATAGTTAAATTTCACTGGAAATATACATTTTAAGACCCCCTAATCTCTAGAAAAGCAAGAAGTATCTCCGAAATGATTTCTTCCACAAAAAAATACATTTTACATAGTAATATTTGGTCTATCTCTTACTGTGTACCAGTTATACAAAAGTCATTAAGAGTAACATGGATATAGCCAGAAAATTCAAAATATATATTGCATTTGCCCTAACAATTTCTTAAACATGTGGCATTTTGATCAGAACCGTTTGAACCATTTTCGAGTTTCACTTTTTACTTTCTCTACTGGTAAGTAGGGGAAGTATTGTATTCCACCCAAAAATTCGATGTGGAGATTTCACCGGAAATACATGTTTTGAGGCCCCCTGATTCCAAAAAAAAAGCATTTTTAGAAAAAGGCCCGTGTGTGTGTCTGGGTGTGTGTCAGTCTGTGGACAGCATAACTCAAAAACAAAAAGTCGGTTAAAAACCAAAGTTGGTATTTAAGTTTAATGTTTTTCAAAGATGTGACACGAAGATTTTGAAGAAAATAGCCCCACCCTAAGCTACCCTTTACATGGAAAATTTTTCGAAAATTTTGATTTTCTTGAAAATGGCTCTAGCGATTTTGATTAAAATGTCATATGTTTGAGATATTTTTATGACAAATGAAATGTATATCTTGAATTTTCTGGCTATAGCCCCTGTAGTCGTATTTACTCTGGATGACTTTTACATAACTGCTAAACCGTTAGAGATAGACCTAATCATACTATACAAAACATGTAGATCTTGCTAAAATACACAATTTATGTGCCAATAAATTTTCTTGTAGGGTGAACCATTTCGGAGATATTCCTTGTTATGTGTGTGAGTTTCAGAAAACTTGAAACTTTCGTGAAATGGATCATCGTTGTTCATTTGTTTTATATGTTAAGTGTGCAAAGACAACAAAATCTCAAACATTTGACTATCGCACAAAGCCTACTGTATTCTAACATTCCCCTTGCACCTACAAGGAAATAAGCAATAAGATAATTTGTACAAATGTGTATCTCAACTATCAAGAAAGAAGATATAGGAATAAGAGTTTGTAAGAATGGTTAGTACAAGAGTAGAGAAAGTCATGTGAGTGCAACACATCAGATTTTTTGCTTGTATTTCCTACTTTAGTTCTTTTTGTGGGGGTGTATGCAGTACCAACCATGTTGATATATATTTATATAATTAATGAAGCAATAAAAGTAATGTAGTCCAGGTAAATATGATCAAGTACTCCAGTTTTCTTATATTAAATGTATTTATTGTCCCCGCGTGAGAATACGCTGTTGAAGCAATCCCAATTAGGTGCATAAATAAAGGATAAACATGCAAATAATGGAACAGAAGTATGAAAGGGACGGCAATGTTGCAACAGTGCATTTTGCTATCGCAGTGTGCCAGCACGCGTGACCTGCGGCACGAGCAATCTGCTACCTACCTGCCCCTCCCACGGTCTCAAAATACTCTGAACAAAGTATAGTTATAAGAACCGCCACCGGGGAGACTCAATCTGTAAACTGTGGGTACCCTGCCCTGTGCTGTGTGTCGTAGGTCCGGCTAACCTCTGTCTCCTCTCATCTCACCCCTCTCTCCGGTGGGGGTCCCCGTCAGGGTCATAGGTACAATACAGCTTCTACTCCCCCTTCATACGTCATAGGTACCTATCCTCAAAATAATGGCTGATCGGTGTTGTTTTTGATCTCAAGTTCGATTTATGCTCCGTGGCATATTATTCGGGATAACAAATGGTCAGCACCGGAGGTAATTTGTTACGTCATGCCAAAGTTACACGGAAGTCGCTGACGAAAAGCCGACCCGACCAGATATCTGCTAACCTTGCGTCTTATTTCAGAATAAATCCTAGCGGTGTTCATTTTCTGATAGAGAGAGCTCTGCCAGACAGACAGACACACGGGCGGAGATAAAAACGACCAAAGTTGGGCCATTTGTTACTCACAAGATAGAAGTTGGCAACATTGATGAAACGCTGCGAGGTGATCTGATGGCTTAGACTCTCGTCTTGATGCGGCAAGGAGGTAATCGTGATACAGAAATAGTGACCCAGGACTTTAAAAATCTCATCTCTTCCTCTACCCCATATTCCACTCACATGACTTTCTCTCTTCTTGTACAAACTTATTCTTATAAAAAAGCATCCCTCTATCTGCTTAACGTTAATCGAGATACACTTTTGCATAAATCTTTTAAGCGCTGGTTGCTAATATGTTTAAAATTATCTTCTTGCACAGTCAGTCGGAAAACAAAATAAAAAACGACTTCCTATTTAGGAAAAATAAGTTTTGGGAAATGCAAACCAATAACAGGGTATATTTGAAATGGTTTATTCCACAAAAAAAATGTATTTTACGTAAATTGTGTTTTAATTAGTTCTACATTTTGTATAGTCTATCACTTATAGTTTACTGGTTATGCAAAAGTCATCCAGACTGAAGAAGATTTCAGAGATCACTCAGAAAAAAGTTCAATATATACATTTCATAGGTTATGAATATATCTTAAACATATGGTATTTTAATCAAAATTGTTGGAGCTATTTTTGGGAAAATAAAAATTTTCGAAAAATATTCCATGTAAAAAGTAGTTTCAGTTGGGGGATTTTCTTGAACATATTTGTACTATATCCTTGAAAGATGTTGGATTTAAATACCAAATTTAATACTCAACCGATTTTTCGCATTTCAGTTATACTGCTCACAGACACACTCCCGCACGCACGTACACATATGGACCATTTTGTACTTTTTCACTGATCTTAGATCTTACACCAGACAATAGTAACTTGTGTTTAAAGTATTCTCATAATTCAAGAACGCTTTACTTCCTGAAAACTAAACATAATAGATTCGTTTATTTTTAATGAACACAAAGGTTTGAAACGGGCAACACTCTGTTTCTTTGTGCTACAAGGTAAACATTGGCTGTTCCCGCTAAGAAAACATGAGTCAATCTCAAGCAATATATTTCACCCTATCGCTACCTACCTACTATACTTGGAGGGGATGAAAGTTATAGCTACTTTTTTCATTTCGACAAGCAGAGGGGGAGACAAACAACTTTGTCCGCTGGATATATATATACATATATATCGGAGTTGTGAACATATGATATACACGGGACCAAATGCAAACACGATCCAGCATTTCTGTCGTAGGATCAGGTTTCCAGTGAAACAGGAAACAGGGAAACCTGACTACCTACCATATTTAATTAATGTTTGGATATCCGCACGAATATGAGGTGGAAAAGTGCAGTATGTAAGGCTTGTTTTAAAAAAACGATTTTCACAAGCTTTTGACGTTATATAGGAAGCCTTACTTTTCCTGCCGCTTCGTTAACAAAATGAAAATTTACATGCAATCCATGGGTGACTTAAACATTATGCTGGACTTTTAAAAATAGTGGGTCGAGAAAAAAACTTGAACAAAGTGATTCACGGGTGTCTATATTAACCGAATGTCATTTTCACCTAAAACTTTATTCCCAGAGTTTCGTATAAACTGTGTGTAGAAATGTTCAAAATAAAACATTTTCCTTTTTATTGGTAGCTGTATGAATACTTATGTCCATATGTGTATATGGAACCCAGGATATCTACAAGTAAACATGTTTCTACAAACGTTTATCTAACGCGAAGTTAGGAATAAGTTTTTCAATAGTAGTTTCCCTCGATAATATCTAAAGAAGCGTTCCTTTATTCTTGATACACGTATGTAATAGGCGATGCATAAACAAGACAGTGAAGTGCAAGTAGCTATACCAACGAGGGGGGGGGGTAATTCGCTTCCCGTGGGGAATATGAAATCAGAAGGCTGGTTTACTAAGTTTAATGAAGCTTACGAACAAAAGGACAGATATTTTATAAAGCAGACCTTAGAGAAATCAGTTTTGTGTAGGTATCAGGAGGTCGGTCGTGTGGAGTGCGTGCCTGTTGTTGTTGTTGTTGTTGAAAGTTTAAAGCAAGCGGTGGGGCACTACATGTGTTATAATACTAAAGACTGGAGTAACAAAAGATTTCACGCAAGCTTGGCTCCAGCCTTCCGTTTTACCTTCCCTCTCCCGGGGCTCTGGGGGCGGCGGGGTGGGGTGGGGGGTTAATGAGCAGGAAACAAAAGTAAGTACAGGAAACACCTTGGGGAGAATGTGACCTCCACTCCTGGAACACGAGCTGCCATTGTATTCTTTTTACCAGCGAAATGGAGAACTGAAATCAGTCAATCTCTGGCCTAGAGCAGGTTCTCCTCTTGGAAGTGCATACCAACCGTGTCTTAATCTCACCCAGATTCTTTAATCCTCTTAAAACCTCTTCTCCTTCCCTCTCCCTCCCTCATCAACCCCTTATTCTACCATTACTTTTTTTGGCACCTAATGATTTTGCATAGAAAAATAGATTTGTTTCCTTAATATAAATCTACATAGTTTGCAGAATATGCCTTTATAGTGTTTTTGTATCTTTGCGGCAGTTAAGTGCGCTTAAATGGAGTTTTAAATATGGCGGTCACGCCCCTTTAACACTGCATAATATCTCTTTGCGATTTACCGTAACTTTAAGCGTAATTTTCCATAAAAAAAATTTGACTGAGCTTTAGCTTTTGTGTATATGCAGAATGTAGTGCTCCAAGCAGCCACTGAAACCTTTATGTGTTATATTTTCATTAAAGTTCTAAAAAAATATGTTTTCTTACATAAAAGATTAAAAAAACAACGGGTACATAATGTTTTACTTTTTAAATTGCTATTATTGATTAAATGTCTTAATCGTGTACCAGTTATACCCTGTGTGGTTTATCTTGTCTCTCACCTAAAGAAAGAGAAAGAAATATGTTAAAAAGAGATGGAGATACCCACCCCTCTCTGTCCGTTGTTATGGGGAAGGTGGGAAAAAATTCGACTGCTTCTATCTAACCAGTATTACACTACAGAGGCAAGTATGAATATATTTCTGATGTTTTTGCACGCAAAAATTGTGTCAAATGTGTCAAAAATGTTGAAAATCTCTTGTTTATTGGAATATCAACAGAGTAAAAATTATTAACTTTGCTTAATATTTGATTATGGTTTCCGAATTAGAAGAAACTGTTTTATAAGCCATAAAGGTTTCATTGTTATAGATTGTACAGCTTTCAAGAAACACTAACATACATTGCATTGAGATTCTATGTGGGAATTGCTATTCTGACATTACCAAGTGTGTTTTAATAATATTTATGTAACTAGTTTATAATCTGACTTCACATGACTTTCTCTACTCTTGTACTAACCATTCTTACAAAGTCTCATTCCTATATCTTCTTCGTGTTGAGATAAACATTTGTACAAATTGTCTTATTGCTTATTTCCTTGTAGGTACAAGGGGAATATTACAATACAGCAAGCTTTGAGCGATAGTAAAATCTTTTAAAGCTTTGAGATTCCGTTCTCTTTGCACGGTTAACATATAAAAAAATGAACACCGATTTTCCATTTGACAGAAGTATAAGTTTTCCAAAACTGACACAAATAACAAGGAATATCTCCGAAATGGTTCACTCTACTAAAAAGTTTATTTAGACATAAATTGTGTATTTTAGCAAGATCTACTTTTTGCATAGTACGATTTGGTCCATCTCTTACGCTTTACCAGTTATGCAAAAGTCATCCAGAGTAAATACGGCTATAGCAAAGATATACATTTCATTAGCCATAAAAATACTTCATTTTAATCAAAACTGTTAGAGCCATTTTCAAAAAACTGAAAATTTTTAAAATATTTTTTATGTAAAGGGTAGTTTAGGATGAAGCATTTTTTTTTCAAAATCTTCGTGTCGCATCCTTGAAAGACATTAAACTTAGTCACCAACTTTGGTTTTTAACCGACTTTTCGTTTTTGAGTTATGCTGTCCATAGACACACATACACAAACATATTTCCGAGAAATCTCGATATCGAATTTTTGGGTGGAATACAAAACTTCCTCTGCTTACTAGTAGAGAACGTAACAAATATTGAACACATGTATTGTATTTCGCTTGATATTCTGAACGAAGCAAAGACTGCTGAAAGTTTATTAATTAAGAAAAATCAAAAGATGTTTACGAAAAAGAATGTCAAAAGTTTTGTGGGTGGAGAACCGTAAAATGCATTAGCTTTACTAATACAACTACATTACTGGCATATTTTTGGAGGTAGTAACTATGAAGGTTTTCTTACAGACACATTGGAAAAATTATGTATTGGTGGTGATGACGTAAACACAGCGCGCACAGCGACCAACTCCACACTGCCAGTATTGCAGTTGAAGAACTGACTACCACTCTACACAGTCCTCTAGTTACCTTGATTGCCCGCTCAGTACATTTAGTTCTAGCTCTGCAAATTATTCAAACTTTAATATTTAAAAATTATATTGTTTCATTTCGATTTTTAAAATTTTGCAATTAATGGAGGATTACAGATTTTTGGCTGTCTGCTGATAAGGAAATGTTTGGCTTTAAGAAATTCAAATCGGCCAGAATCAGCCGAAAATCGGCCGAGTTGGCAACACTGCAGCTAGGTGCCAAAAACTGAAATTACTAAAAAAACTCCATCTAGGCTTTATTAAACGCACTGCCTATTTTTTTTTTTTTTTTTTTTTTTTTTTTTCCATAAGTGCCATTTTGCTTACCTTTGAGTGTCCCAAAATATAAAGCCTTTGTGAAAGTTTTTTCTAGTTGAACTCCCCCCCCCCCCCCCCGCTCTATAATAACAAACTTTTCTCTGTGATATGGCCGGGTAAATTGTATCCCCGCCTGTACACAACATTTTATTTTTTTTCATCGGGCAGTCAGGCAGGCAACTCTCTGGAACTCCATTAAGACCGCTTTTGCCGTCACTCGCGCTTGTTAATGCTAAATTAATTTACTGGTTACGTTCGATGGCTTTTAAAATGTAGTGCTCATGTAGCTTTTTGCGGCCCAATTTGGGCTAACAGCTGTATGGCATTATGTTAACAAGGGCCACGCCATTACCACTCAATCTGGATGCAGCGATACGTGCTATGAAAAACGAGCAAGGGGCGTCGTAACACATTCAACTTCGTGAATTTGACCCTCCCCCTCCTACTCCTCCTTCTCCTCCTCCTCGGCCTCGTCATTCTGAATCACTTAATATATCCACGCTAAAACTGTTAACATTATTTCTCTATCTATTACTTGCTAATCAAGATTTACATTTGTTCAAATAATTTTGTTTCATATTTTCTTGTAGGTACGATGGGTAAAGGAGAATACAGTAAGTTTAAGCGATAGTGAAATCTTTAAAAGCCGATTGTTAGTGACAGTTTTCATATTTCGCTCTCTTTGTATGACCAGAACATAAATAAACTAATGACTTCTGATTTGAAAATGTATTGTCACGTCGGCGGTCACCACACATCAAAAGACGCTCGAGGTCAAGCTACCTCACACTACTGCTTGAATAGGTCGTGAGGTGAGACAAGAACTCTTGCGCATAGGGGAAGCTCTTTCCTTCCCTCCCTCTCTGCAACGGTTGAGTGGGGATAGACGGGCCAGCTCCCGCGAATGAATAAACACTACCACTACAGCGGGCAGCTGAAGGAATTGCAGTTGACATTAAAGTAATTGTTGGCACATAGCCATAGTTATAGTGAAATCGCTTTGTTCTTATAATGATAATTTTTATACATATGAAATGTCATTAGCAATATGCACTAAAGCTATGCTAGCGAACTTCCCTCGTTCATTGACAGAACCGTTATGACTTTTGCGCATACATGATTGCGCAACTTCCTCCATCATCAGTCTTTCAAGTGAAGAGCTGCCACTGCGTCTAAAAGGCGCCAATAAAGCACTTACTGATTGTTCGAGACACTTCCAACTACCGGCTTATTTACAAGAGGTTCGACGTAAGATAAATTTCGTGAAAAATCCGTGCGACGTCATTCTCGCATAGAAAATCCAGTCGAGACACTGAGAGCAACCAGTTTTTATGGTGGTGTTCTTCGGAGTCAGGTGCTGAAAGAGACAGCTGTTGGTGCGTATACAGTCGTCATTGGGGAAATGTGCGCATCGTCTAAGACAATTGTAGACATTGAGTCGTCGCGTAGGATTTGTTTGTTGTGGGAAACAGTAGTAGTAAGTGTGATCGTCCGAAGGTGTGAGACAGAGAAAGACAGTGACGCATCTGTAAAGGTTTCGTTCGGAATTGGACAGAACAGCTGTCAGTTGCAAGATCACGACGAGGTGCAGACTGTGTTAAAGATGAAACAGAACTGGTTTTGTGCTTCAGTTTTATAAAGTAACAGAAAGTGTCATCGCAATAAAAGTATTAAAGAATACACAACAAAAAACAAGGAAGATATTGTAAATGGTTATTACCACTAAAATGACATACATTTTTCGGTTTAACATCTTTTGTTTAGTAAGGTTTTGTCTATCTCTGTGGAGTATTTCAAAGACTGTCTATATTCATATTATGCGTAAAACCCAAAATGGACTTTTTTGAACCATCGATGTTTGTCCAGTGTCCTTAAAGATTTAAACGTAGCAAGGATGAGTATGTTTGAGTAATTGGTGAAAGACGAGGTTTGCTGTACTCGTGTGTATGTAGTGCGTGTGAGGTGTAGCAGATGTAATCTGGAAGGTCCGTGCACGCATCGCCTGTAATCCTATTAGGTACAACGTGGTCTGCTTTTTGTGAAGGAGCGCGCGCTGGACAGCTTTATAGTTAATAATGTGGTCCTTTTGGGGGAGAATAAACATTTGGTGGTGTCACTTCAGGCGAGTGACGAGGACAGTGGTACCTACATAATATCTACTACTAACGCTTCTTCACGCTACTGCTGCCACCAGTATGTTCTCATAACTGAGCCAACGTATTAACATACAAAATGGTTAATATCCTGTTCCATGGCCTCAGGGTAACACGCTAGCCTCTGGTTCTAGAAGTCGCGGGTTCAAATCCGGATGAGAACGATGGGTTTTTTGTTTAAAAAATCGGAAAGGTAATCGAAAGAAACTGAGGTTCGATAAAGAGACCTTTGAGCAAAAGTTAGCAATGTTTCGTGCCCAATTATGCCAGGTCCCACAGCACTTAAAGGGCGTCCATAAATAAAAAATAACTAATTTCTCTTCCAGAAGCGCGAACACAGTAGGTATATTTTTAAGGTTATGATTTTCTTATTTCTGGAAAAAGGCTCCGTCAACCAGAGCCAGTGCACCACTGATACCTTCGGTTTCACATGTAAAATCACACATTCAAGGAAATAAAAACAATTAGCATAATCATGGTCTAAACATTTACTATATAAACGGTAAATTAGCGTTGAGCAATTTTCTTCAAAATCTTCGTGTCGCATCCTTAAAAGACATTAAACTGAAACACTAACTTTGGTTTTTAACCAACGTTTCGTTTTTGAGTTATGCTGTCCACAGACTGACAGACACAGGCATACATGGACCTTTTTCTAAAAATGCTTTTTTTTAAATTCAGGGTGCCTCAAAACATATATTTCCGGTGAAATCTCGACATCGAATTTTTGGGTGGAATACAATACTTATAATTACGTAATAGAGAAAGTAAAAAGGCTTTTCCAAGAACTCAGAGACGAAATCTAAGAGTAAACGGTAATTACTAGCTATTAAACACGTTATTCTCAATATAATTATTCAAGTATTTGTTTCTTTGTTTATTTTTATATGAACATAGCAGACATAACTTTATAATGTTCATTATAAAGTACCTTTTCATACAATCATTTCCAAATCTAATTTATAGAGATGAAACAAAATCAAAGGAAAAAAGGAGAAAAGAAATAATAAAAAGAAGCTGGTATGACAATTACATTATACAATCAGTTTTAATTTTAAAACGTTATATTCATGTATGTAAGTGTAAATTATTCACTATGGTATTTTTAAACCGAGTTTCTGAGGTGTTGAACGTATCTATGTCGAAATAGTGTAGACTGTAATATAAATATAAAATAATATCACGTGCCCTGGCCATCTGCATTTCATCATCTGTGCACTCGTGATTTCATCCTCCAGCCCATTTCTGTTCCTCTGCATCTCTATCTATTAGGCTGATATTCAGGAATTAACAATAATTATTATAATAGCAATGATAATGCTAGCAATAATAACAGGTATTATTGCCTCTGTATTTAGTTACAGCCATGGAGAACAAAGAACAAAGGGACCAGACTGCCTCTGAGCAATGAATTTTGAAACAGAAGAGGCTCATAATGGAAGGTAACTATGGTAACAAGTTTTTCCACCAACATGGCTGCCGCTTGTCACATTGTTTATGTATCGGCCCTCTCAATTGGTGCTAGTAACAGAAAGGTACAAGTCAGATCCACTCCGTAGCCAATAAAACCCATCCAACACTAAAAACAATGGAACAAAACAACACTGGACAATATAAACCTCAAATTCGACTGGCAGGGATATCAATTACTGTTTACAAACGCTGTTGGAGTTGTTTTCATTTGGGTCAAGGACCCGGATGTCCTGCCTGACTGTTAATTAGTGCTTGCTGGTGTTTGTTTTCCTTTCGTTGCTATGGAGCGACGGGGCCTTTGCAAACAGTTGTCTCCAATATGTACACGCTAGCTATCGAAACGCGTTTGATTGCAATTGCGAGGGGATTATCGATATGTGTTTAGGATTCATTCCATGTCAAGTCCCCAGGCCTTTCATCATTACTGCTTTAACCTCAAGGATTACCTACAACCGACTGCAATAATCACAAGCATTTTTACCTTCTGAACCAACCCTCGGTATACTCTGATATTACTGCAATTATTGACTGCTAACTTTAAAATAGAAAAATCGACAGGAAGCGTCAGGAAGGGTTGGATTAACTATAAACATTGGAAAGACCCAATCACTGCGACTTAATGCAGCAACTGACGGAAACTTCCATAGAGGATGTTGTAAATTTTACGTATCTTGGAAGCATTGTGCGAAAAACTGGAGGAACCGATGACAATGTATGTAAAAGGATTGCAAAACCAAATGCGGTTTTCATCCAGCTGTTTCTTATATAGAAAAGTAATGAGATTTCCGTATAAAGCTCCAAATGTTTGAGAGGAAGTATCCGAACCAATAAATTCAGTGCCACAGCTGGGATTTGAACCACAGACCCTCCGCTTACCAGGCGGGTGCTCTAACCATCAAGCCACTTTGACAACTTGCCAGAATGACACTGAATTCTCTAACCGATTCGTGTTTCTCCTGGTAAACCACAAAGGCAGTCTCACATCAGAGACAATTACCCCAGTGGATTTTCGACAACATATGGGTCAAAAAGGTAAAACAGAACCAGATTTAGCGAAAATAAGTGGTTAAGCAATGAATCGAAGGAGACATTAATAGTCAAAAGAGAGGAACTGGGACATATGCAGCAGGGCAGTTTTAATGTGACTCATCATGATTCATTTTTGTAGAATTTTTTAACTTCAGATTTATAATATACTATTCGCTCCATGCTCCTCGAGTTTTTCTACTATGTGCTCCATTTGTGACTTCAACTTCAGTTTTTGATTTTAAAATGTCGAAATTTAGTTATCTTTAAAAAAATTTAAAAGCAGAGAAATTAGTTTAAAAGTAATTATTTTTGTTCCTACCAGAGATAGTAGTGTCTGTTGGGCAGAGTTTATCTTCTTCTTTACCTGATTATGCTTCCCTTATATAGGACTTGCAAGCCAGTGCTTAGGGTCAGACGCCTATCGGTGAGCAAAGGAACCTTTGGACCGGACAGAGTGAAGGCCTGGAACCGGGAGGTCAGCCCAGTACCAGGTATGAGAGTGAAGAAGAGGATGATATGAAATGCAGGCGAAATGGATAATTGTAAATGTGATTATGGAACAATTGGTGAAATGAGTGGCGGGGGAAATCGCAGAATCTGGAGAAAACCCGCCCAGACGCCGCTTCGTCCACTACGAATACCACATGCGGATCCCTGAGATCGAACCTGGGCCGTCTAGGAGTTTATAAAATAATAAAACTGTTGTGATATTTTAGTTTTGATGCGCATGGAATATTTTGAATATTAAGAAATTTTCGGATTGTAAATAAAAATTCAAAATACAGTCTTAATGTCCCTTAAAGTTCTCGTTCATGTATGGCCCATGTTTTCTGTACACAAGAATAGTATACTTTGTCTAATTAATGACAGACGTACATATTGTGAACACGTGAGTCATATGAACATACTGAACCAGCGTCAGAAACTTTACTCACCTACGAGCAAAGGAAGACAGTGTCATGTGGAAAAAAAACTATGATAATAATAATATTCCACAACAGAGCCCTGAGTATGAAAAGCTCGCTTTGCATGCAAACCGCCTAATTACCGAAAAAAGAAAAATCGGATGACATATATACATATATTTCCCTTTTGATGAGTAGGTACGCAGTGTATCCGGAAGGCAGGATAAATTGGGTTCATCCAACTGAAAGGAAACACCGCACCGCCACTGCCGCCGCCGCCGCCGCCTTGTGTGCATTTTTATTTACATTTAATCTTGTGGCACAGTCTTCACCCAGCGAACAAGCAAACATCATTACACTGTCCACATTGCGACTGACTGACTGACTGACCGACCGACCCCAGGTAGAATACCTATGTACCTGGTAGCGATATCGTTCACAGATTCAGCTTGGCTTTCATCCATTCCCCCCCTAACCGCTCCCATACACACGTACGTAACCACTTGAAACTTTAAATGTCACATTTGTACCCAAACTTGAACAGGCATTTAAAATATCTTATGTGTTACACTCACATGACTTTCTCTAATCTTGTACTAACCATTCTTACAAACTCTTATTCCTATATCTTCTTCGTGTTAGTTGAGGTAAATATTTGTACAAATTATCTTATTGCTTATTTCCTTGTAGGTGCAAGGGGAATGTTAGAATACAGTAGGCTTTGTGCGATATAAAATATTTTAAAGCTTTCAAATTCCGTTCTCTTTGCACGATTAACATATAAAAAAATGAACAACGATGTTCCATTTCACCAAAGTTTTAAGTTTTCCGAATCTGACACAAATAACAAGGAATATCTCCGAAATTGTTCACTCTACAAAACATTTTATTTGACATAAATTGTGTTTTAGCAAGATCTACATTTTTTGTATAGTATGATTTGGTTTATCTCTAACGGTTTACCAGCTATACAAACGTGATCGAGACTAAATACGATTACAGGGGCTATAGTCAGAAAATTCAAAATATACATTTCATTTGCCATAAATATATCTCAAAGATATGGCATTTTGACGAAAACCATTAGAACCATTTTCAAGAAAATCAAAATTTTCGAAAAACTTTCTATGTAAAGGGTAGTTTAGGGTGGAGCAGTTTTCTTCTCGTGTCGTATACTTAAAAGACATTAAACGTAAATACCAACTTTGGTTTTTAAGCAACTTTTCGTTTTTGAGTTATGCTGTCCAAATACTGACAGACACAGACACACACACTATAGCAACTCAGAGAAAGGAATACTCATTCGTTCAAATGTGTGCGCGTTTGTATGTGCGTGCGTGCGTGTGTGTTGATAAACTCCAACATCGGTTGACCGATCACCATGACAATTAACACATCTAAATGATCTTGCATGGAGAAGATTTTTATAGTATCAATTTTATATGCAATGTATTACATTCACATGGTTTTCTCTCCTCACTTTTCCTTTATGTAACACATTGACATGTCCTTCTCTACTCGCTCTTCAAAATACAATTCATACAATTTTCTATATGATTAAGGCGCAAATGCAACGTATTACATTCACACAGTTTTCTCTACTCGCTTTTCTGCCTGCGATAGTTGTGAATGTTCAGTGCTTTTGCATTGTGCCTTCCCGGTATTTTATTAATTTTGTCAATTTTTGCTCTTTATGGTCCCCTATAAGTTATAATTAACTCTATTAAAGTGTATTAAGTAATATTTTTAAATGTCTGCTTATAAACACAAGGTTATCAGGCAAATGGAATGTAAGTGTAAAAGTTGCAGAGATAGATCGTCGAACCACGGGCAACGCCAGGTGTTTGGGATAGTAGTTTTTACAAGACTGAATAGAGAAGGTTATGTGAGTGCGTATCAATTATTTAATATCCTAGATTCTATTGCAAGCCTGACAAACGGGAAAACAAGCGAAAACCGGTGCTACCTAACGCGTGCTACTGCACTTAAGGAGGAGGAACTCCTCTCTTGACACCTTCCGAGTAATGTTTGACAGGTGTGCTCTTGTGGTCATCTCTAGGTAGGTAAAACTTCAATGTAATTTCGAATTTTTATTGAAATAAGTATTGCAAAACTTATACATGCTGTAATATTGTCCAAACCTTCATTAAAAGTACTCGAAAATCTGCCATTGTTAATTTGTCAAAAGAACTGTTCTTGGATTATATTGGAATAATTTCAGTAATATCATTTGATGCATGCATGCAGCAGATAATTATAAAGTAACTCACGTGTGCAGTAAGGAGGTTCGTCCGATTTGTCGCCACAGTCGTCCTCGCCGTCACAGAAGTTGTCGATAGCCACACATTTGCCGGTGTTACAGAGGAACTCGGAGAGGCGGCAGGAAGCGGGGGTGGTGACCACCACCTCGGCTACCCGCGCCAACACCACCAGCAGCAGCAGCACCACCGACCCCATACCTCAGCCTGTCAAACACACACCAAACATCCTTGTACTCCATTTGGAAATATACATACATAGGATTGTTAATATTGCCTAATTAGCCTTTAGGGTTCCTTAGGAAGCGATTTTGCTACTTGGTAACTACTTCTATAGGTACACATTCTGTATAGAGATTTCATCGTAAACGCATTTTTAGAAAAGGTTTGTGTAAGTCACAAAAGAAAGGTAGCATAAATAGCAAACTTAGTATTTGGGCTAAAACTAACATAGGAGTAAGAAAAGGATGCAATAATTTCACTATTTTTAACCTATATAAGACATAGGGAAGAGGGGTGACAGGAATGCAATCGACTATTTACCCTCTTCACTTACCCCACACCAAATGCAGGCAACCTGCCTTTCATGGTGCTGTTTATGTATACACACGTCTTTCAAACGAGGTAATTTTGAAGGTGTGTAGTGGTGGAACCGAATGGGAAGATGATATATTGCTTTTGTAAGTACGTTACGTACGTTTTCTTTTGGCATATCAAACACAGTGCTTTATTTTTACTAGGAACACAAAAATACGTATATTCCTATTGGACTTTGAAGCATTTTATTACCTTGTTATGCGAAATGATTCCACCACTGACACAGTTTGAGGGACTGACTTGTTCTTTGAGGTACATAACAGTGGGGGCGTGGCCTGATAGTTTGTAGCAGAGTGGACGGGGTTAAAACTACCATGTAGGGGAAACGACGCACTGTGTCAGTTCTCCCCATCTATGACCGATATATTGATGAAATTGCTAGAGAATGAATTGGTAGTATACACTTTTATTGAAATAACTTTAACAAAAAGTCTAACCATTAACTTTAATGTTCGCAGATGACCTGATTATTAAATCTAATTCAAAAGTCAACTTATGCTCTGAATAAAATATCAAAAGTATATAACATTACAATCTACCTAAATAAAACAAAAGTGATGGCGTTGAAATAAAAAGAATATTTGTACAAGATAAAAATGTGGAACAGGTGTTCGAATTTCAGTATTCAGGGCGTAATATATCATACAAAACACAAATTGATCAATTCAAATACTAAGAGCTTTTAACTATTTTAATGACACTATAAAAATATACTTGAAAAACAAAGCAAGAAAGAATACAAGATAAAAATTTATAAAGTAATATCAGAGCCAAAATTTATATATGGAACTCAAGCATAGATTATGACAAAAACAAAAGCATATTCGAAGTAAATAAAATGTTTTTTTAAGAGCAGTGGCAGGATATAGCAGAACAGACCACAAAATAAATGAAGATATAAGAAAATAATTAGATATACAATCTGAATGAAAAAATTGAAGAATATAAAACTAAGGGGTTAAGTCATTTAAACAAAGTGAATGACGATTACCATTCCATTTTAATAATTAAAAAACGAATAGGGAAAAATGTTGGAAGGCCAAATAAAAGGTGACACTACAAGATATACTACATGTATATAAAAATATGTAATGCATGAGGGAAGGCATTTATGTTAATTATATTTCCTAAGATGTGTCATGAAAGTTTTCAACAATATAGCTGTTTCCAAAAGCCTTTGTGCAACCGGAGGCACACACATTAGATTAGTTTTATACCATGCGATTCTACCCTGATCTCAGCTCATGTTCTGATCTTAGATTGAATCTGATCTCCAGTCAATGAATGATATTTGTGCAACCGGGCCTTAGTGTAGCGACTAGAAATGTAATAATCAATACGGAGTAGGTAAGTTTATAGATACGACGAGAAACAAAAGAATAGATAACTTTCCTTGCAATGGCTAATGAGTGAGTTTAAAACTTGGATTTACCACTG
This sequence comes from Tenodera sinensis, assembly GCA_030765045.1. Classification (NCBI taxonomy): domain Eukaryota; kingdom Metazoa; phylum Arthropoda; class Insecta; order Mantodea; family Mantidae; genus Tenodera; species Tenodera sinensis. The sequence continues at coordinate 200,844,992 of CM060961.1, forward strand.
TTTCCATGGAGAATTCAAATCGATTTAAGTTCTGACTCCTGACCGAATGCTACATGAAACCCTGGATTTAGATCGAAATTAATCACTGGATCCGATCCTATTAGAAGTGGAATTGGATGGAAATTTTATTGCATGGAAAAAAGTAACGGATTCAGATAGATTTGTATCCATCAAAGATGTTAATTTCAACTTTAGTCATGGTAACCTGCTTCACACTTTTTTTTTTTTTTTTTTTTTTTGCGAAAGTGGTTAATAAAACAAAAAAGTCACTTACGCAGAAAACACATTTTTGCAGGTTCGCCAACATAAACCAAGTGACCAGCTTGAATTAATTATTCTTGAGCCTTGCGTATCCAAATCGATCTCATTCGGGATTGAATTCAACATAGAAACGTGGATCGCATTGGACTCGAGTCGATTTCAATTCCCCATGCAAACGTAGTAAACATTTAAAACCATTCCAGCCCCTTAAGTATGCGGCAACTACTCCGGCAGCGGTGTTGTGCGTGTCTGTATAGAATACAGGGGTTCGCCTCTATTCAGAACGTGCGTGAGGGAAGACATGAACATCAAAGTTAGGGACGGGGTTGTGTTGATTGGGGGCGTTACATGTTCTTAGTCACGAATGCTCCTATATCAGGTCTTTATTGTGCTGGTTAGTGATGTCATTCAATACAATCGCGTGTGAATGTGACGTTTGGGAGTGGTTCCATTAGTGCCTCTTGAATATTCAGATATTCACCGCTCTAAACTCTCACGAGAAAGAAACCGATTCTTTATGCACTAAACTTTCTCCATATTCCTATTTATTTGAAGAGTCGTGTATCTTTCACATTACCCCCCCCCACACACACACACACACAGACCACAGCTGTCTTGGACACACTGACCGACTCATGTATGTAACCGTAATCTGTTTCCTCGCCTCCTTATATAAAAGGGATGACATCACACGGTCTTTTCGGGAACTTCTAGAAACACGCCGATTGCCGTACAGTTCTCGAAGGCTCGTGTTTTCTCTCGTGAATGGTGTCTGGAGCTCTTTGTTTTTTGCTCGACAGCCTGGTATGTGATGTGAATCAACTTATCTGTGACCATCCTTTGCTGTGTGCCGCGCTCGATGTCACAATATTTAATTGTAAGGGGCTTTTAACACTATGTCAATTAGAAGGAAGTGGTTTTATAATGGTGAAAGAATTAATCAAAACTGTGTAGTTTTTTAGATTACCCTACATAAACGAACACAAATTATCTCTGTTTATAATACGTGTAAGTATATATAATTTGCAACCGAGAAAACGGAAGAGACAGGAAAAATAGCACGGAATCATATCTGCTTATAACAGTAGGAATGCTTATATGTTACTTATATTTTAATAACCCCTATGTAAGCAAATGTAGCTGTTATTTTCTCTGTATGTTGCAGTCCGGTTTATTTAAGTATGTAAATAATACGCTACGCAACACCACAAAGCGTCCATCCGATGTTTTTAAATTAATAATCGAGAGGATTGTTTTTTTACGATGCTGCAATTTCTAGCGTTTACTCAGTGACCTGAAAATAGTGAATCTACAAGTCCTTCATTTTTCCTGCGATATCACTGTATTGATGCCAGGAATTTTATACTATCTGAAAACTAGGTGGCATTTATGTTACTAAACAATTACAGGAAAAAAGTATATCTATAAATGAAATTTATATCTTCTGTGATAAACATTTACTTGAATATTATATTACATGCATGTTATGAAGTTTCTGGGAAGTCCTCTCCTTTCTGGATGAATTTTGCATAATTGGCAAATCGTAAGAGATAGAGAAAATCTTATTTCACAAACTTATGTCAAGTATATTTTTTGTGGAGTTAACCGTTCTCAAGAAATGGCATGCCTTTTCAAATATGTATACTTTTCTCCAATGGGAAGTTGCAATTCGTCTTTTTCCTCATGGCTATACAAAGAGAGCGGAAGTTCAAAGGCAACACGTAGCGACCAGCTGTTGAAAGATTTGAGTATCACTTCAGCCTGATATATTTCCTTTCTCCCATTGTAGTTAAAACAACATTCGTGTTAAAAAGGATTTCGACAGACGTTTGTTTTGTTTAACATGTTGCACATAGGACAAATATTTGTAAGAGTATTTTGAATAAGCGAGTAGAGTAAGTGTGTATATCGAATTTTGTTTCTGTAAGCTATGTTTGTATTATTTTTACTGCTGTTTCCCAAAGAGATATTCCATTTGATGCGAGAGAAAACAGTTTTTCAAAACACACGACTTTTAATATGTAAATAGATCTTCGTTCAAATGCAAACTGCTGTATGACCCCAGATCGAGAGTGACTTGCCGCATCACGGACAAAGTTCATGTAATTCAACTTAAATTTACGTTGGCTACATTGTTCAAACGCTGTTAGCAAAGGTTTACTTTTTAAAAACACCGAACCATCAAACTTGTTTCTGTACGTGCATATAAACAAAACGTAACCACCTAATCCCATTCACATGGTATACACTTAAGCAGTTCAAACAAAAAGTAACCTCCCAAACAAATGACGAGCTAGGAGCGCTGTATGCTTTTGACTCACGTTTGCCTGTACTATGGTACGCTCCTCTCTAGGCATTTGTTATTGCACTGACATTATACTGATATTTATTTTTGTCATGTTCTTTTCCATTCACACAGTCACACACTCAGAATGTTTAAAAAATAATCCATAACTTAAATAAAACTGAAATTATCTTTAGTAAGTGCACCATTCCATCCAAAAATTCTGTATCAAGATGTATTTTAAAAAACACATGTTTTCTGCAGGATTTAAAACAATTTCGCAAAAATGCAGAAATTAAAATTAATATTTATGCAAAATATGATATATTTTTACAAACTTCTGCTAGTACAAAATTTTATAAATTTTACCATTAGCGATGGTTTTAAAACTGAAATATTTGTATATTTGAATAGAAGCCAAGAGTAATCTGCTAAATAAATGTTTATGTTTTAATTATTTTTACACGTGAAGGTCCATAAATCCTATATCACTGCACTACTTTCTCTATTTCCTTAAGGTACATATATACGTTTAGAGCAAAACATCCACAGTTTTTGGTCAAACACAGTAATCCTTTGTGAAGTGTTTCTTTCATTCAAATAGATATTTTTAGTTTGTCCTCTTCGGCCTCTAATTACGCTATAACTTTCATAACTGGCTTTACTCTCCTTGTTTTACAGATTTTAGATAAAAGTTTGGTTATGAAGCACTGCACGAAGTGCCAGTATTTGCAATTTTATTGTCACTGCATTTTTGGGATTTAGAATGCTGATCCCCACAAAAATTACGCTGTCTATTTATAATTCGTCGACTTGCACAATCCATTCTGAAAGATTTTCACAAAGTCACAACAAAAATAACCTCAAAGCGAAAGCATGACCTCACAAGTAGGCTACCATATTTGTTTACAAACTTCATAAACAAACAGATATGTGTAGGGGAATGAACACAGGATACAGTCTCTTCTACAAGCAAAACCTAAAACAGCACCGGCTGCCACGCCCCCTTTTAGTGTAACAGCAATTCAGGATTCCCTTCAAATCCCTGTATATACTTCAGATCCAAATAAATTATATATCATTCGAAAGTAGAAAAACGGTGCGAAAAGTCAAAAACCAAAATTATAACCATAAAATGACATTTCATACGTATATATGTATCTTAAAACAAATTATCCATCACTTCTTGAAAAACACACACGTACATTTGATAAGAATGAGTGAACCACGCAGACCAGGTCAGAAATGAACTCCACTAACTGGGAGTGAAATCGGCGTATCGTTTCTTCCTGTTTATTAGTGCTTTTTGAAAGGTTGTGTTTACAGCCTCTATTGTTTGTTTCTGTGGCAGGTTGTTCAAACATTTTTGAGAAATTTCTTGTTATCTGATTTTTCCCTCCTGTCCATGCAAGGAGAATACAATTTCAAAGCCTTTACATAGCAACTACTTGTGATATAAATGTAACCTGACTGATTTTGCCATTATGTCACTAAAAACGGAAACATTATTTGAGTTTCATTTATTTAGAAATACCTATTGGCAGCCCATGAAACCTTAATTATAGATTGTAATAGTGCAAAACAGAAAAGTAGAAAATTATTGAAGATAATACTCGTTTTAAAAACATATACTCAGCTTGTAAAACTTTAATTATAGCTGTGTGTGGCTCAAAATAAGGAAAACAAAATTTTTGATGTTAAGGTGATTTCATTTTCACCAGTCCCACTCAAGGTTCATTCTTCCTGCTTTTCAGCTGTCTTGTCACTCAAGTACTTCCTTTCTGTTGCAGCAACAGTAGTATTGCTGTATGTCAAGCCATAGCACCCGTGGACTCCGCCAAGAAGGTGAGAAGATGGCTCCAAAGTGGAAGGGGGAATGGCCTTGAGTAGACTAGTGAAAATGAAAACACTATAGTAATAATAATCTACAACGGAAACCTAACACACCTTATTTTAAGGATATAGCAAGACTAACAATCCCGAAGAATGCGGGTCGTATACGTGAGCCTCCGCCGCCTGTGGTGCCGTGTGCTAAACACAGACGGGAGGGTGTGTCACCAAATTTCGAGCCCCACTGTTGCAGCAGGATGAGAGTCGGTGTAAATGTAGCGACGTTTTCGCAGGAAGCGTGGCTGGATATTCGCACGCCGGTCATAACAGTATGATAACTCAGAAACTCTGCTCAAGTTGGTATCTCTGGGTCCACCTGGCCCCGCTTTGTAATTTCTAGAGCGAGACAGCGTCGCCCGCGCCACCACAAACTTTAAGTGACCCCGCCAGCCCCGGTGTAATTACTTCACGACACAATGGCTGGCCTATGTACGTCTCTACGATATCGAACAACTACCCTTTAACCTTCACCTTCCTTCCTTTCTTTTACAGTTTTACTTTGCGGTGGATCTACACACACGTACAGGATGGAAGGGAAGTCGTTACATTAGTTTAAAGCAGTGATTGATCTCTGTATTTAGAACACATTCTGTATCTTACGGAGGTATTTTAGTTTTGTCGAAAACAAGCTGGCAACATTGCAGATTGTGTGGGTGTCACTTTCACTAGGTCATTACACAAACAAACACCGCGTGAATATAAACAAATATCATGTCATGCCCTTTCATGTTTACTGTGCGAGTGTAGTCCAATCAGAATCGTTAGCTCCCAAAAAAATTACGCACCCTGCAAGATATCGACATGTTTACATGCAGAAACCGGTTCAGATCCGCGACCAACATGAACGCAACGTTATCGAGTTACTTCACGTCTGAAAAAGCTGCCCAAGTATACCTTAAATTCTTTTAAGTGGTTAATTATTTCGAAACCTGTGTGATGTCACATAATTACTACCGAAGCTGCGTCAGAAATAAGTTACTCTACACGTCTTACGAGTAACAAACTGTTATCTTCGTACATTGTTGTAGAATTACGCATCCAATTTGGAACAAAAATCATTTATTTCGAAATCGCCTGATCAAAGAAGAAACACACACACACACACACACACACACACACACACACACACACACACACACACACACACACACACACACACAGGAGGCCTCAAAATATACACTTTGGTGAAATTTCGACGTAGAATGTTTGGGTGTAATACAACCACAAAAAGTGTTTCAGCGAAACTCGAGAAACTGATCTGGGGATGCCAATATTGTAAAATTTACAAAGTAAGTTGAACCCAAATTTTATTTGAGTGACTAAACACAATTCCGTATTGTTTTAGTGTTCATCACAATACCAAGCAGAGGATGAACTCATCGAAGTCAGTCAAATGCGACGAGCAATTTCACGTGCAAACCGCACTGATGACCATCGAGCAATCGATAATGAAAATAGTCGTATTGGCAGTCGAATTACATTTGAGAGCGACAGTAAATGAACGATAAACGAACGGATTAACTTGTAGTTTCCGTGTTTCACGCATGGATAACCGTATGACACTTGTTCGCAGGTCGGAAAACCATCGTCTTTGTTTATTTACGCACAGGAAAACAAAACAAAAAATGTAGTTTACCAGATATATTTGCATTGAATGTTAACTGCATTTATCTTTAGTATAAGTAAAATAATTATAAACGAGATCGATATAAACTGAAGTTGGAAGACTTATTAGGATTTATAATTACTTATGAAGAGATACAATTACATCAATTTTAGGTGTTAATAGTTAATAGGGTTATCTAGTCTCGGGATCAAACGAATTCACTGTAAATACCCTCTAGATCATTCTGCAATAATGTTATAAATAACGGGAGATGTAAAAGTAATTAATTGTTGGGTAAGTCAACTATATAGAATAACATTGACTCGTGCTACGGATTTTTGAGGGATTACGTATCCCATGTTTGTGTTAAAGACAATAGTGAAGAAGAGCTAGATCGCATTGCTTTTGAAAGGCAGGCAGACAGACAGACAGACAGCTCTTGCCCAGCACACGGTAAAAGCCAAGCCAGTTTTAACAACATTGTAAGTTAGTCTGGAGGAGGAACCAACCGTTCTAAGTAAACTCTCTCTCTCTCGTCCCCACTCAATCTAAAGCAAACTTCAACTGTGTGTTTGTCTGAGTGCCTCGGGCACTGCAGACCTCGCTATCTGGGTTACTGCCTTCATTTATACTCTTTCATCTCTTAAACCAAAATTATATCTGTACATAAGTGTATCACAGAGACCACTTCTTTTATTCACAAAATAGGTAGTGTTTACTCTACCAGGCTGGCCGACCATGCACGGCTATATTTTAAAACTCGAACTAATTTCATTTAACTCCCCTGTTCTTTGTAAAATATCTGCGGCCGTGTGGTTAGACCACTCCACTTTCACCGAGGTCACCCGGGTTCTGTGCTCAAGACTGCTATGACAAAACGACAATTTCAAAAATCCCACTCCTGACACCAAATGTGACAAAATGACAAAATGAGCTTCGGTTACTTTTCTTTGTTCACTGAGAATCAGTCAACAAATCTCGCCCTTTGTTGGTTTCACCACGGGACATTTTGAACATTGCAACAAAGAATGAGGATGTTAACTTTTCTATACAGCGGTTCATCTTACTACAACACTTTAGAGCAAAGGGTGGGACGAGGAGGACCTGGGCGTGGAGGTTAACTAGGAGGGGGAAGGGTGGCACTGCTAAAAGCAGGATAGCCGCTCACCAGGAAGAACCGGGAGGATGGGAGTTTGGTCCACAAAAAATTAGGCCCTCGACTCAATTCATGGGTGTCACAATGTGCCAAGTGTGAGGGCTGGATTTCAACCCCCGACGTTGGGTTCAGTAGACCAGCATCTAACCAGCTGAACCACCCAGACCGACGACACAGTCCTTCATGTCATCACAGCTCACAACTTTTAGTTCTCGTAACCTTGCCTCAGTCATTTCATTGTGCTTCAGTTTATCTGATGCTCGTTGCATCTCTTTATGATGACCTACGTCGACACACACGCATAGCTGTCTCACACTCAGACACACAGACCGTCTCATTTCTATAACCCTAAACTCACCCACACACCCCTTTTCTTGCCTCCTTATGTAGCGGCGACGACGTCACACGATCGAATCATTTTTATAACAACTATAGTAAATTAAATTTAAAATCTTTGTACCTTCCTTTCAGTCCCACAGTTATGTAAAATAACATACAAATTACGTATTTTTATACAATGGAATAAGATTCTGCACTCCCAGGCAAAATATTCAGAAGTTGCAATTTTGTTTTTCTTTTCATTAAAAATAGTTTAGTATTGGAATAATTGTATTCATGAAGTTTCAGCTTCTGTAATCACTAAGTATTAAAACTATTTTAAATAGAATAAATGTTACTGTGCCACACACCCTTTTTGCTTTCTCCTTAAACGAATTTCCTACTTTTGTGTTTTTTGCTGTTTGGACCGTAAGTTTTCTAAGCATTTTTTGTGAGCTTTTCGTAGGCTGTGAACAACATGGCGAAATGCGTTTACTGAGGTCGCGTAGTTTTAAAGTGTTTACTTTCGAAACACTTCTGCAACAATGAAAATCAAAGTAAATCTTTAACTGAAGTCTTTCACAGTGTACATTTTTTCATTTCGAAGGTGCATTTTCTCCAAAACTATTTTATGTACAGCTATAAAATTTTCCAATTTGATAGCAAAGGCCCCACTCCTTAATCCCGTGGAACAGAATTTCAATAAACATTTTAGTTAAACGTAAGTGAGACTTTAGTGGAATGGATTTTCAACAATTATGTCAAAAAACATATTTTTTATGTCAAAAACCATAATATATAAAAAATTCTGCTGCACAAAATTATGTGTTGTATAGTCAAAACACCTCATAAAAATTTTCAATGACATATCTCAAACAATTTTTGAGAAAATGTACCTTATACTTTTAGATAAAAAGCATCAAAAAATTCTGAAACAATGACACAATAAATAACCAAGTATTAGTAATTATTGCACCAAATTTCAATTTCTAAGTTAGAAAATGTGGCAACCATAAATACTTTTTCAAGGTGATATTTTTTACCTACATCCTCCCCTATCTCTTTGGAAAAAACACAGAGTATACGACCGTTAGTAAAAATAATTTTCACAGTTAGTATAACATTTTGCTTTACTCATTTGTGTTAGCAGTTTCCTATTTTTATGCAATTATTTAGCATCCCCTGCTAACGAATTTAATCTGCATATATAAAAGTGAATGTTTACATATATGTAACCACTAATCTCCAAAACCGGCCGCCTCCGTAGCGCAGCTGGCAGCGCGCTTGCCTGTGGCGCGGAGGACCCGGGTTCGATCCCCGGTACCAGCATGGGGATTTTATCCCCTCTGGGAGGCCTGGCACGGGGTGCACTCAGCCTCGTTAGGTCCCGGGGGGACCAATTGAGGAGCTACTTGATGGAGAAGTAGCGGCTCCAGGTCGAGAAGACCGCATAACTGGCCGGGAGGGCTCGGCGCGCTGACCACGTCCCACCCTCCAGTACTGCACCTCACCAATGACGCCTGTAGTGGGCAGAGGTGGGGGACGCAGCGGCTGGGCGGTAGGCCTTGGCCCTTCGTGGGCTGTCGCGCGGGGTTTACATTACAATCTCCAAAACCGCTTGACCGATCACCGCAAAATTCAGCACGTAATGTACTTTTTCACGCAGAAGGTTTTTATAATATCCATTAACGTAATGCATTCACACAGCTTTCTCTACTCACTTTTACATAACACAGTCACGTGTCCTCATCTCACCCTTTGACATACAATTCACTCGTACAATTTTCTATGATTGATATACAAATGCGATGTAATACGTCCACATAATTTTTTCTACTCGCTTTTCTTTTACGTAACACATTAAAATGTTCTCTACTCGTCCTTAAGCACCTAACTCATACAATTTTCTATATGATTAAAATATAAATACAACATATTACATTCACATTATTTTCTCTACTCGTTTTTTTACGTGACACATTCAAATATCTTTCTCTGCTCTATCTTCTACAAACATTCATACATTTTTGATATAACTAAATAGAAGTGGAACGTATTACATTCATACGGTTTTCTCCATTCGCTTTTGTTCCTGTGGTATTTGTGGTTGCTCAACAGTGCTTTTGAGCAGTCTTCCCGATGTTTTTATTTATTTATTTAGATTGTTTATTATTTGTTCTTTATACTATCCTGAGTTTTAAGTAACTCAACATAAAGCTATTGGGCAAGTATAGCCTAAGTCTAAAAGCTTTATAGGTAAATCGTCAAACCAACGGCAAGTATTTCAGCTAGTTACATATAGCATAAATATAAAGGAAATAAAACAGTAGTTTCTTACATAATGATTATTAGGGGTTTTTAACCTGCAGAAACTTCAATATATAAATCTATAGAATTATAATAAACCTAACGAGCTTTTGACACTCTTTCATTAAATACATATTTGCAGTCTTTGTGGCGCTCGCGATCTGTAGATTTGTAAATTAGCATCATAACAACTCAAGGGCACGCAAAGACTTCTTAAGACTTCTTTAAAACATTTGAAATACGCAAACACTCAGTATGTGTCTCCTGAATGATTATAAATAATGAAAATTAATAAAATTAAAAATACGTATACAGTCATGTTTCTTGAATGATTACAAACAATGAAAAATATTTCAAACAGAGATATTTGAATTGCCTTGTGTTCAAGAATCAATTTTGTTTACCGGTTAGTTAGTACTACTGATGAACTTTTGGAAATAATCAAATTCCAGCTACAAAATCTCAGGTTATATCTTTTAAAATTGTGATGTGTTGCACTCACATGACTTTCTCTACTCTTGTACTAGCCATTCTTACAAACTCTTATTCCTATATCTTCTTCATGTTAGTTGAGATGAACTTTTGTATAAATTATCTTATTGCTTATTTCCTTGTAGGTACAAGAGGAATATTAGAATACAGTAGGCTTTGTGCGATAAAGATTCCAATTTCCGTTCTCTTTGCAACGTTAACATATAAGAAAATGAATAGCGATATTCCATTTGACAAAGTTAAGTTCTCCAAAATTTATACAATGAACAAGCAATATCTGCCAAATGGTTCACTCTGAAAAAAATATATTCAAACAGAAATTGTGTGTTTTAGCAAGATCTAAATCTTTTTTGTGTAATAAAATTTAATCTGTCTCTTACGGTTTACGAGTTACTCAACAGTCATCCAGAGTAAACAGGACTACATAGCCTATACCATAAAATTCAAAATATACATTTCATTTGTCATAAAAAATATCTTAAACATGTCATTTTAATCAAAATTTTAGAGCCAATTTCAAGAAAATCAAAATTTTCGAAACTTTTTCCATGTAAAGGGTAGTTTAGGGTGGAGCAATTTTCTTCAAAATCTTGGTGTCGCATCCTTCAAAGAAATTACCTAAAGTTAAATACCAAATTTGGTTTTTAACCAACTTTTCGTTTTTCAGTTATGCTGTTGACATATACAGACACACACGCACCTTTTTCTAAAACTGCTTTTTTTTGGATTCAGGAGGGGCCACATTTCCGATGAAATCTCGGCATCAAATATTTGGGTGGAATACAATACTTCCTCTACTTACTAGTAGAGAAGGTAAAAAATATTGATCTCATTAAAATATATAATTTACGTATAAGTAAATTTTTGTGGAGTTAACCACAAGTTAACAATTTAACAAGTTTACAAGGTCGAGGGCAAGTGAGGGGGATCGAGGACTAGTGAGATGGGTCGAGGACAAGTGAGAGGGTTCGAGGACAAGTGAGAGGGGTCGAGGACAAGTGAGAGGAGTCGAGGGCAAGTGAGAGGGCTGGAGGGCAGGTAAGAGGGTTCGAGGACAAGTGAGAGGGGTTCGAGGGCAAGTGAGAGGGATCGAGGGCAAGTGAGAGGGTTCGAGGACAAGTGAGAAGGGTCAAGGGCAAGTGAGAGGGTTCGAGGACAAGTGAGAGGGCTCGAGGACAAGTGAGAGGGGTCGAGGGCAAGTGAGAGGGTTCGAGGACAAGTGAGAGGGTTCGAGGACAAGTGAGAGGGGTCGAGGGCAAGTGAGAGGGCTGGAGGGCAAGTGAGACGGTTGAGGGTAAGTGAGAGAGCGGTCGAGGACAAGAACGTGGGAGTGAGGGAGGCAAGGAAGTGTCGCCCGGACTGACGCAGGGAGAGACAGCGGGAGTGACACCAGGAGCGACACCGGGAGTTATACTGGGAGTTATACTGGGAGTTACACTGGGAGTGATACTGGGAGTTGCACTGGGAGTTACACTGGGAGTTACACTGCGGTGACACCGGGGGATACACCGGGATTGACATCGCGGGCAACATCGGGAGTAGTGCCGGGAGTACACCGGGAGCGACACTTAAGGTGACAACGAGAGTGATACCCGGAGTGACTCCGGGAGTGACAACAGGAGTTACACGAGAGTGATCCCACGATGGACACCGGGAGTGACACCCTGAGTGACAGAGCGAGTGTCACCGAGTGTGACACCGGGAATGACATACGGAGTGACTTGGATAGTGACTTCGGGAGTGACAATGGGAGTGACTCTAGGAGTAACACCGTGAGTGATCCTGGGTTACACTGGAAGTGATACCGGGAGGTGAGAACGGGAATGTCACCGGTGTTTACGACGGGAGTCTTAAGCGGAATGACTTGTAACGTCGGTAGAGACTTCGGGAGAGACGTCTGGAGGGACCGCGTGAGCGACCTTGCGGAAGGGACTGCTAGAGCATTGAGCAGAGGCCATCTTTTTACTTTCTCTACTAGGTATAGTAAATAGAGGAAATGCTGAATTCCACCCAAAAATTCGATGTCAAGATTTCACCGGAAATGTTTTGAGGCACTCTGAATTCAAAGAAAGCATTTTTAGAAAAAGGTACGTGTGTGTGTGTGTGTGTGTGTGTGTGTGTGTGTGTGTCTGTGTGTGTGTGTCTGTGTGTCTGTGTGTCTGTCAGTCTATGGACAGTATAACTCAAAAGCAAAAAGTCGATTAAAAACGAAAGTTGGTATTTAAGTTTAATAACTACGCTTTACATGGAACATTCTTCAAAAATTTTGATTTTCTCGAAAATGGTTTTAACGATTTTGATTAAAATTCCCTATGTTTAAAATTTTTTATGAAAAATTAGATGTATATTTTGAATTTTCTGGCTATAGCCCATGTAGTTCCTGTTTATACTTGATTGGTTTTGCATAACTGGTAAAACATAAGTGAGACCAAATTTCACTATACAAAAAATAAGCAATAAAATAATTTCTGCAAATGTTTATCTCAACTAACACGAAGAAGATGTAGGAATAAGAGTTTGTAAGAATGGTTAGTACAAGAGTAGAGAAAGTCATGTGAGTGCAGCAGATCAGATTTTTGCTTATGTTGTTTCCGATACGTGTTGTGTACTCATATACCCCGTGTGAAAGTATCGAGTTTGTTGGAAACCAAAGAAAGCAGCCAGTTGAAAAGTTGAAGTTAGAAAGCATATATAAGTTGGTGAGAAAGTGTATGTCAAATGCAAGAAAGCGCGAAGAAGCCGTCCCATCCTTTGTCTCTCTCCTAAACTTTGTTTCTTTCCTTTCTGAGGTTTTCCTTTTCTTTTGGTAAACACTTTGTTCTCTCTTGTCAATTACGTGCTCAATTTTGAACTGTTTTTGTTTCCAGCAACTGAGTGCTTGGCTAAACTTTCCTTGTAAACGGATTACTGCGTGGTGTTGTGTTGTGTTGTGTTGCTGCACATTTCCTGGGACCATAATGCACTTGCCCGTCGTCTCACAATGCCTACTCTTCAAACAAACGCCGCTCAGCATCTTGCACGGATGATGATTATAAGGGCGTACTCTCTGGCCCTTGTAGGAACGAGAGAAGTTAAGTTGGTATTGAACTGCATAGCTCCGCCCTTGTTTCACCTGCACTCTTGCACTATTAGAGAGATATTGTTACTTACGTCATCCCAAAAATGGGCCAGGTGAAACACTGCCAAAGAGCTGTCTATATAGTTGAGAACGTTAGAATTCTTAATAAACATCACGATAATAATGTATGTAGATAAGTTTGTTACTTGGAAGATGCGTAGAGTAATGTATTTCTGACATAGTTTCGGTAGTAATTATGGGACATCACTAGGGCTCAGAAGTCCATGCCCTAAAAAACACTGAAATATGCATGCAAATATGCTCTTAAAAACTTGAAAATATGCCAAGAAATATGCACTATTTAATTAAAATAATTAATGTCCCTTTGCAGTAGACAAGACGAGTTAGAATAAATAATAAGTAAAGTTACCTTATTCTTTAGAGGTTGAAGCAGAAGTAGTCCTGCTGCTAGTATTAACTGCTAAATTGCAGTTCACAACCAACACTGCACAAATTTTCAACTGTAAAACATCGTCTGTTGTCTCGCAAAACACTTTTGTAACGTGAAAAACTTCTCTCCGCGTCACAAGATGTTATCGGGGTATATTTAAATGATGTTAACTGTTTCACAGAGAGAGTCAAGTCTCTTGGTGTGATAGATGGTTTTCTTTTGAGGATGTCTCGAATACCGCACATCTGTTTATAACCAGAATTTTTTGAAATTACATAATTCACTTTCTCTTTCACTTTTTGTACTATGCTACCAGGAACCGAACTTACATCGCATATTGTTTTTTTCAAACACAGTAAGTGATTCATGCAAAGGAGATCCTACAGCTTCCAATGCCGTTATGGCTGTTGGTAAGAAAGAAAAATGGGCAGGTATGAAACCAAGGACCTCTTTTAACCCAATGACGGACAATATTTTGCACAGTTTCTATCGATGAAGCATCTTTCAAGTCCAATGAATAAATAACCTCTTCGACTATTTCTATGTGCTCAGCATAGTATAAAACTGCATCGATCCATGTTCCCCATCGATTAACACTGGTGCAGGAAGAAGTCAGATATTAGGTGCTGTTGATCTAAACAACTTAACTCTTTTAGGAGATTCAACAAAAATTATCTTTGTACTGGACACAAACCTATCTACCAATGGGAAAGAACCATTGTCTCAGAAATGCTATCAATATAAAAAATATTATACAGATGAAAAAATAAAAAAGCATAAAAATCATTAAAATATGCAATATAGGGGCAAAAATGTTTAAATCTTCGTGAATTGCATCATCATGTGCAGTACTGCCAATATGAAAAATATTATCCAGATAGAAAAAAGTAATAAAAAGCCATAAAAATCATTAAACTATGCAATATAGGGGCTATAGTATTGAAATAATATGCATTTATGAAAAATCAAGAAAATATGCAGTTATATGCACCATAAAATCATGTCCAAATAACTGAAAATTCCGTAATTCGTGCACATAATGTAAAAGCATACATTTTTAACCCCTATGAAAAAACATGCAAATGCATGAACTTCCTAGCCCTAGACATCACACAGGGTTACGAAATAATGAATCACTTTAAAAGAATTAAAGAAATATTCCGAGCAACTTTTTAAAACGAGAAGTAATTCGGCGACGTTGCGTTGAGGTTGGTCAGGAATCTGAACCGGCTTCTGGAGGTAGTGAGTGAGTGAGTAGTGGGGTTTACGGGCCCGTTGACAACTAGGTCATTAGGGCCCCAGGCTTCTGGATGTAAACAGGTCGGTTGTTTGCAAACACGACGCAGGGTGGTGTAATGTTTTGAGAGCTAACGACTACAACTGGCATTCTGATTGGCCTGATGAGCCGGATGTCAATATGATGATGATGATGAAAGGTGGTGGTGGTGATAATTATCCCGAGAGGTCGGCGCCGGGCAGTTAGTACGTAAATAAATAAACCGCACGGTTGTCCAGCGTAAACATCTGAGACGTTATTGTTAGATGACGTCAATCTTGTAGAACAGTATTCTCCCACTTACGTGCTTGGGCACATTTAACTCATGCCTAAGGAGGTGCGGGTGCCATCACAACCATTTGACTGTCCGCACCGCTTATACAGCCGGGGCGAATTACCGGCGAATTTTCTGGAGCATGCAGGTTTCTCGAAGATTCTGGCAAAGTGGCTGTTCCCAATTTTCAACACGTTCAGGTGTGCAGAAAGCGAAAATTACGGAAGGAGGGAGTGGGTATCGGTGAATACTTCTGTCTTGTCTGGGACAGAAAGGTTTATGACACAATAGAGGTACCGCTGCTTAAGTAATACAAACACCGTTAAAGTAGACTTCTTTTGAAAGGCAAAATGCAAAGCACTGGTTAGGGAAGTAATGAATACACATAGTTATACAAACTTCACTCTTCACAGTCAGAAGGACTTCGCAGATATTCACAGAAAAGTCAACATGCACATATTCTTCGCTCATATATCAAACAAATAATTTAAAATCGTTAGACATTCTTGACTAAATAAAAGTTTCTATGTAAAGGACAATTTGAGGTGGGGAATTTTCTTGAATATGTTAACTAAAACACAATGTTTAGTAATAATCCACTTTTGACTTAGTTAGGCTAAACAGGCAACTTATATCTTGTTTCACATTTCTATATGGAATTCTTGACTGTAATATGTTTTTTACTTATAGCGACTGTACAAAAGTGAAATACGTATTGACACCCATGGATACATCCAACATGTGTTGAGTAATTCGGTAGGTATCACGTGCAGGTTTCTCTGTAGCACACGCTCTCCGTGACGTCATGCGGTGTATCGGCATTGCGTGGAACCAACTGCATTTCCTCCATAAGTATTTCTGGAATTCACTTTGCAATTTCTTTGTGGGAGTGTTAACATGATCGCAGACGTGAAAACCGCGGCATAAACCGCGGAGTTGAAGATGAGGTATTTCGTGCAATAAATTATTGCACACATGTCTGAGGGGTGAATTACTGCCCGACAGCAACATGATGTATACTCTCCACTAAACTTGCTTCTTTATTTATTTATGTAAACCGCTCCTTAAGATAAGCTTTTATCTCTGCCACTTTCCTCACTATCAGTGATTTACTCGCTTGCTACAAACCATACGCACACTTCTAAGCACTTTTACTTTCTCTACTGCACATACTACGTAGAGGAAGTATTTTATTCCACACAAAAATTCCATGTCGACATTTCACCGGAAATATGTTTTGAGACCCCTCAGTCCAAAAAATTTAGTAAAAGGTCCGTGTGTGTCTATTTTTTGTAGTGCTTAACGGTCGCTTTTACTATATACGGCACCGCAGGCGGTGACACTGATGATACATGGAATGAAGATGGTGCACCGGTGGAATGATATGGCGGGGGAAACCGGAGAACCCGGAGGAAACTCGCCCCAGCGCCGCTTTGAGGTGTGTGTGTGTGTGTGTGTGTGTGTGCGTGTGTGTGTGTGTGCGCGCGCGCGCCTGTGTGTCTATCTCTGTGAGCAACATAACTCAAAAACGAAAACTAGGTTAAATGCCAGAGGTGATGGTTAAGTTTAATGTCCTTCGAGAATGCCACGTAGAGATTTTGAAGAAAACAGCCCCACCCTAAACTACCCTTTACATGGAACATTTTTCTGAAACTTGATTTTCTCGAATATTGCTCTAACAATTTTGATTAAAATGTCATATATTTGAGATATTTTTATAGTAAATAAAATGTGTATATTGAATTTTCTGGCTGTAGCTTATGTAACCCTGTTTACTCCGGATGACTTCTGCATAACTGGTACACTGTAAGAGATAGACAATCTTACTATACAAAAATTAGGTCTTGCTAAAGCACACAATTGATGTCTAAATAAATTCTTTTGTGCAGTGAACTTTTTCGGAGATATTCCTTGTTATTTGTGTAAGTTTCGAGAACATACTTTTGTCAAATGGAACATCGCCGTTCATTTTTTATACGTTAATCGTGCAAAGAGAACGAAGTTTGAAAGCTTTAAAATATTTGACTATCGCTCAAAGCGTACTTTATTCCCATTTTCTCCTTGTACCTACTAGAAGATAAACAACAAGATAATTTCTGCTAATGTTTATCTCAACTAACTCGAAGAAGATACAGGAATAAGAGTTTGTAAGAATGGTTACTACAAGAGTAGACAAAGTCATGTGAGTGCAACACATCAACTTTTTCTTTTATTGGGCCACACAGTCGTTTGTTTACCCCTATATATGTGTGATCTCAGTCCCATAAAATTAGCTTGGGCCAAGGTAAAATGAATAGTTAAAAAGATGCAGCAAGTGACGTTCTTA
The DNA here is from genome assembly GCA_030765045.1 of Tenodera sinensis. Classification (NCBI taxonomy): domain Eukaryota; kingdom Metazoa; phylum Arthropoda; class Insecta; order Mantodea; family Mantidae; genus Tenodera; species Tenodera sinensis. Next base: position 200,862,691 of record CM060961.1, read on the forward strand.
CAGGATATAATGCTCGACGATATATCAGTTAAGACCGAAACAGACTGACAGTGTCTTTGAAAAATATAGAAAAGGCAGAAAATATCAGTGGGAGAAAGACAGAGTTATTGAAAACATTATTTACGTATTATGGGCTAAACCTACCCCATGAACTGAAAATAGCTTTTCAATTGTACTATTTTGATCGATTTCTTGCTTTAATCTAGCGTGAATACACATTCCAAGGTTGGCACCACTATCGCAAGCGCGACAGGAAGCACGACTGCTGCCTTCACATATTGCTGTGTACCTGGAATTATTTACTGACGTACTAACTCGCTGCATTCCGGCCAGGGAGCATGAGGGGTGAACAAAGTGCAAGTGCTCAGTCTTTTGTCTCTGTTGTTATGGCAAAGGCGAAGGGGGTTCTACTCCTTCCATTCAGTCAATGTGAGGTACGGGTTCATTTCAACGTTCAACGTTGCCTACACTGTTTACATACTTGTTGCACGGACTTGTCCTACCCTCCCTTTCCCCACCTAGTGGTCGAAAAGAATGTGAATAGACTGTAAGTTGTAATTGTGACAGCGAAGTGTGGAGATAGGATAAGTAAATTAGCTAGGGGATGGCAAGCACAAAACATCCGTGTTAGGTCGAAGCTGGTCTTTATTCATTCAACGTGTAACATTATTCTTACCACACTATGAAACACGCATTTAAGAAAACATAATCGATACAAGAAAGCACACTTTAATTACAGTTTTAAAAAGAAGGCCCATTTCTTTGTTGTAGATATATACCAACGTGAATTAGAATAATATAAGAAACGTCTGGCAGATGCACACAGAAAACTCTTTTTTCTTTCTCCCCGAGGATGTTTTCATATTATTACTTCATTCTTGGCAGTAAGAATCTGCGGCATTCCAGTCTTATTCTCCAAGTCGGGGACACAGGATGTTCACAAGAAAATGTATGAGGTACAAATTCTTTTTTGTTACCTACATCACAAAATGCGCAAATCCAGTCTTTTCCATCCCTAAAAGAATCACTTAATATTGGACAAAACGATACAGTCCAATTACTTTTACTGTCGCTTTATTTTCCTTCTAAAACTGAATTAAAAACACAGCTCTATTTTTGATTATATTTTATATTTATATTTTATATTTTTCAATATTTGATATTTTAAACAGCAATAATATTAAAAAGTGGTGGATCTATTTTCTTTTCTTCCTAAGAGTGCTTCGGTCAGGCTACGAGTGTTTGTGTGGTTCAAGTAGTTTGCTTATTTCGTACACACTGTAATACTTTAGTAATCTCTTCCTTAGTTCTTTCTCACTGAACATTATTCAAAGCTTCCTTGCTTACAGATAAACTTCCATATATATTTTACTGCGTTAAATGTGTAAGCGTGGTTGCTGCAGTTTTTTACTGTATAACTGACAACTTGTGGAGATAGACTGAGCAGCTCGAATGAAGTCTGATTTTTTGTGTCTATGTCGGTAGCGGAACACCCTCCAAGAGGGTCGATGAGCCGAATGGATCCAAAAGGCGGCCGAAACTTTGCCACGACAGAACAAATGACTCACTCCCTGCATTTTCCCAGTTAGAAATGTTATTGTTTGCTGTCATTCATCATATTTTAGTCTACTATCTCATAGGTGGGTACATTGATATCCCTAATAGAGTGTAACACCCTGAAGTTACATGTTGACATAGGTACGTACGTATTTGGCAATGCACGTGTTGTTACATCGCTCAGTGTACTGTTTGCTATTCCAGGTCACCTGTGACACCCGCCCCCTACCCCCCCCCCCCCCACCTCGCTCTACTGTCAATTGAAACTCGCAGCGTGCTGCAAGCCAGTGCTATCTCTGCTTTCTTCAAAGTGGAACTATTGCAGATTAAACGGTCAGATAAATGGGGTCTGCATTTAGCCTTTGCGACTGCTCCAGGTTCATCTCCAGAATGAACAAATGCAGCAGACTTGCTTCTCTTGTTCTCCCTCCGTCGAATTCTTATAAAGGCGTCGTCGTGTTTGTATGCTTTTATTTTGTACGTACCGTGAACACACAAATTGCCTTTGTAAAGAACACTAATTATGGACAGGAGCTTCTATAGGGACAATATTAAACAATATAAAACAATGGCTCTTCTCTCTAAAGGAGGTTAGTGTCTTAACGAGCATAGGGACAGACTTGGGTGGCTCAGTTGGTTAGACGCTGGCTACTAATCCCAAGGTCGCGGATTCAAACCCGGCCCAGACCGATGGTTGTTAAGTGTACTTAAAAACGACAGCTCCATGTCAGTAGATTTACTGGCAAGTAAAAGAACTCCTGCGGGACAAAAATCCAGCACACTGGCGACGCTGATGTGATCCTGGCAATTGACAGCGTCGTTAAACAACATAATATTTATTAAACTTGGCTTGAAGACTAACAAACCGAAGTATCAGTATCATGATTCTGTTCAATTTTCCAGCTGTCAAAATATTGGATCATCATCATCATCATGATCATCATCATCAACAACAACATCAGGGCCATGATGTTTGACTTGTCAGTTTTTATTTGTGGTTTTTCTCCATGGAGAATTTAAACGAAGCACGATTATATCAAAGGTGATTAAAATTATGCAAATTGTCACGAGTCATATAAATTCATATTTTTGTTTTTTTTTTTTAGTTTTTGTCACCCAAAAATTCGATGTCAAGATTTCACCAGAAATATGTTTTGAGGCACCCTGAATCCTTTTTAGAAAAAAGGTCCGCTCGTACGCGTGCGAGGGTTTGTGTTTGTGTTTGTCAACCTGTGGGCAGCATAACTCAAGAACGAAAAGTCGGTTAGAAACCAAAGTTGGTGTTTAAGTTTAACATTTTTAAGGATGCGACACGAAGATTTTGAAGGAAGTTCCTTCACCCTAAACTACCCTTTACATGGAACATTTTTAGAAAATTGTTATGTTCTCGAAAATTTTTGTAACAATTTTAATTAAAATGCCAGATATTAAAGTATTTCTATGGCAAATGGAATGTATATTGTGAATTTTCTGGATATAGTCCATGTAGTCCTATTTACTCTAGATGACTTTAGCATAACTGGTAAACTGTAAGAGATAGACCAAATCTTACTATCGAAAAAATTTAGATCTTCCTAAAAGACACAATTTATGTCCAAATACATTTTTTATAGAACAGTTCAAAAGTATTGGAAAGCACGAATGCTAATGGCTTCATTGCCAGATGCAAGGCACTAGAAAACAACAACAACAACAACATTTTTATAGAGCAAACCATTTGGAGATATTCCTTATTTGAGTAAGTTTTGGAAAACAAACTTTCGTCAAAAAAATGCAACATCGTTATTCATATTTTAGAGTGCCCGCCTCTGTAGCGTGATGGTTAGCGTGTCTGCCTCACGTTCAAGAGGTCGCGAGTTCGAATCTCGCTTAGGGGTAAGTTATCCGGGTAAGGTTTTTTTCCGAGGTTTTCCCTACCCTGAGAAGACGAATGTCGGGTAACTTAAAGCTCCATGGACCTCGGGCTCATTTGAGCATCATTTCACCCATTTCATTTCATTCATTCGTCCAATATGACACAGTGTTGGAGGACGTTAATTTAAAAAAAAAAAAAAAAAAAAACCGTGCAAAGAGAAGGGAATCTCAGAGCTTTAAAATATTTTACTATCGCTCAAAACCTATTGTATTCCTATATTCCCTTTGCACCAATAAGGAAATAATAAGGTAATTTCTGTAAATGTTTATCTCAAGTAACACGAAGAAGATATAGGAATAAGAGTTTGTTAGTACAAGAGTAGAGAAAGTCATGAGTGCAACACATCAGATATTCTTACGCATTATTGCAACGCCTGCCGAGTGTTTCAGCTAGTGTTCAATAAATCAAAGTAATAATGAAATAGCGTTACCATAGCAACCAAGCTTCAAGAGCGGCTGGTTCACTTGGTAATGGTGGTATAAAGATGAGTGGCCGGGTCTCTGAAAAGTAAAACAGTTACTAGGAAATAATACATGCTGGTATGTGAAGTAGGTGTCTGTCGCTGACAGTTGTCATGGAAGCGGGCGGACCTGACTTCACCCTCATCGACTCACGCCCTTTCTCCGTCCATGATCCAGATTACGCAGGCAGTCAACGTGGAGGGTGAATCGTTGCAATTAAGTGCTTAACGCTCCAGCGATTCTCGCAACAGTAGAGATATTAATTGCTGCGGAACCCCGGAAGGCGATCCAAAAATAAATCCCCGCCTCTCTTTGATACACAGGGAAACAGGGATGGGGGTGATCACTGTTCGAACCAAGGATATGTTCATAAACTCACTGCCGCTGATCCCATATCAGCTTGCAGTTCCATTCGGGCGTATCATTGCAATTCCTCTGTTATCTCAAACATACATACCTACGTACGTGCGTACGTTCTCTCCCTCTATGTGCCTACTTCAAAACAAATCTTCCAGCAAACGAATCCAACATTTTTACTTTCTCTTTCAAGTACACAAAAGGTAAAGAGTTTAGTACATTCCATACGAAAGGTCGTAATAGTGATTTAGGTGTAAACAACTCACATACAGTAACATACGTACATTTGAATTAAGATTTATTTTCACAGTTGGCAGTACTGCTAATGCACTAGGCTCTGAGAACAACGATAATTTTGCAGGGAAAATTAGTATAAATGAACGAATTTGCATTAGTAAACCATTTATTAAAGGTAACCCTCCATCTAGTCCACCTCTGCCCACAACAGATGTCATAAATGGGGTGCAGTACTGGAAGTGGGACGTGTTCAGCGCTCGGGTCCCTCCCGGCTGGTTATGTGGTCTTCTCGCCCTGAGACCACTACTTTTCAATCAAGCAGCTTCTCAGTTTGCCCCTCAGGGACCTAACGAAACCGATTGCACCCGCAGACCATATCTCCTAGTGGGAGAAAATACCCTCGCCGGTACCAGGAATCAAACCCGGGTAAGCAGCACCTCACTATAATTGCTTCACTCTTAGGTCCCAACTTGATGTAAACACAAACGGTGAACAGCTAAGCAGCGATACGCGCAAAACCAAATCACACCACAAAATATAGTGCCTTAAATATTAACTATTGTATGTGATTTTTCAAGATGTATGATAAGCCTGGTAAATACTACTAAATGTAACGTGATAACAGCTCTATTCCCGAGTAAGTATCGTTCTGTTGCATCATAAACATGAGCAATGAGTCCACGTCGCAGCTTATACGAACACCAGGTTAGCGCGGAGGGATACAAGATCTGGATCTAAGGCTGGATAGAGTATAGAATATTCATCAAACTAAGATTTATTAAGAGTAAGATTTATTCTATCTGTTGTGGTTTATGATGATGCAAAAATCATTCACAATGAAGAGGGCTTCCCAGAAAATTCAATACGTATATTTAATTTATCACTAAAATATTTTAAACATATTGTAATTTCATTAAAATAGAGCCATTTTTGTGCAATTGAGTGTTGGAAAAACTTTCATGCAAACGGTAGTTTGGGGCAAGGTTATCGTTTCCTTTTTTTATATTTAATTTTTAGGTAGTTAAGATACACAAACATACTGAAACTAAATGATAAAGATCAGTGGGGTTGTTTTTCTATTACTCACAAACACAGTTTTGTTCTAGTCGTTAACACATTTTACACACTTTTGTGCTATCACAACTGTCCTTCTCGTAACCTTGCTCAGTCCTTTTGGTGTCTTTGTTTACTCCCTGTATCTGTCATACGTAATTATGATGTTACAATCACGACATCTGTCTCACACTCGCTGATTCATGCCCGTAACTCAGCCTCTGTCCTGGTTATATACTAGGGATGACGTCACACGGACGTTTTTCGATTTTCACGCACACACGCATCGGGAATGATGCGTCTCGAGGCCGCCCTCGAAACCTTCCTTTGTTTCTGCGGCCCCGATTGTTGACAGTCACGTACACACAGTGGTCTCACGAGGCAGCCTGACTTTGAACGTCTTTGCCTACTCGCTGGAACGGCATGTGCTGTAAATAGTTTGGCTCCGTCCGTCTTTTGTTGCGCGCCAAGCCCGACGGTAGAATACTTTTCTCAAAAAATGTTTCGTTTTAGATTGAGGGGTCAGAAAAACTGTGTGCTGTGAAATCTTGATATAAAATTTTTGGATGGAATGCAGTACGTTCTCTATTTACTGTGTATGTGTTTGAGAAGTGTATATTACATAAATATGTAAGGAGGAGAAAAGTGCAGCAGTATATTTAAAGATTTAACATTAAGTATTGATGTTGGTATGAAGTTTACATATATATTATATGTGTTTTCTCTTTGGTACACTGATGTTTTTAGCAATTTGCTGGTTCTTCTTATCTACATTTGGTTGCTACTACCTTCTTTTTTTCACTCTGAATGAAACGACGGACGTCACTGAATAGGCATGAGGTTGAGGAGAAAAAGGGGAATTTAAATGTCATACCTGGAATTCTAAAGCACGTCGCTAAATGCACACACATACAGCTAACCTTGTGAAGGAAAGAGCGTTGCAATATTATATGCACATGAAGACCTCACAAGACAAAAATAATAATTTAGAACTGTGTGGATATTAGCACTGGGAAATTAACCTTATTGTCATACGCTGGAGTATAAATACATTGTTAATGTTGGGACCGTTTGCGTTCTCAAGTCTTTAAGTGGGTTGTTTACTGCCAATGTTTTTCACAGAGTCAGCCGAGATCCAGGCGCCAGTCTGCCGCCCGGAGGTTCCGGGGATGGATTCCCGGTCGGGTGGTTCCGGGATCTTATCTTGTTAGCCCACTTTCACACCTCGCAATTGCCTTCAGTAGGGTTTCTGTACTTTTACGTCTCATTTCACGTAAAAGTAACAGATTGGTTCCCTACCATGCCGAACATTAGTTTTTCCTCAATATATTCGTCAATATATTTTTCAAAAATATATAATTCTTGGGCTGAAATAACCTCCGAAAGTTTATCATCTTTGCACGCAATTTACAAAATAAAATAAACTTGCAAGTATTTTACTCAACATATTGTGACGTCGGGCTCGGCATGCAATCAAGAACGGATGGTTACAAGCTATTTGATAACACATACAGGACCGACGAGCGAGTAATGAGGTTGCTTTGCGCGACTGTTTTGTGTAGGTGACTGTCAACATTCGAAGTGGCAGAAACAAAAAAGGTGTCGAGAACGTTCGCCAGACTTCTTTTCCGGCGCGTGTTTGTGTGTGGAACTCGAGAAAGGTGCGTGTGACGTCATCCCCAGTATATAAGGAAGCCAGAGAACGGCAGAGAGTTACAGTTACAGACAGGGGTTGGTCAGTGAGTGGAAGACAGCTGTGTGAGTGTGTCGTCGTGTTGGTACCTCGTAAGAAAATTCATCGAGCGTCACGAGTGATTACATCGTCCTAATTAGTGCATCAAAGAAAAAAAGTGAAGGAAGACACCAAAAGGACTGAGCAAAGGACTGAGAAGTAACATTTTTTAATTTACATTATCAAACTATTTTTGAAAATCTATAAACGCTATATGAGTTGGTAAATGATATTCTCTTCTTTTCCCGAATATCTGTTGTATTATGAATGTCTTATCTATGATACATCTTCCTCTACGAAAGCCATTTTGCTCTTCTAATATTGCTTTCGAGATACACCTTATCCACCCAAAACTTCGATGTTGATACTATTTCACTGGAAATGTATGATTTGAGGTCCCCTCAATCCAATAAAGCATTTTTACAGAAATGTCCGCGCGCGCGTCTCTCTCTCTCTCTCTCTCTCTCTCTCTCTCTCTCTCTCTGTAAGTGTTGGTGAACAGCATAATTCAAAAACGAAAGGTCGATTAAAAGCAAAGTTGTTATTTTAGTTTGATATGTTTTAAGGAAAATGGTTAATAAAATTGCTATACCCTAGACTACCCATTACATGAAACATATTTGGAAAATTTTGATTTTCTCGAAAATGGCTATAACGATTTTGTCATATGTTTAACATATTTGTATGACAAATGAAATGTATATCTTGAATGTTTTGGCTATAGCCCATGTAGTCCTGTTTACTCTGGATGACTTTTGCATGACTGGTAAACCATGAGAGATAGGCCAAGTTTTATTATACAAAAAATGTGAATCTTCCTAAAACACACAATTTATGTCCATATAATTTTTTTGTAGATTTAACTATTTCGGAAACATTCCTTGTTATTTGTGTAAATTTTGGAATACTTAAACTTTCTTTTCCTGCAGGGTTATACATATAAATTTATAGGATATGTTTTACCTTTCCCAGCATCTGTCCAATTGCTCTTATCTCTAGGTCGTGGTTATAAGGGTAATTAAAATAACATTTCAATATACGTTTATTTACGATTCTTGGCAATAAAGGAGCTGTTGTTTGTGTACTTCTGTTAGCCAGTTCCCTTCTCAGAATTTTGCTCCATTAAACTCACTCAAGTCCTTCTAGGAAACTCTAGCCACATGTTCTGCCAAGCACACGCGCTTGAGTTTACGGAACTTCACACACAACTCGTGAAATTGCCACACCTAATTCAAATAATACACTAAGAATGACAATTTTCATACACACTCAAGGACACCCAGTGATATGTTCAAATTTTCTCCTCAAAGAACACATAAATTTATAATATATTGCTTCAAAGATATATTGGAGATGATTTTTTTTACTTTATTTTGCCTTGTTTAACTTCCAAATACAGTAAATTTACTCTTTTATGATATTCTACATACAAGATTCGTATACTCTTGCATGGCAATCTTATTGTAAGGTTCAGATAATGTCTCTCGGATATCTCGGCGGTTTCTCGGCCTGAGGGCAGTCGACCATATGCATATAACTGTCATAGTTCTATCCTCTCGGGGCAATGAAACCCTTGGCCTACCACTTCACTCTTAGTTGGAAAATTTGGCGCTTTTCCTATACCTTTATTGGCTGTGCCAAACACGTTATAATTATCCACAGTAGAATTGTAATACATCTGTATGACTTCTAGAAGTTATGTAAACCAATCACTAACCGTTTAATATCTCTCTTCACATTTTATATGCATTTCTCCACTACGTATAGTAAAGTAGACGAAGCATTGTATTCCACCCAAAAATTCGATGTCGAGATTTCACATCTTTAGAGAAAGGTCCGTGTGTGCGTCTATGTGTCTGTCAGTCTGTGGACAGCATAACTCAAAAACGAAAAGTCGGTTAAAAACCAAATTTGGTATTTAAATTTAATGTCTTTTAAAGATGCGACACGAACATTTTGAAGACAATAGCCCCAACCTAAGCTACCCTTTTTATGGAAAATTTTTCGAGAAGTTTGATTTTCTTGAAAATGACTCTAACGATGTTCATTAAAATGTCATATGTTTAAGATATTATTATTAGAAATAAAATTTATATCCTAAATTTTCTCACTATAGCCTATGTACTCCTATTCACTCTGGACGACTTTTGCATAACTGGTAAACCGTAAGAGATAGACCAAGTCTTACTATATAAAATGTAGATCTTGCTAAAATACACAATTTATGTCCTGATAAATGTTTTAGTAGAGTGAACCATTTCGGAGATATTCCTTGTTATGTGTGTCAGTTTCGGAAAACAAACTTTCATGAAATGGAACATCGTTGTTCATTCTTTTATATGTTAAGTGTGCAAAGAGAACGGAATCTCATAGCTTTAAAAGATTTGTCTACAAGGAAATAAGCAATAAGATAATTTGTACAAATGTTTATCTCAACTAACACAAAAAATATATGGGACTAAGAGTTTGTAAGAATGGTTAGTACAAGAGTAGAGAAAGTCATGTGAGTGCAACACATCACATTTTTTCACATTAACTTCACACTCACATTCACACTCCTATTCTACTTCCAGACTCTAGGGAGAATTGGAAATAATCCAAGTTGCAGAAAAGTTCCCATCCTTCAGCCGGGAATCGAACCTGGACCGCGGGTGCATTACCAACTAAGCTAAGGAACCAACATTATTTTTTCTATGACATTTATCTTGCCCGTCGAGCTACAATTCAATTCGCCTGAAAGTTTCGCAGAGCGGTATTACTTGCGTGTCAGAGAAGTTGCCTACAGAGTAAGGCGTTTTGTCTAAAAGTGTCACTCATGGCAAGACACTGCGTTACGTATGACGTATGACTTGTGTCCTGTTAGAGCATCTTTCGTGATGTACTTTGTACGATATCGAAGCTCTGTGAAAGTCTAAGCGTGGTTCTTATCATTACACCGTATTTAAAAGCCACCGGCAATTATCTGTTGATAGTAGATTACTTGATATAAAATGATAAAAAAAAGTCCAATTACCTTTTCTCTCACTTTATTTTTATTCTAAAACGGAAACACAAAAGGCAGTTCTTTTATAGTCAACACAATTTACAGTTCTTCCTTGTGTTACAACTCACGACTGTTCTGTCTTCTCGCAATCTTGACACACACTTGTCTGTCTTTCAGTTCTCTCTATCAGGTGACTTTGACGATGTAGTCATTCGAGGGTCACTAAAGCTGCTTCACTTGCCCCCTAAAGTCCTCTAAACTCGCCGTCCCGCCTCTTTATATACCGAAAACGAAGTAGCACGGATTTTTCTCGAATTCACTAACATGCAGGCAGCCAGAAGTTTCGTGAACTTTCCGGACATTCCTTTGTTTTGCTTTATTGTCAGTGTCATATTGGCAAGAAGAGGTGGCTCACTTTGATGTGCGCCGGCGTCACACTATGTTCTTATACGAACCATACATACCCGAAAAAAAGATCACTATAGCAGGCATCAGTACGTTTATCAAAGGTGGAAGTATCGAATACGTCAAAAGCGTCGGACAACTAAGAAAGAATTATGAATATTTTCAATCAAAACTGCATCGAAAAAACACTTCAAATGGTCTCCAGTTGTATAGCGAAGTGTGCACTAAATTATCCTTCCCACTGACTTAGTTCTGTGTGGTGATAATTCTACCGTGTAATTGTATATGTCTCAGGTTGAAATTACATTAACGCATCACTGGCTATGTGACGTAATGGGTTAGACGTATAAAAACGTCCTAGAGATGCCTGACAAAACAATCGACTCCATTAGTAATGCAACGAGTGTCTAGACCAGTAAAAGCCTGAAGTTCAACACGAAAGGACATATCTTTCACTATGTAGGTGTCAAGAATGTAGTTGGCAAGACTGTAATTATCTCCACTTGCCGTGAAACACTCATCAGGTCCGCAAATACTTTTTCCGTATCCGTCAACGTCAAATAAGGTAATCCAGAAAACTATCTGAGACATTCATTGTCTCCTCTTTACTTTTGCGCAAGCCTGCCAATACTAATTTCATCCTGAAATGCTATGGTATGAGCGGAGACCTAAATGAAGTTGGCAGAACTGAATCTTGATGGAAGTAAATATAATTTTGTTGGAACATTTGCAGAGTTTTACTGTAATAAAATGCTTAATTTAAAGTTAAGACATGTTCAAATAATTTTGTAAGAACAGAACAACTAATGCTTAAGAAAATATTAGAAATATATGAAAAAAGATGCAAATTCGATACCACACCCTCCGCTAGGATTATTTAAATATACATCTAAATTCCCCATTTTTGCTAATATACCAAATATTTAGAGTGAACTACTTCTATAGAACCGTACTTATTTTAAAAATAACTCTTTTAAACTTTTTTTTACGAATTTTCCAAATTTTAGCGATAAGCTCCGTTAAACATTAAGCCAATCTCTGTCTTAACCAACGCTTGGATTTTGGTGACATAACGAATATTAAAATAGACTTTAAAATAATGCCAGTATGACCTTAAAATGTGTTAAAATGACCTAAAAGAACAAAGAATGACTTAAAAAGTACCTTCTTTGGATTATCTTCTTGCACATTTAACCTATACTTCATAACTGAATATAAATAAAAATTCGTTAGAAACATATTTTATAATTTTTCAGATTTGAAGCACTGTCTGTTGTGAACCAATAGACTTGCACATAGACAAGCTTCTTTTAACACTAACAGAAGACGGGATTTTGCCGGAAATATGTTTTGATACCCCCTGAATCCAAAAAAAAGCATTTTTAGAAAAAGGTCCGTGTGTGTGTTTGTGTGTGTCTGTCAGCCTGTGGACAGTATAGGTCAAAAACGAAAAGTAGGTTAAAAACCAAAGTTGGTGTTTAAGTTTAATGTCTTTCAAGGATGGGACACGAAGACTTTGAAGAAAATAGCCCCACCCTAAACTACCCTTTACATAGTTTTTCGAAAATTTTGATTTTCTTGAAAATGACTGTAACAATTTTGATTAAAATGTCATATGTTTGAGATATTTTTATAACAAATGAAATGTATATCTTGAATTTTCTGGCTATAGCCCCTGTAGTCGTATTTACTCTGGGCGACTTTTGCATAACTGGTAAACCGTTAGAGAGAGACCAAATCATACTATACAAAATGTGGATATTGCTAAAATACACAATTTATGTCTGAATAAATTTTCTTGTAGGGTGAACCATTTCGGAGATATTTCTTGTTATGTGTGTGAGTTTCGGATAAGAAAACTTTCTTGAGATGGAACATCGTTGTTCATTGTTTTTGTATGTTAAGTGTGCAAAGTGAGCGGAATCTCAAAAGCTTTAAAAGATTTTACTATCGCTCTAAACCTTGTGTATTCCCATATTCTGTTTTCTGCAGGTGTTTATCGGTACTAACATGAAGCTATGAGAATAAGAGTTTGTAAGAATAGTTATTACAAGAGTAGAGAAAGTCATGTGAGTGCAACACATGAGATTTTTTTCACATATCATCGATCTAACATAATCAGAAAGAAGATGTAAATCATCGAAATCCGCGCTCTAATATGTTCCAGAGGTACGGAAAAGGGAAATATTGGGAGTCGAACCTAGAACCCTGTGACACGTGGTAGCCAGGATGTTGCGATGTAAGGTATCGATTGTCAGGTTCCTTGCAACGCCGAACATTTGTTGCTGACGGTGAAGATAGCGTGTTTATGACGCACCCTGCTTTCTCGCTCTCTCTCCTCGAGACGATAACAGTTTCAATCTTCACAACATTCGATTAGCTAGTTACCAACTTCTCGACTAACAAGGGGCGTTGTAGTTCTCGACACAAGCCGATGGGAGGAAGGGAGGCTACGAGCGTGCTTAAGTGAAATATCAACGAATATCTCATACGTATATGTACTTCCATACTCACTATGCTTATACAAGCTTATCTACTCCTTGTTAATAGATCTGATAACCTTTATCGTACATTTACATACTTCGTTTTAGGTATAAGAATAGAGTGGGCTAGATATTTTAAAAGCAAATGATCAGACTGATTTATGCAAAACTGATACGTTCCTTTCTTTAATTATTCATCTGCAAATATATTTAATAAGCAGTTTTCAACTTCAAATTAACCAGTGTGTTCGATAGTTAAGACCCCAGTAACATAATGCTACAACCTTTATTCTATGTTCGTTATTTTGTCTTTTGTCTTATTTTTAGGGCTGTAACTGATCCATTGGGTAGCTGTACCTGGTCTCCTGCGAGAAACGTCCTAATGACTTTCGGGGTGACTGCTCCAGTCGTGCTCTTACATCAACAACCGTGTGAAGCCTAGATGAACGGTGTTTACCTTTTCCATTCACCAAAGATACAGTTGTTTTCAATATGTTTACTACTTGGCGAAGCCATGAGGCGTATCGGAAAGAATGTGAAACTGCCCAGATGTTTACATGAGTTTATCGCACACACATGACGAGACAGGGTAAGTACACTCTGTTCAGATGCAATCATATCTTCAGGACAGCAACGTCCTCTATATCAGCAGGCACGAGAGATCATCTATTTGTGTTTTATCACTGACTATACGCCAAGTTACTATTATTTCGCTGTTTTAATAAACAATATAAGAAGCGATCTTAGCGCTCGACAGCCAAATTCAATACGCCTCAACGCTTTGCTAAGCAGTACTACCAGTTTTAGTATTTTAGAAACAAAAAATAACAAATAGTGAGTTACCAACATTAAGAAAAGTGTAACTATTTGAAAAGTGAAACCAATAACAAAGAATATATCGTAAATAGCTAAGTCTACAACAAAGTTGTATGTTTTAACGACGGCTACATTATTTGTATAGCTTGACTTTGTCTATATAGTACGGTTTATCGCTTATAAAAGTAAAAAATGCAATATACGTATATTGTGCAATATTAAATACCATCTTGCTCGTTGCAAAGTAATTTCCAAGAATAACCAAAGTTGCATTCGAGTAGAGCTCTTTTTAAACCCTATGATGCACTTAAATAATGGACAACCGCCTTTGTGATAAATAGTTACATAACTAAAGGATTGAATGTGATATTTTTTATGTAAACCAGAACTGAATGAAATACACGTAAAGAGAGGGCGTTTAAAACAGACGCTCGTTTCCTTTCTTTGATCAACATTATTTTCTTACACACACATACACACACACACACACACACACACACACACACACACACACACACACACACACACACACTATTGCGATTTCATTATAAGCTAAACGTAATGCGTTATGTAGAGTATAGTTTGAACTTTGAATTTCACGACCATATAGTAAATTCTTCGCTGCAATCTAACCGTATCTAGAATACACAGTTGGAAGTTGACATCATGGTCGCAAACGTACCTAGAAATCGAGTGCAGCACCAGATTATCTCTGTCGTAGAAGTGTTTCTTGAACTGCCTTGGTTGCATTTCCGCTAGGGACAGTCATGGCAAGAATCCAACTCATAGAGAAATCACTGTAAAAGCAACTACAGCGCCAGCGGCAACAGAACAAACGACGATCGGTACCGGTGTAACAAGGCGCTCAAGTTCATACTTCCCCTCACCACTCATGCGAGCGTTCACGTGATTAAAAACAACACAGTTTTCCAGAGCATTCGAGGACTGTCCGGCAACCGGCTTGTTTTTACACCATAGATGGGGACAACTGACTCAATGTGTCATTTCCCCTACATCGTAGTTTTTACCCCGTCCACTCCACCTCAAACCAATTAACTACCAGGCCACGCCCTCCGTTGTTGTCTGTCTAGCTCAGAGAATCAGTGAAACAAGTGAGTCAAGGCTACGAGAAGAAAACAGTTGTGAGTTCTAAAGTGATAGAAAAGTAACTAGACTGGATTTTGTCATTTTGTCTCAATATGAAATAATCTAGTGTTCTACATTTCATTTGTCACAAGAATATCTAAAACGTCCAGTACTTTAATTAAAATCGTTGGAGCCGTTTTTGAAAAAAATCAAAATTTTTAAAAAAAGGGTAGTCTGGAATGAGAACTAAGCGACTATAGATTTTTTAGCTATCCCACTCACAGATGAACATACACACACGCATTTCCGGTGAAATATCGATATCGAAGCCCTCGGTGGAATACAATACTTCCCCTATTTATTATACGTGATAGAGAAAGCTAAAAGGCATTTCTAGGAAAAGGTCTACGTATGCGAATGCTCTTGTCTGTGAGCAGCGTAACTTACAAAGGAATAGTCAGCCATTTCCTAAGATGTGAAAAAAGACTTTCAGAATTCCCCATCCTGAACTATCCATTATATCAACCATTTTTATAGTATGCAATAGCATCTGAGTCACTTAGACCCGGTTGCATAAAAGTTAATCTCAATTCAGTACTTGGAAAAAATCTTCGGTCACGCTTAGTATAGAATTTTGCTTGTATAATCCTTGATCTAAGCTTATGCCGTTTTGATCTAAGATCAAATCTGACTATTAACTGATTGAACTTACATTAGTAGAATTGAAGAAGGAAGAAATAAAATCTCGAGTAATACAGCTTTTTGCAGTTATTTTAATAATAGTAGCATTGTTTCAAATTGTATTATGTCCAAAAACATTCGACTTGAAAGACAATAACCTGAAAAGTTTTACAAATGGCAAAATGTGAGGGTTACTTATAGAAACACCAAAAACTGAAATCAATTTGCAATTATGTTCCTCAAATTTAAGAAAGTGTGTTGAACTTAAATATGCAATGATCCGATAATTGGTTAAATATGCAGGTAAAACTCTTTTAATAAGGTAAATGCTTAATTAACCTGGAATTAAAATCCCCAGCGGGCTTCTTCCACGTAGTTTCTTTTTGAGAAGCTGCACTTACTTTTAATGTATGTTTATATTTTCAATTACAATATCTACCAATGTTTTTTATCTTCTTCAAGTGAAACATTTAACGATCTCTCTTCAACTTTGTTTTTCTTATGGTACTGTTTTTCCTGTGTCCAAAGCTGAAGAATAAGAATTGCTGCCGCCTGGAAGCAGTGATTTTCACGTGTTTTATAATGGTGCCAAACATATTACTATACCTTGTTCCACTCTTAGAAGATAGTATGGAGTTAAATGGGATATATCTGTCTCTATCTAGCGCATTTTTCTCTCTATTAGTTTATATCCTTTTTAGAGTCATTATACATTTCTATAGGCCCATATTTCTTCAAAAAACATTTTTTTTTCAATAGAAGCCCGATATTTGCTGTTTCTATACTCATCGCGCACTAACTAACAAACTAACTGCTGGAATGCGTCTATATTTTTTTCTTAGGTAGAGTAAACTATAGTGCTACTACCTGCCTACTTTGAATTCTCTATGTTTACCCAGTTAAGTGTTACAATTTCTTAAATTAAATGTTTTCGGAAAATGTTATACCTGTGCACTGCAAAAGTTACGCAGTGTGAAACTTTTTTGTTATTGAGTTTACATCAGGGAACCAGCGAGAACAAATGTTGACGAGGGTTGGAGAAACTTTTTAAAATAAACCAAAAAGCTGTAACTTCTTTCTTTCATCGAGTAGGGCAAACAAAAGGTATTCATCTATTCAGCGTATTCTCGCGCCATGCCTGACAGAGAAGGTAGTATAAGGAGCAGCACTAACATTAGTTCGAAAGAAACCGTGTGTGCTGTGAGCTGTTATTGCGTTATTTGTTTAATAGTTTCGTAAATATTTGTATTTATGGAAGGGGAAGCTAGGAAGAGACGATATATTGGTAAATCAAGAAGTAAGGAACGTCAAATAATTATGAAGGTGTTAGATTATTTTTCAAGTAAAATGCGTGTAAGTAAGGCAGTAAAAGAAACAGCTAAGGCTATCGGGTGTTCAGAAGCAGTAGTGTGTATGATTAAAAAGGAAGTAATAAAAGGACCTCTAAGTACGCCATCAAAAAAGAAAGCAAAAAGGGCGGGGGAAAAAAAGAAGTATATAGTGAATAGTGCAATGTGGAGTGCGGCGAATTGTTCATTCTTTAGAGTTTGCAAATATTCAACCCACGCTGAATATAATTTTGTCACTCTCAAGGGCCACTCTTAGTCGGTTCCTACATGATTTGGGGTCCGAATATGAAAGAAGGGGTAACAAGTGCATATTAATAGAAAGAGACGATATCGATATCATCAGATGGCGACATAAATATCTAAAAGACATAAAAAGGTTTAGGGACCAGGGGAAATCAGTTGTTTATACAGACGAGTCATTTGTAAATTTAGGTCATACAGTAACAAAGGCGTGGAGGGATACCAAAGTTAAAAGTGTCCGTCTCGCCAAGCAGCAATTGAAGGACTAAGTACAGGACACCGGCCACCTCGAGTCGCTCGCGGAGAAAGATTCGCAACTAGTACATGTTGCAACACTGCGCTCCATTTAACGTGTACTGTCTTCTAAGGGTGGAACGCGCTTTAGTAAGGTCAAAGTTGAAATGAGATTCGATGATCTTAGATTAGTTTTATATAACGGAATTCTACTCTGATATTAGTTCATGTTCTGACCTTAGATTAAACCTGATCTCCAGTCAGCGATACTGATGGAACTGGGCCTTGGTCTATGTAGACTGCTGCGAACGCACCACCAGTGCACGCACTGCTGCGGCGCGAATGAATTATTAGCGACGTTGGAATGAATCGTCATGGTGTAATTTTTAAGGAAAACACAGGAAGGAAGCAGGCGGCACGAGTACTTAATGAAATGGATCCGGATGAAGCAACAGGTGGGCGGTAAACAAAAGCCAATCTCGCAAAGATAAGAATATGCATCACTCTTCCCCTCTACAGCTTCAGATAAGGGAAGCAACTTCCTTAAGACGACACGACAGACACATACTAGCTGGTGATTTATTTTATAAACATGCTTGCGATACTAGCGCCGCGAGTGGTGAACTTAAACAGCTCCTCACTGCAGGGAGCATGATGAACACCAATATCCCACTATATTGCTTTCATACCACTAACGTTACGTATATATGACTGAAAACTTGAAATTATGTACTAACAATTTTTACTTTCTCTTCTAAATATATCAAGTAGGGGAAGTATTGTATTCCACTCAAAAATTCGATGTCGAGATTTCACCGAAAATATGTTTTGAACCACCCTGAATTAAAAAAGAATCATTTTTAGATGCGTTTGTGTGTGTG
This sequence comes from Tenodera sinensis, assembly GCA_030765045.1. Taxonomy (NCBI): domain Eukaryota; kingdom Metazoa; phylum Arthropoda; class Insecta; order Mantodea; family Mantidae; genus Tenodera; species Tenodera sinensis. The sequence continues at coordinate 200,881,161 of CM060961.1, forward strand.
TGTGTGTGTGTGTGTGTGTGTGTGTGTGTGTCAACAGCATAACTCAAAGACGAACAATGGGATAAAAACCAAAGTTGGTATTTAAGTTTGATACTCTCCAAGATTACGACACAAAGATTTTAATAAAAATTCCTCCACCCTAAACTACCCTAATATTTTGAAAATTTTGATTCTCTGAAAAGTTGGCTAACGATTTTGATAAAAATAACATACGTTTAAGATATCTTTAGGATAAACGAAAGGAATATTTTGAATTCTCTGGCTATAGTCTATGTAGCCCTGTTTACTCTGGCTGACTTTTGCATAACCAGTAAACCGTAAGAGATAGACAAAATCTTACCACACAAAAACTATAGATCTTGCTAAAACACCATTTATGTTCAAATTAGTTGTTTGTAGAGTGAACCTTATCTGATATTCCTTGTTATTTATTTCGCGTAAAAATATTTTAAATATATGACGTTATAATCAAAACCATTACATATTTGATAAAATTAAAACTTTCGAAAATTTTTTCGTGTAAAAGATAGTTTACGGTTTGGAGAGTTGCTTGAAAATTTTCGGGTTCCATCCTTGGAAGATGTTGAACTTTTCAACTAACTTCTGGTTTTCAGTTATATTATTCACAGGGGTGAAAATTTTTCTAAATATCCTGTTTTGATTCAGGGAGTATAAAAACATTTATTTCCAGTAAAATCTCGATATGGTATTTTTGGGTAGAATAAATTACCTCCGCTGTTTGCTATACGTATTAGAGGAAATAAGCAGAGCGCTGGTGCTTTATTTAGCTGCCTATATTGTTCTATTTGCGAGGTTAAATGGGCAGAAACTCAATGGATCATAAGCAGGCGAATACCGCAGTGTTAACGAAGTTCCGCGAACATTCACGTACGCCAACCGCCGATTACTTTACGTGGGCGCTCCTACCCACTAACCACAACACAGCGGTGTGTGTCAATGTGATCGATAGTCGTTCAAACCCAACACACTTCCACGAAATACCTCACGCACTATATTAAAAAACTCAATATACAGCTTTAATCGGGGAGGGTGTTACGGGACTTAAACGAAAACAAATCTGATGTGTTGCACTCACATGCCTTTCTCTACTCTTGCACTAACTATGCTTAAAAATTCTTATTCCTATATATTCTTTACATTAGTTGAGATAAACATTTGTACAAATTATCTTATTGCTTATTTCCTTGTAGGTGCAAGAGGAATATGGGAATATATTAGACTTTGAGCGATGGTCAAATCTTTTATAGCTTGGAGATCCCGTTCTCTTTGCACGTCTAAGATATACAAAAATGAATAACAATGTTTTGTGTGTTTTAGCAAGATCTACATTTTTGTATAGTATGATCTGGTCTATCTCTTACGGTTTACCAGTTATGCAAAAGTCATTCAGAGTAAATACGACTTCATGGGCTATAGCCAGAAAATTTATGGTATACATTTAATTTGCTATAAAAATATATCAAACATATGACATTTTAAGCAAAATCGTTAGAGCCATGTTCAAGAAAATAAAAATTTTCGAAAAATTTTCCATGTAAACGGTAGTTTAATGTGGAGGAATTTTCTTCATAATCTCCGTGTTGCATTCTTGAAAGACATTAAACTTAAATACTAACTTTGAGTTTTAACCGACTTTTCGTTTTTGAGTTATGCTGTCCACAGACTGACGCACAGACCGACAGACAGACAGACAGAGAGATAGACGCACACACACACACCCTCGGACGTTTTTCTATAATGTTTTTTTCTTATTCAGGGAGTCTCAAAACATTATTTCCGGTGAAATCTCGACATCGAATTGTTAGGTGGAATACAATACTTCCTTCCACTTTTCAGTAGAAAAAGTAAAAAGTGTATCAGACCTGCGTATCAGGTTTCTTCGCACCCGACCTCGTTCATGTTCTGAACTTTAGTACCTGATACGCTTCCATGTGGCAGCACATGCAAGTAGAGGTGCCAACAGCACAAAATCACTGCAATGTGAATTACGGCATTCATCGATATTCTGTATTGTAACAGTTATCATGAAATGCTAGTTTATTTGACATTTTAATAATTGCTTCTCTGTCTCTTTGATCGTATTTTAAATTATATGGTGAAATCATTTCGAGTGATATTACCATAGAGCCTTGCAAAAGTGGGAGTGATAGTAAACTAAAAGGGCATAAATACTGAATGGTCAAAGTGCAGACATTTATATGGAAAATAGGTATGTATTGTGGACATAGCCGGGGTCATCAGGGTATAGACACGTTAAGGGAGCTTTGTGATTCAAACTTCATCAAAACTTTAAACGTCTGACAAATGCCAGAAACCTACGTTAAATTTAGACCTTGAGTGCTTCCTTCCTAAAATTTAATTTCAGTATCATTATACACGCCTATGGTGCCAGATGACTTAAGAACGGGCGCTAAAGATAGAAATAGATATACAACATGAGGCACACCAGCACCAAATGAGGAAATTGCCCACAAACCTCCGTATGGTTGACAACAATGTAGGACGCCGTGTTCCACCTCTGCAGGCTACTATCAGAAGACATTGAAGTGTCTCTCAGCCCCACGTGAAATAATCGCCGACACTTTTGCAATGTCACTTTGGTTTTAGGATGCAATTCACAGTGAGTCCAACCCATAAAGGAAATACCCGTCACTGTGACTTTCAAACCCCTCCTTCAAACCATGCGTAATGTGCATGCCGGGTTGCGTTTCCTAACGACACTATTCGTACAATTGCAATGAGCAATTTACCTACTCATGCCTTAGATTTTAATCGGAGACGTGCAATAGTATCACTACACTAGTTCGGAATAAAAAGTTGTGATATCGCTTCAGTCGTCATCCGACTTAATAACCAGTCTTTCTAGAACTTGCTCTCTTAAACCAGTTGCTTCCGATATTAGTTTAATGACATCCGTAATAGCAGCGGCATCATAAAGTTTTGTCACCGCTTTTAACTGCCTTGCCACTTCTATCCTTAATTACATTGCTCCGAGTTCCTATGTATTCAGCCATGATTGCAACGTGTATTATCACGACCGTTGCTTCACTCCAATAAACAATGAATGTCTTCATGCCCATGAAGCTACTTATTTAAGTTACTTTTAAGTGAAGCGCTTATAATTCACCGGCCCTGTTACGTGAAGTCAAAATAAAATATAGTCCAATATCAAACTGTTTTCATTCGCTTGAAAAGTGTGGTTCAGCGGTGGCAGGTGTGTTTGTTTACATCAGGATTTGTCTTGCACTGGATGGACTACAGAAGCACGCCTCTAGGTTTCTGTGTCCTACAGTTTAGTCTCCAAAACTTTCAAAGCTTAGAAATATGTTTTGTTGCCTAAAATAATTGTAACTTTTGTGTCTGAAAATTAAAAATATACGTCTACATACATCTGACAATAAATTTTGTCTTTGAGCATGTGAAGCAAATTTCATTATTGCAGTACAAAAACTGCTCTGCAACGAATATCTGAAAATACCTTGTCATATCAAAGGATAAATGAATGAAATTGAGTGATATGATGCTCAAATGAGCCCGAGGTTCCCAGAGCTCTAAGTTACCAGAAATTCGTCTCCTCAGGATAAGGGAAACCAAGTAGAAACCCTTATCCGTATAACGCACTCCAACTCGGAACCACTTGAATGTAAGGCTACGAGCACAGTGGCCAGTGAAAATATGAATAACGAGAAAACGGCGAGAAAACATTTGATTGCATCGCTTACATTTAAAATTCAGGCGATATTAAGCATATAATATAGCATTTCTCTTTTTAATGACATTTCAGTCATACAAATTCTTAAGGATCATTGTAACCCTATTCCGTCACTGCTATAGTCCAATTGAGTTCAAGTGACCGATGGGATTTGAACGCAGGACTCACCGGAGGCTTGCACTTTATGCGGAACTATCTGACTCCGTTTATCTACGAGATGCAGTCCAAAAGAAACGCTTTTTTCATTCACACAAAATCATCCATAACACGTGTTATTTTTTCTTGTAAGTCTTTGGTTTAAATAGTTGTATACTGCAGACCCTAGGGTTGATCTGAAAGAGTATTGTGTCTCTCGGAGAGTGTTTTCCAGGGTGTCAAACAGGCAGAAACGCTCGAAGCAAGGTCAGGTGATTAGAGAGGATGTTTTAGTGTCTCAATTCCATTTTGCGGTACGAATTCTGTGAGAATCCGAGTCTTGATGAAAAATAAACTCTCTCACTACATATTTCGGGGCAGTTTTCTGCAACTGGTTCTTCAAAATGTCCAAAATTCTCCAGTGATTGACATACCCTTAGGAAGAGAACATCACCCTTATAGTACCAGAACACTGATTAAGAGGTTTATTTGCAGATGGGCAAGATGAGCAATGTCTGACCCAGCGGTGTTGGTCACTCTTCCTGTTTTGAACTTTATCATCCATTTATTCACATTACTAGAGAGGAAATAATTCCTTCAATGGACGTGAAGTTGGCTACACATAAACCATACACTGTAGCTGACTCTGAACTTTGCACTCGTTCAGAGGTCAACAAAAGCAGCTTCCAGGTATACAAGACACTACAGAGAACCCCTCCCAATGACGCTACGCTGATAACTTGGTTAGCAAGGAATTGTTTCATCTTTAGTCATTAATATAGTCGATTGGATTATCCCCACCAACACAGACAAGTTCACTGTGAATATTGATACAGTTTTCATCTTTCACACAGAAAAAATTTGCACTTCTCCTTGTGAAAATACGATAAGCAGTATACAAATAGTCTCTTAAGGAAACTGTCCCTTTTCCTTCATACTCTCACTCTTGGAGTCGAACTGATGGTTTGCTCATTGCCCAAGGTCGTTTCCTTCTTTCCCTACCATCCCTTCTCCTACTTTTGCATTGCACCATGTATGTAACGCAAAACAAAATTGTAAAGTGTGAAATATTATAGCAGCACCTCTCCCCTTTCCCTCCATATTACACCAACGGCAAAGCGAAATAGAATTTTACATAGAAATAAAGTTTCTTACTGTTTTAATTCTGTAGATATGTAAATAGGTAGACATTCTAGAGTGAAATATATAATGAGAGGGGGGTGGAATGATCAAAGATCACAGATGCAAAGGACGAGCCATAAATTTAACTGGTTGTACGTCGGTCGGTCGGTCGGTCGGTCGGTCGGTCGGTCGCAAGCACGGACGGAAGCACTTAGACCAAAGCCCTTATGAATAACGCAGTATATTTGTGCGGGTAATCTGGTGGAGCCTGCAGCGTCTGCTCTATAAACTGAAAGGAGTTTGTGTAACATCCACAAGGGATTAGTTGGAACGATTTCCTCTTTGGTAGTACTAGTGGTGGCAAACTCCCGGACAATCCTAATTTGTAGTCCAGATCGATCGGACTAATGCAATATCATATGTTAGCATACCTCTCCTCATTATTGTCTTTTCTCGTATAGACATTCACAACATATTGCCACTGTAGGAAACATTTAAATATTGTCTGTAACAGTTACTCCTGAATCCATTCACGTTATATTAACCATTATGCAGATTTGGTTACATGTAGAAAACATAAACACCACTAAAACAAGTCAATTTGGGAAGTACCTACAAATTAATTACTGGAAATTCATTCACTGTTCAAACCAACAACAAACATACTGTATTTGACTCGGGAGTTCAGCTATAACTTTGTGGTTGACGCGAGAGAATTGAGATATAGTGTTATTGTTTATTCCTCTCTGCTTTAAAAGTGATTTGTCCTTTCTTCTAGAACTGTTGGTATTGTTCTGTTTACATCGCACCAAGAAGCTCCCCACTTCACAGTGTGATTGAGCGTTCAAGGACAAAGATATTCTCCTGAGTCAATGACAGTACATAAACAAATTGAACAGTTAAAATCGGTAACAAGAATTCAAACTGTCTAGTAATTTATCCAAGTGTAGGGCTAGGTTGTGGTCTCTTGACCCTTATCTTCCTAAAACGTGAGTTACAGCCCTCCCCCTCGGACCTATGCCCATCACGGGTGTCAAGAACGGGGTGCAGTACTGAAGAGTGAAGCATGGTCTATGTCGCGGTCTTCCCAACGGGGGGCCACTACTCCTCAACAAACCAGCTCCCCAATTTGGCCCCTCAGGAACCTAACAAGGCTAAGTGCACCCTGGGCAAGGTTGCCCACGTATTAGTAGAAAAACAGAATGGATGCTTCCAAACCATTAAACATTTAAAAACATTTATTGGAAGTCAATTCAGTGTTAACACCACCTGTTGAAAATTATTTGCGTTCATAATGTAAACATTACGAACAATCTAACATGGAAGTAAATACAGAGAAAGAGAAGTTATGGCCTTCTGTGGGAAATACCCTCCCCGCAGTAAAGTGTATTTAGGTAACACGATTTTAGACCGAGTGAGTGGCTTTATACAATACATTTATGCTATAACCTAATATTTGGAAATAATGCAAACATAAAAAATGTTATTCCTTTCATTTCACATTAATTTCCCACCCATCCCTCAAGAAACTATTCTCAAAAGGCTTATTTTTCTATCTACTTCATGGTAATTGGGTTAAACGTTCTTTAAAATCTTTTCTCACATGCTTCCATGTAGATACTGTGATCTAGGAGTTGTTCCAGTTACTTTCTCTTTCAATTTGTTGTCTAAACTGAACACAACTCGTCCTGACTTGCAAACTCTGAGCTGTTCTGTCTTATCGTAACCTTGACAAATACTTCAGTCTTTCAGTTCTACTCTCTCTGTCTCACTAAATGTTTTTGATACCTTCGACGCGACGATTAAATGTCCAAAAACAGTTGGACACATACACTGTTTTGGGAGATAGTACGATTTCATTGCCTTTTCGGTCATGTTGACATCGCAGGTAAATGAATTGTCCCATGTTCAGTTCTATCAACATAGCCCACCCCGGTATATTACGTATTCTAACGCCTAGGCAATAGCATTTTAGGTTGACCTTGGGCGCCTGAAACGCTCGGCCACCCGGCGTCATGATACAATGGCAGTACGGGAATACTGTAACAATTAAAAGAAATTACTATCGCTTAAGTCTATCTTATTCCCATTGTAGCTGTATCTACTAAGAAATACGTAATGATGCAATTACTGCAAATGCGTATCCGATATAACATGCAGTGGATAAAAGAGTAAGCGTTTGTAAGAATAGTTTATAAAGAACGCGCAGGGAAAATTATGCGAGTCCAACACATCAGATTTTCTCCTCATTCTCTTTTGACATTTGCTGCAGGTAGGTACTCATATTTTTCAGCAGTAGAAGCAATTTCATGCTCAGTTTCAGGTGCCGTGCGTTAATCAGTAGGCCGTATCGCGTAAATTACTACAAGGTAGACGAGAGATCGATTGCTCGTTCACATCCGCTAACAGACTTAACGCACCATGCACTTAGCAATTACATAGCGGGTGAATAAGTTAGCAAGGTGGCTAAGCGTTTTAACCTGCTTTATAATAATGACACTTTGTCGCTTTTGTGTTTGAAGTAATGGAGGTCATAACACCTCCCTATCCCCTACACGTGCAGTTTACCCTAAATAACAGAATAACACGTTTTGAGGCCCCCTAGGTTCTAACTCAGGCATGTGTAGCTGAAAAATTCAGAAAAATATCGCTGTTTGATTGTCCTTTACTCATAAATGGACAAGCATTTTATGGTCACACACACAGACACACACTGAAAAGCTACTACAAACGGTTCAGAGCAATAGAGGACCCAACATGTCGGTGCAACTAAGGTGAACAAATAACAGAGCACTTATTACCACAGTAGAAGTACTTCGAGAAACAAAGAACAGAATTTATAAGTAGTGTAACAAAGGAAGAACTTGTCCCCCCCCCCCCCCCAAGCACCAACTAGTGGAACATTAATTGAAAGACTTCTAAATTTATAAATACTATAACATTTCATGATGCATAACATCAATAAATAAAACAATTTGTTTACTTATTTATTTAGATTTCCTAACAAAGGTAGCAAATTCTGGCTGCGTTGCTGGTGTCTCAACTCGCACAAATACACAGTGCAAAGGCTGCTACTGTTCAGCGGAGGGGTAATGCCCGACACTCCCCTACTCTGCTCTGGGAAGCAGGTGCACTGAGGAAACAGAAAACCTCTGCGGAATGACGTCACAGAGGGAGAGACCTGCCGATCCCTGGTGTAGACTACAGTAACTTTCCTAGTAGAATTGGTCAGTTAATAACACACCCCCATTACCTGTATGTTAGGTGTGTTGCATACCTATCGGGCGTTATGTGATGTCGATCAGCTCTAGAAACCAGAAGCGTTGAACTTCGAACCTTCTCGAAATTGGCAGAGGGTGTATAAAGGGCCGCTTAACCTACGGAACAGCACTTAGAACAAAATATAATATAAACATATTTACACTTATTTGTATGTGTGCGGAAGTGGCAGCTCGACGATTGGGCGAGATATATTTCTAGAACATTTTCTTTTTAATGAATTAATCCTGAATAAGTATATAGTCACAAATTGAAATTAAACTATGTCAAGGTATTGATTCAACATTGCAAATTATTTGATTTTTTTTGCCATTGATTCAATGAGTCATTTTCCTGTTTCTTCAACGCGTGTGTTCTATATCTTATATTGATAACGACAAAAATACGTATTGTATTTCCTTTAGAAAATAACTTCCTCTTCCAGTTCCCGGTACCATGTTTTCCCTTTGTGCCATTTCCTGCTCTACCGAGTAAATATCTCCCACCGGTCGTGAAGTCATTTATTCTTCCATAAATAAATCTACAAAACCCCAGTCCGTAATTGACGGAAATGGAGTGTCAACAATGAGCGATAAAACATACACTGCAGACAAATTTACGCACAGAAATTTTCCATCTGATTAAGATGAGGACAGTTAAGACTTTGAAGAAATTGAATTCAATAGTTTCACCCTTTAATAATGAGTTCAGTAAATAAATGTTAGTCTATAGCTCTTTCAGAATAATTAGAGCTAGGAGCCTCTAAGAAAGCATTAAATTTGTTTATGTAAGGAAATGTCATACATTTTAAGTATATTCAAAGCTTAAAGTTAATAGATAATCTAAGATCATTGAGTCTCCGTTCAACTTTGATTACAGTTCGTAATGTAAGTTTCGACAACGTCACAAAATAGTTAACAATCACTTCTTCCTGGCATCAGTCACTTGTTTTTCAGCTTCGAACGCATTACAATACGAAAATGGCGGAAGGAAGAAAAGAGAGACTGTCAACTATGCGAAGAAAAAAAAAACATTGGTGTAGGTATATTGTAATTAAAAAGTATAAACATATAGTGGAATAAAAATAGAAAAAGATGCACTTTGTTCCTTAGAAACTTTGTTGTTTCTTAGGTTAATCCTGTATTTACCAGATTAATAGTTTTTTATTTGTATTTTTTCGATTATTGGATCAAAATATATTTAAGTCCAACACATTTTACTGAGATTTGAAAAGCACAAACCCAAATTGATCTCAGTTTACCATGCTTATAGAAGTAAGTTTAAAACACAATGACTTCAGTTTTACAACTTCGGAAAAATGTTGTATCAATTTTTGTTTCTGCTGTAAAATTTTGTTTTAGGAGGTAATACAACTTGGAAAAGTGATTTTATTGCCCAAATAACTAAAATACGTGCATTATTTATCATTTTATTATTGCATTTAAAGGTGTAATCTTATTTTTTTCCTTCTGTAATTCTTAAGATCTAAGTTCAATCAAAATTAACTGCAGAAAATTTACCACTCAAATTTGATTTTAGATCAAGATACAATGAACTTAGATCAAGGTTTATACAATCAAAATTGTAAGTTCAGCTTGACTGAAGATCATTTTCAGTTGGTTACACTGAGATTAAGTTTCATACAACTAGGTCTAAGTGGAACTGCCATAACCACAACCTATTTTGAGCCGACTGTTTGCAAGTTTTGGAACGTCCACTAATGCTGTGATACAATATCGGTTTGGACGCTGTCATAAAAAGACTTTGTGCCAACGAAGCGGTAAATTGTAAAATGGCAAGAGAGCTAATGCAGGCAGACACTGCATATTGGCATTCCCTTCCAAAAGAAATACTTCGGTTCATTGAATGTTCGGCTTTGTGGCTCGAGTACAATTTGATTTCCCCGCATTCTTTACATCCCATTATGCATGCATAGGGCTTTGAAACATACAAGTAAGCCTAATGTATTTATATTCGCTCAGCTGAGAGGGATATTTGGTCATTTCAGTGTCCCTACATATCCATCGCTTCTTTTTATTATCGGCTGTGAAAAACTTTACTGCCGAGGGAAAATAGTGGCACCCTCGCCCGATGTCGACACACTTCTGATAAGATAAGGAAGGGGAAATGTTCTTCCTATGGGGTACTATGCTTTAACACAACGACAGTAAAAACGGGCACTTATACTCTGCTACGAAATGTTTTCCAAAAGTTAAGGGAATATGACGGTGGGTCGTACCAAAGATTCCAGAAAATCTACTTACTTCCATCAGCGCTGTTAAATATGGGACAGGCATATTACGATGCTGGAAATTATATATATTCTGACAAAGCTCCAAAACCAGTCAAATTATGCTTTGTCACTTAATTTTCCCTTCAAAATGTTATCAGATATACAGTTTTCTACTACTGACGTTAACACAGTCTACAATCTTTTATGATATTACAACTCGCAATTGTTTTCTTTCCTAACCTTCATTCAGTCCTTTCACTGTCTCTCTATTCACTTTCTCTGTCTCTTATACAGTAATTCTGACGATGCAGTCACTCGACGGTCGTTAAATCTTCTTCACTTCGACGTAACGTACTTTTCACGACAATACCTACCACACACACACGCGCGCGCGCGCGCAAACACACAGCTGTCTCACTGGCCGACTCATATCTGTAACTCTCTCTCTTCTGCTGCTTCTTCGCCTCCTTATGCAGCGAGGATGACGTCACGTGGTTGTTTCTAGAACTTCTACAAACACGCCGGCCGCCGTACAGTTCTCGAATAGGTCTGAAAACAGTTTGCGTTGCTGCTTTTTGTTAATCACGTGTTTGGTCACGTGAGTGGTCTGCCGACCATTCTTTGTTGTTAGCGGCGCCCGGCGTCACAACATGAATCTTGTAATTAGACGGAAATTTATTTTCTGGTCGTGATTGTACCAAACTTCTGTCTCTACGATACTTAAATCGCGTGCTATGCATGTTTTGATTTCACATAGTTACCGTTACTTAGCATTCATTGAACATAGATAAGTCTGAAAGATACCATCGCTCCTTGCCCTCAAAGTTCGAATATGAACAGTGTACTATGAAAATACAAACCACACAGTTTGAAAGCAATGAGTTAATATTCAGTTCACAATAGTGAATCCAAGTTATATCCAAGTTTCACTGTAACTGTGAAAATAGGTTATGAATAATTCTCGAATAAAGATAATAACAGGTATGAAAGCGTTTTGAATATTACAAATTAGATAATTTTGTAGATTTTGTGCACATAAATAGACCTACAGATATATCAGCGGATTTAAAGACCCCTCCTACAGATATCTTAAGTATCATACGTGAATTTACATCCCACAAAATGCGAAAAGGTCCTCCAGGTACAAAGAATGGGGTATATAAAAATTACAACGTGCGGTCTTCCTATTTTTTTTTACTCACTAATGGTATGTCATGATCGATTATCGAATATCCGATGGCGCAGTTTTATTTTTTCTGCCGGTATTGAATATGGGATATCGGAGAAATTGCTGTATATGCCGTGTGTTCTAATATTATTGGATATTACAGTTTGTCAGCATTTTAAATTCGTCCCTCCCTCCGTCCCTCCCAATATTTCAATCACAGCCTTGTGTTTGCTCTCGTGTCGTAGTGCGCACCGGAGGCAGTTATGTTCTGATGACGTATCCCCTTGTGGACAGCCTCACTCCAAAACAGGAATCTGTTTGGAACACAAACCTTAAGCATTTCATCAGATTCCAATGCATTGATCGACTTATACCAAAGGATACAGAACAATGTCAAAGAGGTGATCTGCCATTTATTGCATTGTATTCCAAAAATTGGATATCGAGATTTCACTTGTTTTGGGACTTCCTGTACTCTTGTATTAAACATTCTTACAAACTCTTATTCCTATATCTTCTTCGTGTTAGTTGAGATAAACATTTGTACAAATTATCTTATTGCTTATTTCCTTGTAGGTACAAGGGGAATATTAGAATTCAGTAGACTTTGAGCGATAGTCAAATCTTTTAAAGCTTTGAAATTCCGTTCTCTTTGCACGGCTAAGAGATAAAGTAAATAACGATCTCCCATTTAAAAAAATATAAGTATTGCAGAACTCAGTCGTATAACAAGGAATATAACGGAAGTGGTTCACTCCACAAGAAAATTAATTTCGATGTAGAGTTTTTTAATAAGATCTGCATTTTTTGTTTAGAAAGATTTGGTCTATCTCTTACGGTTTAAGACTACACGGTCTATAGCCAGAAAATTCAAGATATACATTTTATTTGTAATAAAAATATCTTAAACATATGACGATTTTTGTCAAAATCGTTAGAGCCATCAAAATTTTCGAAGAATGTTCCATGCAAGGGGTAGTTTAGAATGGAGGGATTTTCTTCAAAATCTTCGTGTTACATCCTTGAAAGATGTTAAATTTAAATACCAGCCACGGAGCATTTTCTAAGCATGCTTTTTTGGATTCAGGGGCCTTAAAAGATATATTTTTGGTGAAATCTCGATATCAAATTTTTGGGTTGAATACAATACTTCTACTTTTAAAATTAAGAAAGAAGTAACAGCTTGAGGAGTCAAACTCGGGACTGTTACGTGCTTCCGAGGGCAGGAAATGTCAGAGGTGGATGAATCCAGCACCTCTGTCGAAAGAAGTGATCCTGAAAATTCGAGATGCGCCAGCCAGCCAAAAAGACCCCATCAATAAACTTGGGAACGTGGAGCGGTTTCTGAAAGGCCTCTCATTTATACCATTGTGACGGCGATCTGGAGACACTGTGTGTAAGTTTACAATTCAATAAATCAATACAGTGTGTGCCTGTAAATCATTACAGATATTGCCCGCGATAAATTGCAAGCTTTGATTGGATCACGTTTTTTGTCCCAGCCAGCTAATGTCTGTTTTTGGTTTATGGGAATAATGCGCGGCGTACGTATTTACTTCCACGTGGAACTGCGCCAAAGCGGCCTGACTTACTGCACATTTCTTCACTAAACGCAAATATTTTAAGAGCCTTCTTGCTAAGGACATTTGGAAACGAATGGCTCTATTTATCCCTTTTCCTTTGACTTCATCTATCGACTAGGTATATACCATGTGAAAGGAGCTGAAGTTATTTATTTGTAAAAGACCCGGTTTCCATAATCACACACGCTTGGCACAGCAAACGTTTCTGAGTTGCTCAAACCATTTTACAGCGTGTGTAATTTGTGTCTAAAAACTAATGTATGTCACTCACATGACTTTCTCTACTCTTGTACTAACCATTCCTACAAACTCTTATTCCTATATCTTCTTCGTGTTAGTTAAGATAAACATTTGTACAAATTATCTTATTGCTTATTTCCTTGTAGGTACAAGGGGAATATTAGAATACACTAGGCTTTGTATTATATTCACATGATTATCTCTACTCGCTTTTTCTTCCTGTAGTTTTTGTAGTTATTCAACAATACTTTTACACAGTATCTTCTCAGAGTTTTCATTTATATTTTGTTTCTTATAGTATTCTAAAATTATAATTAGCTCTTTGTTTAGGAGTATTAAGTAATATTTTTAAATGTTTCCAAAGAGGGCTATTGGACAAGTGCAACCTGTCTTAATGTTCTAGAGATAAATCGTTAAACCAAGGGCAACGCCAGGTATTTCAACTATTAATAAATAAGCTTATATGCAGAAGTTTGCTCCCGGCTGTTTGTTCAGCAGAAATCAACTTTATTTACCAAAGTTATTTCCTACTGGCTGGCTTTTGCGACGTTGCTCGTTTACCTCTTTGAACTCTAATGAATTAATTTCACTTGCGTCCCCTGCATATTCCTTTATAGCTGCACTGTGTTCCTACCCAAGTACAAAGTCTTTAAGAATACATTTTAACTTTAGTTATTTATGACAAAAAAAATAGAAGTATTTTACGGTACTATGTTCATAAGCACAAATTAAATTGTTTAATGGTGAAAGAATTATAAAATTGGGTTGAGAGATTACCACACAATGTCGCTCTGGGTAGCTCAGTTGGTTAGACGCTGGCCTACTGATCCAAAGTTCGCGGGTTCAAATCCGGCCCAGACCGATGGTTTTTAAGTGTGCTGAATTTGTGCTTAATTACCTGAATTTGTGCTGGTGAAGATGCCACTTCACCAGAAAATTCCTCAACAAATGCATCGTATACCTGTGTTGCAATCATAAATGTCTCACCAGGTTTAGAATTGATATACAGGGTGAAAGTAAAATGATCCGCCAGAGTTTAACAACGAATTTCTCATGTTGTAAATAACAACAAAGTCTAATACTAAAATGTTCAAAAGTTTGTAGTTTTCTAGAAAAAAAATATTTTTATCAAACAAATTTATCATCACCTGCCTGAGTTGTTATTGATTGAAGGTTTTTTATTTATGGCTATATTCATACAAAATTGAATAAATGACAACCTTTCCTTTGGCGTATTTCAATAGATTCAGCGGTTTTTGTGTAAATTAAATTTTAAAAAAATCCCACAATTTATTGCAACATAAAGGCAACTAATTGTGGCTTCAAAATGTACACGTCATTTGTCATAAAAAATATCTCAAACATATGATATTTTAATCCAAATCGTTGGAGCCATTTTCATGTCGCATTCTTGAAGGACATTAAACTTAAATAAAAACTTTAGTTTTTAATCTACTTTTCGTTTTTGAGTTATGCTGTCCACAGACACACACACACACACACACACACACACACACTGTGTTCTCCACTGTAGCAACCGACAGTAAATTCGTCAAAGAGGGAGATATCGGAGACATCAAAAGCAGGGAAAGGCGTCATCAATAATTGTGTCCCGTGACTTAAGCAGTATTTAAACAGCTGACGGGCAGGGTGCTCCATGTTTGAGGACAGTATAACCGAGAATGCCCCTTGGGCATTACCAGTGTTGTCTGTAAATAAGGGTAGAGATTAACTGTACCATAAATATAAGTGGAGCTTGAAAAATGCAAGGGCAGCAATGCAAATTAGCGAGGAGTAGCGCATTTTTCCACGGGCTGCCTGCCTGCCTGCCATGTTCAAAAGGAAATTACAAAGTCTAATGAAAGTTCTCAATTCTTTCCCCACAAAGAGATGGAGACATAAGGGGTAATTATATCCAGCGGCAGGGAGGGGATAGTTCAAAAGTCTTCTGCGAGGAAGCCCACAGGGATGGCTGTGTGTAATATATCAATCTTTACAGGAGACTTTGTCTTAGAAGCAGCAGCACCAGCAAATTGCCACCAAATGCGCTGAACTTTGTTGTAATTACGTCATCTTTGTATCAGCTGTGATCTTACTTTATTTATTAATATAGTCCCGGAGCTGCAAAATTAATCCTGCCTTGTCTGCTATAAATCGTTATTCTGTTTGTCTTCTGCTTTATCGGAGTTTTGAAGGTTAGCCCGTTTGTAAGTTATACATCAGAGAGGCTCGGCGAACTGGCCGAGGGGTTAGACTACCCGTATCTCAGCAAGGTGTTTTCAGGTCCATAAACACAAAAGAGCAGTTTTAGAAAGGGTCTTCTTAATATTTCTGTGGAATTCAGTGGTATGGAAATACAGTAGGCTTTGAGCGATAGTCGAATCTCTTAAAGTTTTTCACTATATGAAGAGATTCCCCTCTCTTTGCACTACGAACAGATAAAAAAGGAATAACGACCTTACATTTGAGAAACGTATAAGTATTGCAAAACTGACACAAATAACAAGGAATATCTCCGAAATGGTTCACCCAAAAATGTATTTGGACACAAATTGTGTGTTATAAGGAGATCTACATTTTTTAGTAATACATGGTCACGACTACCTCAACTATAGCCAGACAATTCAAAATATAAATTTAATTTGCCATAGAAGTATCTGAAACATATAGTATTTTAATAAAAATCGTTAGAGCCATTTTCGACACAATCAAAATTTTCCATCTAAAGGGTAAAGATGGAGGAATTTTCTTCAAAATCTTTGTGTCGCATGCTTGAAAGATATTAAACTAAAATACCAACTTTGGTTTTTTAATGACTTTTCGTTTTCCTAGTTATGCTGTTCACAGACATACATATACACACAGGCACACACACACAAATACACACCCACACATACATGTGCGCGCGCATCAAGACATCCCAATTTTGAAAGGAATACAAAATTTCCTCTACTTTCTGTACGTAGTAGAAAAAGTAATAAATATTGAATCAAAAGAGTAATTTAAATCTATAGGTACGGTAAAGTTATTGTAGGTAAATGTTGAGCACGAGAATTGTGCTCTACCAGGAGTCGTTACAAAATATTTTGAAAAAAGCATCAATCACAGGGAGAGGAAAACAGCGCGTATCTCATGTTTGATAACAGCGTTCATAAATCTGGTGCTGGTCAGACAAAAGACGGTATCTCTAATTTCATCAGCAGCAGCAGCGTCCAGTGTTTTCGTTATGCCTTCACCTGCGGCTGCCGCGTAGCTTACATCGAATTGCTCCTAGTTGTCGAAAGTGCACGCTCAATACAAGCGAAATGGATTTATTTCTGTGGCACATATGTTATATTGGACACACACACACACCCATACCCAAGGCAGGACTCGAACCCGCAACCCTCTGCGCGGTTGAGCGCCGAAACATACCCTCCAGCAATAAAAGCTACGGCGGCTGGGATTTCTTGGTTATTCCGAAGGTCTTCTTCACTTACTTCTAATGGTTAACCACCTTTCTTAAGACCCTTTCTTTCGGCAGTTTGTGTCATTCATTTTTGTAGTTCATGACTTTTTCTTCCAAAAGATTAATTTCGAATGTTCCTTAACTTTTTCAGCTGAGATTTTTGTCTACAAGGGTACATCCATTTACTCTTCTTAAGAATCTCATTTCAGCCTCCTGTTATCTCGTTTCTGCTAATTCCATCAACTTTATTTGCATTTTCAATGTAGAACAGAACCCAAGACTAATCTGAATGCAAAATATACAACCAGCTTTTTCAATAATTTCTTCAAAATCTTCGTGTCGCATCTTTGAAAGATATTGAACTTGGTTTCTAACCTACTTTTCGTTCTTGAGTTATGCTGTCCATAGACTGACACACACACACACACACACACACACACACACACACACACACACACACACACACACACACACACACACACACACACACACACATGGACCTTTTTTTAAAAATGTTCTTTTTTAATTCAGGTGGCCTCAAAACATATTTCCGGTGAAATCTCGACATGGAATTTTGGGGTGGAATACAATACTTCTTCTACTTACTAGTAGAGATTGTAAAACTAGTTTTAGAAGCGAGTAGAGAGAGTCTTATGAATGTGCCACGTGTATTTTTTGGTGGAGTTGGGAGGATACAAGAAATGGTAGGTAGCAGCACGTGTAATTTAAGCCAAGAGCAGCGGCGGTACAATCCCATGTTACAGATAAAGTTTTATAAGGTCATTAAAATGCTCGGCTGCTGATCGTGTATTGGAGCGAGCGAGCGAGCCAGCGAGGGTGTCGTCTGGACCATGCGATAATGCCTCCCATAGGTTTTACAGTCGTCATAACGGTCGCCATCCTTGTGAATGGCCTCGGAAGACTGTGGCCGGCCGGTAGGCAGGCCCGGGATGATGAATAAAACATTTTATCTCAGAGTAGTGACACTGTGTTTATGTAAATGAGCAGGCGCCCCACCCGGCAGACAGACAGACAGACAGACCGCTGCGTTGCAAATGAGGCAGGTAAGCTTTGCTTGCAATAAACGCTTCAATCGATATCATCCAACTTTTATAAACTTCAGCGAAAACTAATTCTTTGGTCCCCTGCATTTCCTCTCTCTTGGCTGCCTACCTTCTATAGCCACTATTTCATGTTCGCTCAAAGCGAAATAATCATTCCAAGAACTTGCTCGTATAATGCTGTTTGATCCAACATTCTATACATGTAGTAAGGGGTTACCGAGCGAGGTGGCGCCACTGGAGGGCTCCGACTGCGCGCAAGACAAATTTCTACCTGTTTTAAAGTGCCCGACTGCGCGCGGCAGTCATTTTTGGGATAGGTCAACTGCGCGCGGCGATCATTCGTACATTTTCCTGCCTAATTTTTTAGAGACTTGGAACTCTATGAACGTTGGCCTATTTGCCATTCACAGATGTGGTTAAAAATGCAGCTGTATAATACGCATGCCCGTATTAGAACACGACATTTGTCAATAAGTTAAAACATGAACTTAAATTATGTGAGTAGCAGTGTTACTTAAGTAAATACAGACACACATGTCTTATAGTGCACTTCCACAAGATTCCTAGCTATGTTTCTCTTTCTATGAGAAATTTATATCCTCCCGCTAGCGCGCTGTTGGCCTGTTTACCCCTGACAAGATCGCGCGGAGTAGGCCTGTTTACAATTCAGTACCTCGCGCGCAGTTACGAAAAATTTCAGCCTTTCGCGCGCAGTCGGTACCCACCTGGTGCCACGATATAGTGTGTGACTCACATTCAGGAGGTCATGGTTTCGATTCCTTACTTTCCCTTAATTTCCCATCCTTCCATTTCTGTTCATCTTCATTCGATTCAGTCTTTTCAGGGTTGCAAGTTTGCCGATGTACGACGGCGGTGCTGTCTTATGAGGACTTTGCACATCGTAACTGCAGTTCTCGGTGTATACGTGGGGTAGTGGCCGCCTGCCCTGCTGGGAGTGTCGGAGACGAACATCGCGTGGCCGGGAGGCTGCGTCACTAACTCTGGAGAAGATAGGTGATGTCGCTGACATTTATTAGTACTAAAGCACTCGCATCTTGGTCTGCCCTTGAACTTGGGCCCCGGCCCTTTTATCATTGGACAGACTTTAAGATTTTTACATTTTGTTCTTTATCACTTGTCCTAATCTTTGTAACTGTGTACAGTTTTGCTTAGATTTCCTGTTTCTTAAAATTCTGTATTATTTTAAATCACTCTTCTTAACCCCTCCTCTTACCTCTTTCCTAAATTTCCTAGCCCTTTGCTAATGAAACTCTCCATCACAATAATTCGCTTTCTTATTAGCCTTTTGTTATTCACTTCCGCATACTTTCAAGAATTAACCCTCCCTTTATTTCTCTTTTCCTGCTTAACTTTAGCCCTAAACTTTTCATCCCAACCTCTCATTTAACCTTGACTACAGTAAACTAAAACCACTTGGAAGCTGGAATAACTGGTAGAGAACTACGACGGTAATTTGGAAAGTAAAGTCCGAATCGTCATAGTGGTTGGAATTTCAGACCAACATTGAAAAGCGCATGCGAACCAACTCCCACCATGCTTTGCACGTAAACGGCGCCATTTGCAGTGCCACTGTTGCAGTGTGCTGTTTACAGTGTCGTTTAAAATGTTTAAAACAATTAATGGATCCGCCAATTGTGAAAATGCGGTCCGTGATTCGTTTTTTGACACCGAGGAAAGTTTCAGCAGCGGACATTCATCGACAGATCAAAAGCTTGTACAACGTTATGACAAATATTTAAACCAATATGGCAACTATATAGAAAAATATGTGCTGCAGTCTTACAACTTATTTTATTCTTGTACTAACTATTCTTACAAACTCTTATTCCTATATCTTCTTCATACTAGATGAGATAAAAATTTGCTGAAATTATCTTATTGCTGATTTCCTTGTAGATGCAAGGAAAATGTGGGAATGCAGTAGGCTTTGAGTGATAGTCAAATCTTTTAAAGCTAGTCGTTCTATCAAGGCTGTAAAATTCCGTTCGTTCTCTTTGCACGACCAAGAGATAAAAGACTGAATAAAGACCCATTTTAAGTAGCAAGAGCTTATAGAAATAATAAGAAATATCTCCGAAATGGTTCACTCCATAAAAATGTATTTGGACATGAAGAGTTCTTTCAACGAGACCATTTTTTGCCTCTCTCTTTTACGGTTTACCACTTCTGCAGAAGTCATCAAGAGTAAATAAGACTACACAGGTTATAGCCAGAAAATTCAAACTGTGCATTTAATTTGCATTAAAAGACCTTAAACATATAGCATTTTAACAAAATCTATTTTCGAAAGGGTAATTTAGGGTGGAGGAATTTTCTTCAAAATCTTTGTGTCGCATCCTTGAAAGAATTTACACTTAAATACCAACCATGGTTTCTAACTGACAATTTGTTTTCGAGTTATGCTGTTCAGAGACACGGACCTTTTTCTAAAAATGTTTTTCTTATTCAGGGGACCTCAAAACATATTTTCAGTGAAATATCGACATCAAATTTTTGGGTGGAACACAATACATCCTTCACTTACTATGTGTAGTAGGGAAAGTAGAAATAGAGAAGGATGTAAAGAATTAAATGAAACTATTTAAGATGGTTTGATGCCTATGGGACCTTACTTTACGAATAGCCCTCCTGAGATCAAAAGAGATGCCCCTCTATTTGTATTATGAGTTATCCCAAAAGAGCGAGCAGCTCTCTGTAGGTATGCCCGACAACAGATGTAGTCACAAAAACCTCGTGATAATGACTGAAGTTCGATAACGTATAGGAGTCTGTTTTTATTAGGTTTTAATTTCCTTTCACAAGTCCATAGCTGCTGGCTATTGGCACAGAAAACAATAATAATTGTGATGAAGGGTTGCAGTTTTATTAACTTTTCCCGCGGGGGCTCGCACCCGCAACACAAGAAACTTTATTGATATTACCTCTTTGAGCATTAACAAAGGGAACATAATTTTCAGTTCCATACTTCCACCCCCGCATTAGCCACTGTGTTCTGAAAATGACAAACAACTTTGTGCATGCTTATACTTCAATAAAAGGTAGAAATATCTGACGCGTTACACTCACATGACTTTCTCTACTCTTGTACTAACCATTATTACAAACTCTTATTCCTATATCTTCTTCATGTTAGTTGAGATAAACATTTGTACAAATTATCTTATTGCTTATTTCCTTGTAGGTGCAAGGGGAATATGGGTATACGGTAGACTTTGGGCGATAGTCAAATCTTTTAAAGCTTTCAAATTCCATTCTCTTTGCACGGTTAACATAAAAAATTAATAACGAGCTTCCATTTCACAGAAGTATAAGTTCTCCAAAACTCACATAAATAAGAAGGAATATCTCCGAAATCGTTCACTCTACAAAAAAAAAAAAAAATTATTGAGACATAACTTGTGTATTTTAGCAAGATCAAATTTTCTTGTAGAATAACATTTGGTCTATCTCTTACGGTTTACCAGTTATGCAAAGGTCATCAAGAGTAAATACGACTACAGGGGCTATAGCCAGGAAATTCTAGATATACATTTCATTTGTAATAACCATATCTGAGACATACTGCATTATAATCAAAATCGTTGGAGCCATTTTCAAGAAAATCAAAATTTTTGAAAAATTTTCCATGTATAAGGTAGTTTAGGATGGGGCTATTTTCTTCAAAATCTTCGAATCGCATCCTTAAAACACATTAAAGTTAAATACGAACTTTGTTTTTAACCAACTTTTCGTTATTGAGTTATGCTGCCGACACACACACACGCGCGCGCGCGCGCGCGCGGACCTTGTTCTAAATATACCTTTTTTGGATTAAGGGGGCCTCAAAACATATTTCCGGCGAAATATTGATATCGAATTTTTTATATGAATACAATACTTGCTCTACTTACTATGCGTAATAGAGAAAGTCAAAACCGGTCCCTATGTTATACTTTTTAAATTCCGTTCTCTTTGAATGACCAGTAGGAGAAAAGCAAATAACGACTTCCCATTTGAGACGAGTAAAAGTATTTTTAAATGCAAAGCAATAAGAAACAAACATCTATGAAATGGTTAAATCCACAAACAAAATGTATTTGACAAACAGTATTAATATTGTTATATCTGTGAACCCACAAATGTGGAATATTATTGAGTTATTTCAATAAAGAAATAAAGAGACATATTTTTTGTACTAAGACTTCTGTATATCTTACAATTTACCAGTTAAATAGAATTCACTCAAAAGGAAGGGAACTTTGGAGGGTAGTATCAGAAAATTAAGATATATATATAATATCATGAAAGTATGTTAAATACACGCTATTTTAAACACAATAGTTAACCATCTTTTTTTAAGAAAGGCAAACTTTTCGAAATGTTTTCCATGTAAAGGGTAGCTTTGCTGGAAAATCCTAGTGTTGCATATTTGGAAAATACCTACTGAAGTTAGATAACAACGCGTGCGAGATAGACTATCCGTTTCGCGCGAACCGCTGGCCTAGGTAATGTGAGGTCATTGGCCTTGTAGAAAGCATTCGAGCCCATTTTCGACATAGAAAGTCCACAAATGAAGCAAATATGGATGTATAATAGCTTGTATATTCGTATTTAAGAGCTAGGAAAAGCAAAATCCAAACTTTGTTCACGTGAATGAGAAAAGCTGAACCACAGAAATATCCTGCAATAAATGCTAGTAAAAGCTATCACAAGCTGATATCCCATAAGCTCACGTTCAAATCTCTCCGAATGAAAGTACATAGTGGTGTGAATGTGAAACTGCATTCAGCTTTATCAAAGATGATCCTTTGTGGTGATGATATAGCTCAAGGGCCCTTTACACTCTAGTTTGGAATGCAAAACGTAACGTAAACAAGTTCACTTGCACTCGAAAACAATTCATTTAATGAAATTCCAGTGGACAAGCGGAGTTCGAGAGCAATTCAGATGTATGTATGTATGTGCTGGGTTTGTCCTCAGAGCTGCTGTTGAGAAAACGCTCCAGGCCTACCACATGCGCTTCCAAACATCCATTTCATTTTATCACAAGTAATGTCGTAAAACGTCTCACCTAAGCCATAAATTCTCGAGCGGAGTGACAGAGTTTATCTGGGAATGTCACACCATCAAATAATATTTATCTAGGCTATGTCATAAATAAAATATGAATTTAAATACTGTATCGCAAACATTTAACCAGAAAATATTCAGGTCTATAAAACATAACTTGAAATATGCTCTGACGTTGAGCTTGCTGAACGCCGGTGTACGGGTGGGGGGGGGGGGGGGGGGAGGTGAAGGTTACTTCGCATCACGTGACCTACCAGCAAGCGCGCAAGACATACAAGGTCAGGCTACCTCGCGTGCCTGCTGTGTGTATGTGACTGTAACAATGGGCGGTAGAAAAAGTGGGATTTTTCTGACACCTTCCCGAGACTTCTAACTGCACCATCTCTGGTGTGTATGTGGCATCGAGAAAGGTCCGTGTAACGTCATTTCCAGTATAAAAGGAGGCCAGCGAAGAACAACTCATTTTTTTTAAGCTACAGTGACAAACACGAGTCGGTCAGTGTATTAAAGCGTATTTGGTGTATCGGAAGAAGATCAATGAACGTCGAGAAGGTCGTAATAAGTGTATTGAGTGAAAGGAACAAAGGCACTGAAAGGACTGACTAAGGTTTAGAGAAGAATAATTGTAAGTTTTGATAGCCCGAAAGACTGAGGCCTCTATTAACGACGATAAGAGAACTATAATTCTCTGAAA
>CM060961.1:201629908-201714908 GCA_030765045.1 Tenodera sinensis
AATACCGAGCTAGGCATTTAACTGACTTTCATTTTTGAATTGTGCGCGCAGAGAGAGGGAGAGAGAGAGAGAGAGAGAGAGAGAGAGACAGAGAGAGAGACCAACAAGCCTTTTACTAAAAATGTTTTTGATTCAGTGAACCTCAAAACGTGTATTTTCAGGAAAACTCGGTATCGAAGTTTTGGATTAACTGTAATATTTCCTCTAATTACTAATAGGTAAATAGTAAAGAAAAAATAAATCAATTGTGACTATTAAATTTAAAAGCCGCTAGAATTTCCAGCTAGGCAGACTAGAAGCCAAAGCCTCGAGAGGTGGCGGAAAAATGGCTAAATTGGCAATCCAATTCCAGTATGGCCGTCCTTGGTAAGGCCAAGAAAACACGATCTTGTTTACTAGCTTGATGGATTACATTAACATGACAAAAGGAACAAAATAAGCTACTCCTCTCCCACAAAAAAAGGGAAAGAATTCGTGATGGATGCTTACGTAGAATGAGAATATTTGTTAAATGGATGAAACATACTTGTAGTACAAGCACATGATATCAATAGTTTCTCTTTAAGGTATGACGTAATCTAAAACAAGAGGTTTCCAGTAGTGAATAAGTAAATACGAGTATATCGTGACTCTTTACAACATATCATGAATATAAACCACCTTTCTTTAAGTATGTGACTAAGATATGCACAAAGAAACAGTTCAGAAGTAGGTAATTGCAAAGTGGAAGAAAAATATTGATTCCTGGAATATAAAATAGCTCTGAAATTCTTACATGAGTTCTAAGAATAGAATTTCTTCAAGCTTATTGATGGATTGGACCAGTGCTGCCAACCTGTAAGGAATACCAAAGAAGAAAAATACCGGTAGATTGGAAGAGATGTCGATTTTAATATTAATGAAAAGACAATTATACAATTATTTTTAATAATATAGGTATGTTTATTTTTAAACATTACCAAGCTTCTGCGTATTATACTGTACAAATATTGTTAGAGTGATGTTTCCCAAACATTAGCATCAGGTACACCTATCAGCGATTGGTACCTGTCCAGAATACCAGTTACCTACTAATCCTAAATACTAAGAATGAGTATGAATGAATGAAAACGACCGCGTGTAACTGATGGTGTATAATACAGAAACTCGGTGACGTAAAAAAGGAATACATATGACCATCTAACTATTCTCCAGCAAATATTCTTAAAAATTGTTATTCTTATATTTACTTTGTGTCCTGTGTAACGATCCAGCAGAAATGAACGAAGACCACTTGAAGACCTGTGAAGTATTAACATCAGAAGAAACTACAGTTCAAAAGTATTGGAAAGCACGAATGCTAATGGCTTCATTGCCAGATGCAAGGCACTAGAAAACAACATATTTACTTTGTGTTAATCGAGATACACATTTGTAGAAATGCTTTTATTGCACGTTTCTTTGTGGTAAAATGTGAACACGGGAATACCGTAGGGTTAAGTGATAGTTAAATCTTTTAAGACTGCTTCTTTGATCTGGTGGTTAGTAACTTGATTTATATTATGAAAATATATTTGTTATAATTAACGTCGTAGTGTTTATATACACTGAGTGGCCAAAAGTCATGGCTATTCACTGTATGTGATGTTAATAACGAGTTACTTCTCCGCAAGCCCTCAAAACTGCAGCAATACTTCCAGACATCGACTCTACAAGGTATTGGAATCGTGCTGGAGGGATATGGACCCACGCATCTAACAGTGCAATTGTTCTGGTGCAGTTAGTGCTGGGCTCATGCAGCGCAGACTAGCATCGACAGCATCCCATAAATGCACGACTGAGTTGAGATCGGGTGATCTGGAGGGCCAAACCATGGTCGTAAATTCATCAAACCACCTGCGTAACACCAAAGAGCGGCGACATGTCGCATGATCCTACTGAAGCTTGGCATTTCCACCAGGGTACCCTAGTGCCAGAAAGGGATGCATATGGTCTGAAAGACTATGCACCTAACTTGCACCTGCCGTTGATCCAGGTGGGGGATGGGGGCTAATTGCGACTATGAGAAACGCAGCCCAGACCATAACGAGCCACCTCTTGCCAGGACACAACCTTGTTGACACGCAAGTTCCATAGCTTCGTGGGTCATATGCCACACTCTCATACGCCTATCAGCTCGATACAGCTGAAATCGGGATTCATCGGGCCATACCACATTGTTCCATGGTCCATTGCCCATGCACGTCGTTGAGCTCTGGGTCGAAGTGTCAGCAAGAGACACGTCGTCAGTTGCTGAAGTCTGTGCGGTGCATGGACCTCGTTGCAGTCCTGGTGGAAATGGGTTCCTGACCCCAACCTTCAAATGGGCGATGATCTGACTCACATTAGGCCTTCGAGCACTCCGGGTGTTTCTGCTGAGGTGATGTGAGGTTCATCCATTAATTACCAGTGATCTTCTGGTGTGGAAACACTCTCTTTGCTATTTTGAAGACCCGTCTTAGACCTGTTTATCCCGGAGACCTGAATTTTCATGTATTCTCCGATGTGCTATGACTCATGCATCTTGTGCCGATTTTCATCCCAAGTTCAAAGTCGGTGAACTCGTGACGTGTTGCCAAGTTAGTGGTTTTTCCACTAAATCTGGTGTTTTTTGAGCACCTATTTAGTGGGCGAATTTTGCATCTAGTGGCTATTGGGAATTATGGTAGATCCTAAAAATATTTGGGTGGTTTTACAGAAAGGTTATTGAAAATTACTTGATTCATTCAACATAGAGCAAATAACTCTAGTAGCTCTTACATTTCTAACGCCTAAACATTTTGATTTGTAACAGACGGTCGTTCGGCTTTTTTCCCGTATTGCTTTGCTTATTTATGGAATGGAATGAGTTAGAAATCATTGACTATAAACGTCTTTCACTACAGTTTGACCAGATCGTCCTGACACTCCAAACGCGCAAGAGATGAGAAATTAGAAGTGACTGGAGTGGTGGGGAACAAGCAAGTAATGTCAGAACTCAGGCAGTCACATACACAAACAGTTTATGTTTACATATTGTACATACTTATTGTGTGTTTATCACAGTCAGAGCAACCGTTCCTATTATGCAAGTGGGCAGGTCTCTGCTATTGCGCATCTATGGCTCAGGAGTGGGGGAGTGGCACGACGATCTGGACGACTTGGTTTGTTATTCCTCATAGCTGGTTTGAGAGAAAAGCCTATCTCAGATAACTGAGGCAGCAAAGTTCATATTCCAAACAATAAACATGTGATATCACCTTTGTGCTGTGTGCTCAGATTCCTAAGCTGAAGGCAGGCAATTATGATCCTAATGAGCATGAACATGATGCAAGTTCGCAAAGACATATTTCATAATACTGTTCTAAGGTTCTAGCTTTAAAATCTCTCTCATTCTCTCTCTCTCTGATGTGTGTGTGTGTGTGTGTGTGTGTGTGTGTGTGTGTGTGTGTGTGTGTGTGTGTGTGTGTGTGAAATGAATTTGTCTCAAAATAAATCTAGTGGTTTCTGATGGTTTTGAAAAAGCTAATTAGTGGGATATCCCAATTCACTCTTGGCAACACTGCCATATTCACTATGCACTGTCCGGAACATGCATCTCAGATATCGTATCTACACTTGCATCATTAGCTGCATCTGGCCTCAACACTCGGGAGTCATACACATAGGACAATCCTTCCCGTGACTTTTGGCCGTTCAAGCAAAATCCATGCAACGGCATTCAAATGAAATCCCATTATTATCCATGCATGGCATCACACCGATTATTTTACGTGGGCCCTCCTTCCTTCCGGGGTTAAGGAAGCCATTGAAGAGTCAATCACAGCAGCAAAGAACTGAACTCCATAATGGAACAAATGCTCGACGAAAACCTCAAACTGGGAGGATATCTATGGGGGACGCCTGCTTTCAGCAGTACAGGTTTTACAGCTGAAATGATGGTGTTTATGAAATATTTTTATGTATTACTCTATCTCTTGTATCTCGGACATTACTCTTAACAATTGCGACAAGTAGTTTTATTTAGTTAACGTTTTGCCTTTCAGGTTTGTCTAAATAAGTATCTTCTCCCACAAAAAATAAGATTTCACAAAAACAGAGGTGAAAAACGCCGAGCGAAGCTCGGTCGCCCAGGTACTATGCTCTTAAAAGACTTAAAATACCTTATAACCTGTAAAAATGCCATATCAGATAAAAATATCTAAATATGCAGAAACAATTACCCATAAAAGTGGCTCAGTTTCACTCAAAATGTTATGAGCTACATAGTCCACATAGCATTGCTCTATTGTCATCAGAAAAAAGATGCTAAGTGGTTAAAATCCGGGCTCTAGTCATAGTGTGTTCACAACTAGGCTTGAGAGTTTGTTCTGGTTCAGTTATTTTCACTGTCAGTCAGGGTTTCCTCCTCTAAACTGGTCTCTACTCCATTCCATGTTTGGCTGATGATCTTCCAGGCGACACACATGGCCTATCCGGTTCTCTTAGTGGTTATCCTTATGGATGTTAGACCTGCACTGTGCTCTATTTCCCTTTATTTATAACCCAGCAGTCGCTCCATAAAAGTGTTGGCAATGCTATTCATTTACACATTAATGGCTTTTCTGTCCATGTCTGGAGCAGTATGGGACATACGATATTTATTTAAATAAATAAATCATTTATTGCCATTAGCCTTTTTTTCAAGTTTCGAGCATTGTTATTTACAGTAGAAGAAAAGAAAACCAAGTATAATTACATTCATTATTTAAATAGTTATTTATGTAAGTAATGTATAATCTTACTAATGTGACACGAGTATAAGTTTGGCGCATGAGCGAAATCGAACACGCTAGTTTTTACGAGTGTCACAAAGAAAATATTATGCACGTGTTACTTACATTTTATGCAATTTTAGCATTAAAATATGTAAAAATAATTATTAAATTTGCCAAATGAAAAATTATAATGTATCAGAGGTCATAGATGCATGACGTAATATGGTTGCTAAGCACATGTTTCATTTGTTTGGAAGGTAATGATAAAGCTATTGAAAATATGAATTAATTAATTGTACTGTTAATATTTACCAAGGAAAGTGAGTATACGAAATAACGTAGGTTCTGATTCATATGTACCTATATTGTTGTTGGTTTGGTTTTAACATAAATTTAATGTGTTTGAATATCGTTGCACTTGCGAGAGTGATGATTTTAGGTTTTTTTGCAGGCAAATTGGAGAAAACTGTTGTGGCAGTGATGACGTCATTGCTGTCTTGTCATGGTAATTACGTAATTCATTTTATGGCACTGGTGCTACAAATAGGGTAATTTTGCACGATTTATGGCGTCATAAGTCATTTTAATGCTTGGATTGCATAAACATAGTTTTTCAGTTTGTTTAAATCTAATGCTGCTACTTTCACCTTTTACCTCATTTGCAGCGATCGTACGCATGTAGAGTAATTTAAAAATGATCTGTGTTTATAGATTTCATATTATAAATATCAGATGGAAATATGTACATGGACAACCACAGTAAACATATTTTTTAACTTTCTCAGTAAATAGGGCAAGTATTGTATTCCACCCAAAAATTCGATGTCGAGATTTCACCAGAAATATATGTTTTGAGACCCCATGCATTAAAAAAAAAACACGTCTGTGTGTGTGTGTTTGTGTGTGTGTGTGTGTGTGTGTGTGTGTGTGTGTGTGTGTGTGTGTGTGTGTGTGTGCGCGCGCGTGCGCGCGCGCCTGAAAAGTCGGTTAGAAACCAAAGTTGGTATTTAAGTTTTGTATCTCTCAAGTATGCGACACAAAGATTTTGAAGAAAGTTTCTCCTCCTCCCTAAACTATCCTCTACGTGGAAAATTTTTCGAAAATTTTGATTTCTCGAAAATGGCTCAAACGATTTTGATTAAAAGGCCATATATTTAAGATACTTTTATGAGAAATGAAATGTATATTTTGAATTTTCTGGCTCTAGCCCATGTTTTCCTGTTTACTCTTGATGACTTCTGCATAACTGGTAAACCGTAAGAGGTAGACCAAATCTCAAAAATGTAGATCTTGTTAAAACACACAAGTTATGTCCAAATGCATTTGTTTGTGAAGTGAGACAATTTAGGAGATATTCCTTGTTATTTGTGTGAGTTTTGCAATACTTATACTTTTCTTAAATGGGAGGTCGTTATTCACTTTTTCCTCTTGGCCGTGCAAAGAGAACGGAATTTCAAAGCCTCCATATAGCGACCAGAAGTAATGTGAGTGCAACACATCAGGTTTTATTTAACAACATTCTTGCAAGATTTACGTCTTCCCGTTTTGAACATTGTTCGAATACCTTTCTTCCAGAGTACTGGAATCCTGTGAATGAGGGAATTACTACACTCATCCCATGCTTCTATTGCATTTTGAATGTGTAAGTAAAATAAACCCATAATATTAGGTAACTTACATAATACGTTATCGCAAACCGCTCATCAGCTGCAGGTCTTTGCTAGACTTTGAGTTATGTTATGCATAGATACAAATGCGGACCTTTTACTAAAACGGCCTTTTTCCAGTAGGGCTATTCAGGGTTCTCAAAGCATATACTTTCCAGTGAAATCTCGATATGAATTTTCGGGTGAAAGGCGTCATCTTCGCTACCACCTTACGCATTTAAACAAGGCTCTTACTGTACACGTAGCAAGCCTATACGTTTCAGAGGGTTGATCGATGCCTGCTGGAAACGGGGTCAGTGGGAAATGCACCTCGTGTACGAGCTTCTCCTGTAACGTCCCAAGAAGCTGCGCTGGGCAGAACACGCACTGGGCACTAATAACATCTGTAGTAGTGCTTCCTCAACACTAATATTCTTCTGCTTGCTATGGAGGCGTATTGAATTGTACTATACAGTCAACATATAGTCATCGTTGTTTCAAAATGTATTTTCATGTCTTAGAATCGAAGTAATAATTTAACAACATACACGAAAGTTGCTTTTAACTTCTTCGACTTAATATTATAATGCACGAAAATCTGTATAAACCCAGATTACTTTCTACATTACTTTACTATTTGCTTTCACGCCTCTTCTACAAACCCTTATTATATATCTGCTACCTACTTATAATAGGCAGAGGAAGGATTGGATTCCACCCAAAAGTCCCATATCTAGATTTATATAGACGTACACGTTATGAGGTCCACTGACCCCATAAAACCTTTTAGAAATTGCGCGTGCGCGTGTGTGAACAGCATAGCTCTGAAACAAAATGTCGGACAAGTTTGGTAGGTATTTAAATTCATCTTCACGATGTGAAGGAACATTTTCAAGAAAATCCCCCACCCAAACTAACTCTTGCAAACAAACATTTTCGTAAATTTTTGTTATTTTCCCTAAAATGCCTTTAACGGATTAAACATATATATATATTTAATTTTCTGCTAATAGCCCGTAGGTCAATTCTTCTTCTGAATAAACTTTAATAGTTTTGTATAACTTGTAAACCATAAAACATAGCCAAAAGGTTTACTGCACGAAAAATGTAGATAATGTAGATGTTATTTTTTTGTGACACTAATCATTTCCAAGGTATTTTCCTGTCAGTTTTGATTATACAATTCTTTTTTGAAGTACTAAAGTTACCTTTGTTTCTCTTGATGCCATGAATAGATTAAATTTCACAGCCAGCAAATAGCAATTCGCATTTTAAAGATTTGGCTATCGCCTGAATCTTCTGCAACTTGTAATTTATAAGGAAATATATAATGCAACTAGTATCCGAAAACGTTTATCTCGATTAACGTGAAATAGATAAAAGAAATATTTTTGCAAGAATAGTTTGTAGAAGATATATAAAAAATCTGTGTTGCATTCACATGACTTTCTGTATTCTTGTACTAACTATTCTTACGAACTTTTATTCCTCTATTTTCTTCGTGTTAGTCGAGATAAACATTTGCAGAAATTATCTTATTGCTTATTTCCTTGTAGGTGCAAAGGGAATATGAGAATACAGTAGGTTTTGAGGGATAGTAAAATCTTTAAAATTCCATTCTCTTTGCACGGCTAAGAGATAAAAAAGTGAATAAGAACCTTCCATTTGAGAAAACTTTAAGAAGAGCAAAACTCACACAAATACTCGTAATGAGGAACATCCCCAAAATGGCTAACTCTAGAAAATAAAAATAAAAAAGAAGAAAATCACACACATACAAAACAAACAAAAGATACATTTGGACATAACTTGTGTGTTTTAACAGATCTACGTTTTTTGTATAGTAAGATTTGGTGTATCTCCTACGGTTTACCAGTTATGCAAAAGTCACGCAAAGTAAACAGGACTACATAAGCTATAGCCAGAAAATTCAAAATATACATTTCATTTGCCATAAGAATATCTCAAACATGTGGCATTTTAATCAAAATCGTTTGAGCCATTTTTGAGAAAATAAAAATTTTCGATAAATGTTTCACTTAAAGGGTAGTTTAGGATGGAGGAAGTTTCTTCAACAGCTTCATGTACCGTCCTTGAATGACATTAACTTTTACCAACTTTGGTTTCTAACCAACTTTTCGTTTTTGAGTGATGCTGTTCACAGATAAGCACAAGACACACACGCGCGCGCGCGCGCACTGACCTTTTTTAAAAATGTTTCTCTTTTTGTATTCAGGGGGCCTCAAAGCATCTATTTCCGGTGATATCTCGACATCAAATTTTTGGGTTGAATACAATACTTCCGCTACTTATACGTAATAGAGAAAATAATGAACGATAGTGCATAGGGAAAGTACTATTAATTCAATACTTCGCATTCTATTCTTTGTTTCTTTCCGTCGCAAAAACAGTTGTCATGAATAAACAATTGCATATAAATCTGTTTATTTATTTGGAAGCATTCCTAAGATAATCCGTAACATAAGATGGATCTCTTTTTACGTGAAAACTGTAATAAATAACGGATATACGAGTTGTCGTATGTGAGATTGGCATTTGTAGAGAAAGTAGTGTGAATACATCACATCAGATTTTTCTATCACGTTTTAGAAAATCAAGCGACGAAAAAATGCAATACTAAGCAAACATGAAGAAGAAATACGTAAAAAGAAAGGCTCAAGGTACAGCAAACGAATACCACATAAAACGTTTAAAAAGGTTTCCAGCATTGGGTTATTTCTAAGTCAACTAAGCTTTACAATGTTCTATAATCTTTAACCAATTCGTTTTCATTATAGGTTACCGCAGTCCTAACCTTGGCCCAATGTTTGTTGGAGATGTCTTCAACTTGGGCTCAATTTTTTTGGTGACCTTTGACAAACGCGCACTATATCTATTGTAGCCCGAAAGACAAGAAATGAAATGTGACAGCTATAAAAAGAAAATTTCGTATCAACTTATGGGCCATAAATAGCGTCAGATTTGCAATGCCGTGAGTACACTGACTGCAATGCGGGTTTGTAACTTACGTCATCATACGTTGGCGAAGAAACAATTGCGTTGCTACGTAACACCTAACTTCAACTTTTTTTTCTGCCATCGTGGTAAGACCGTGGTGATTATTAAAAGTGTTATTTGCTTGTTTTTGCCAGCCGTAGAGACAGGTGGGAAGGAACTGTTGAATATGGCAGACAGTTTGGGACGGTCCAACTTGTAGGATTCGGGCAGGACATGGCTGGCCTGCACTGCGCCACTATGCGGGGACCTGCGCGCTTGCTCTAGCGTGCAATCAATGAACCAGGCAAGTCCTCCCTCCCTGAAAATGTCGACTCTTTGGCCCCGACCAACAAGTGCGCATTGTGCGTACGTTCGCGGGCTAATTAAGGGACCCTGGATCTGTATTTTACAGCTCTGCCTCTAAATTACTTCTTGTCGTAATGGTATAATTTAGCGACTGTCATTGTTTCGATACCTAACATTTCCCGATGGTGTCTGAATGGATGAAGAGACATTTATTTGAAAACGGCTGCTTTCTTAGCTTTCTGGTTTTACTTTTTTACTTTCTCCACTATGTACTTATCCACAGCAAGTAGAAGTATTGTATTCCACCCAAAAATTCGATGTCAAGATTTCACCGGAAAAACACGTTCGGAGACCCCCAAATTCACAAAAAGCATTTTTAGAAAATGGTTTGTATGTGTGTGCCTCTGTCTGTATGTCTTCTCTGAACAGCATAATCAAAAATAAAATGTCGGTTAAATATCAAATTTGATATTTAAGTTCAGCATCTTTCAAGGATGTGACACGAAGATTTTCAAATAAATCCCCCACCTAACTACTCTTTGCATGGTCAACTTTTCGAAAGTTTTGATTTTATAAAAACTACTCTAATAATATTGATTAAAATGTCTCACTAAGATAGTTTCATGACAATGAAACTAATTTCCTGAATTTCCTGGGAGTAATCTCTGAAGTTCTCTTCATTTTCAATGACCTTTGCATAACTAGTAAACCGAAAGAGATAGACAAAATCTTACTAAAATGTAGATCTCGTTGAAGCACACAAATGATGCCTTTTTCTGATGAAGATAACCATTTCTCCATTTCTGAGATATTTCTTGTTATTGGTTTGAATTTTCATGTACTTACGCTTTTCTCAAATAGGAGGCCGTTACTAGTTTTTTATCTCCTGGCCATGCAAAGATAACAGAATTTGAAAGCCATCACATAATGACCAGCTCTTAAATATTTAACTACCATCTAAACCTTTTGTACTCTCTTATTCTCATTGTACCTTTAAGGAAATATGTAATAAAACAATTTCTACAAACTTTTATCTCGATTAACATGAAGTAGAAAGAATAATAAGCGTTTTTAAGAATAGTTTGCACAAGAGTGTGTAGGGAAAGTCATATGAGTGCAACAAACCAGATTTTTCTTGTTTCAACTCCTGACAAAAATGATAATTTGTCCCATTGCTTTTCACAACTTAGCAGTACTACGAGTATTAGCAGCAGTAGTAGTGGTAACAACAATAATAATATTATAATAATAATAATATAATAATAATAATAATAATAATAATAATAATAATAATAATAATAATAATAATAATAATAATAATAATAATAATAATAATAATAATAATAATAATAATAATAATAATAATAATAATAATAATAATAATAATAATAATAATAATAATAATAATAATAATAATAATAATAATAATAATGAGAAGAAGAATATTAGCAGTAGTTCGGTTTTCGTTTTTTATGCATCGTTTAACAAATGAACAGAGTGGAAAAGAAAGAAAAAATGTTGCTTCATTGTAATCATGCCAATTTATCTACCGAGTATAATCTGTAAAAAGTATTAACATTTATTTCTCTAGTTGTTCTGCAGGTTATTTACTTAGAAACGTAGTTTTTATGTGCCTGCTGTTAACCATGATACATATTCGTTAGAAATTATTTCAGTATGTAAGTAGGCACAATGTACACGAGGCTGGGGCCAGTCATTGAAAAGCAAGCCTGTTTACATAGACCGGTAAGAAACAAACGAACGGAGATAGCATTTCACCTATACCTTAAAATACTGGAAAATTCAAACGAACAACATGAAATATCGTAGGATTTGAAGCTTTCACGGCGATAACTATTTCTGAAGGAGACCATGGCCGAAGACTGGAGTAACTTTATCAACATCGCACGGCTCGAAGCTCTTATTAATATGAAATACCATGCAAACTCCCAATGCTATGCACAAATTTGTTTGATACATACAAACTGTATGCTTTAACGAGTTCCAAAATTTTTTTCTAGGGTAAATGTATAATTGTTCTCCAGTTAAATGAAATTCACTGGAAATGAAGAAGAATTCATCAGCTATTTATCGCAAATTCAATGTAAACACTTCATTATAATGCCAATTTTTAAAAATATGGCATTGAAATAAAATTTTTGAGAGAACAAAAATAGCACTTTTTCTCGTATAAGAATTTTTTTTTCGGAGGGGGGTAATGGAGGAGTTTCTTAAAATTCTTCGCTTTCCATACCTGATAGATTTTTGTCTAATTCCCTGATTAGGATGCACTTAACGTAATGAGAATGATTCCGATTGTTTATTCTTATGCTCGGCAAACATGGCGGATATTCGAAACAGCTCTCTTTTCTAATCTTAGGTTATATTATTTAAAAATGAAAAGAAAGGGAATACAAAAATATGAAGTAAAAACAATTTTAAACGGCGAATAAAGTACTATGGAGATGGCCATAACCTACTTCAGAAGCAAAACAAACGAAACATAAAGAGTTTTGATGTAAATAGTTGCATAGAGAAGCACAACTCACCGATTGGTTGAAATAAGTCACGTGACCTCCAAACGTGACGTAACGTAAAGGAAAAATGTGGCATTGCCAAAGTCTTACATTACGTCTCGCTAAGGCACCCTGGAACTGAATTCTGAATTTTTGTATTTTATAGATATGAAATCAATACTTTGCACACTTAAGAGTGTTTGTTATAAACTACCACACAAAGTTTCAGCACGATCATAATAAGGGAATTAATTACTGAGTTTATTCATAATGCGAAAATACCTTAATTTTCAAAATACTCCATCTGCATCAAACACTAAAATATTACAACAGTTTTATTGTTTTACAAATTCTAATTGTATAACAAGCACCATCAAACTCTGGCAGGAAGGAGAAATAATTACTTTTAAAGTAATTAATTTCTTTGTTTTGATGGACATTGAAAATAGTTTCTTAAAACTTTTTTGTGTATTTGATTTTTTAAAGCTAAACAAATCTTTAGATTTCGAAAGCAAAGACTGATTTTGTAGAAACATAAATGGAGCACATGCTGGAAAAATTCTAGGGGCATAGTGTATTAAAAATGTAAAGTCGAGAAGAGCCGATTTTTCTATACTCGTGTATTATGATCATGTTTGTCACACTTTCCCTGTTTGTCTAGTAGTCTCTCTTGGTTGTTTTTCAGCCCTTTTTGGCACACATTTAGTTCAAACACTGCTTAAAAATGTAAGCAGAAAAGGGTGTTTAAATGTAGTGCACATGGCTAGACCTTTAAAATGGTGGAATCTGCAAAATTTCACTGCCAATCGTGAATTTGATGTTTTGTTCACTGCTCAGTCCCAGGGTCTCTTACGTCGACCTATGTGTTAGACTTTCCCGTTATGTTCCGTTGCGTTAAGTCACGTTACGTAAAGTTCATCATAATCCCGACATTAACTCTCAAGTTTGGTATTAATTCCACTTTTCGCTTTTGAGCTGTGCTGTCCATACCCATACGCACATACTTGCGTACGTTGGTGTGTACATACACATCTGCATCACCCCCCCCCCCCACACACACACATACACTGAAATACAGTACAGTAATACACACATATACAGATGTAGGGGTATGGCAGATTCGAGTATGGCGGCGCCGTGGCCTAGTGGTTAGCGCGCTCGCCTACCACCTAGGCGGCCCGGGTTCGATCCCAGGGATCCGCATGTGGTATTCGTGGTGGACGAAGCGGCGTCAGGGCGGGTTTTCTCCGGGTCCTCCGGTTTCCCCCGCCATCTCATTCCACCGGTGCTCCATCTTCATTCCATGTATCATCAGTGTCACCGCCTGCGGTGCCGTAGTAGTAAAAGCGGGCGTTAAACACAACAACAGATTCAAGTACGGCAAAGAAAAAATAACAAATAAATGTATCTATCATGAAAAATAAAGGAACATTTTGAATACATTATGTGCACAGTCTGACAACAGAATAGGACTGAATAGGCAAGGCAGATGTTATACTTACTAATACGGCTGCTACTATCGCATGCTCGCGCAACACAAGGGAAAGCCCAAAGTAGGCCATGACTCGAAAATTGATTTCGCCACGTGTCTGTGAGTTATCACGTTATCAGCTACTGTAAGTAACGAGGGGAGGGGTGGTTTACTTTCCAAGTAGTCATCATGAGACCTGACCAGGTAGTGTTTACTGTCTACATTCCTCTTCTGCTTTACACACATGCCAAAGTTGCGCAGTTCCCAAGCCTATGTTCACGAATTTATTCCAATAGACACGCTGGAATCCAATTATTTAATATCATTTTCTGGCTAAACGATTCATTTTAGAAACAAATGTAAAATACCAAATTAACTCATCTTTCGAAGCTCTACCTCTGTATGCTAATTACAGAAGTAAATGATAAAGGAGAGGTAACATATTAGCAATCAAACATTCGACCAACTTTATTTTCATATATGCCACCATGTGCTATAGAGGAAAATGGTAGAGTTTGAGCTTAACGTCAAGAAGCCCTGTATACGTTTACCTGAGAAAGGAGAAATATTGCACTCAACCAAAAACACTCAATATCGAGATTTCAATAGCAACACATGTTTGGAGGTCTCCTCAATCTCCATTAACAATTTGAGTTAAAAGTCCGTACAAGCTATAGGTGTGTGAGGGGGAGAGACAATGGAGGAGACAGAAGAAGGTACAAGCAGACACAAAGCATAATTGTAGTGTATGGAACCTCTCACAATACATCACTTAAACATAAAAATAAACATTGAATTAAAGGTAAACTTAGAAGCTTGCAAGGCTCAAGTTTCAACTTCATATCTACATAAGAAACCAACCAATTAGAGAACGATTCTCGTCACGTGATTATTTTACCATCTCACATCAAATTTTCTTACGCCTTGTGTTGGCTGGCTAACTGCCTTTGTAAGATCACGAACCAGGAATTATTGCGCCATCTGTAAAAATCGCAATAAAACCAATTGCGATGGTAAGTGAGCTTTGAGAATTTTGAGATACATTTTATGCTTGTTCATTTTGATGCTTGTACATAACATCTTTTGTCGTGTGTACTGTCGCAGACCGCCATATTAGCTTAAATGTTTTACGCTCTCTTGCGGTTGGCACCAGTTATGGTTCCCTTTCTGTTGTAAATGACAACGTACCGCGTTAAGTTTGTAAGCTTTGCGTCGTAGTGTTAATCCTTAATATTCATTATGAATACCCTTATCGCGTGAATTCATGAACACCTTATCCTTCACCGGGAACTGCATAAGAAATAAACGGCCATCCATTTGAGCACAGCTTGGACAGAAACACCTAAAAGAAGGCCATGAGTTCGAAATGGCCGAAAGCTCGAATAATTTTAATTAAATCTTAAGCTACTGCCCGCAGATGAGTGACAATTTTTACTACATGATTAGCTGAATTCAAAGCTTTTTTTTACCATTTCTAATTTTCAGAGCTTTATATATGTGCATATTCATAACTTCGCGATTTCTGAATGTTTTCAGTTCTAAGTAACTTTGAATTTCTTGTTGGCTGAGTTCACCTAAATACCTACTTGCCTAAGCTACACTGACTTTTAAGGAATTGCTTTCCTTCAATATATAACTTTCCTTGCTAATGAATTCTCATTCCTTGATAAAGTTGCAACTTGTGCTTCTTACATTATACATTTATTTTACGAATAACATGGAAATTATTTGTTGCAATTAATTATTAGTCTCCCATCACTTCTTTATACAATTATTAATCTTAACTCCAGTATCAACATTCTTCATGTGACTGCGCAAAGATAATAAATACGTATCCAATTTTTCAAGCTTGAAAAGGAGATGATTGATGACTATTGATAAAAATAAGAATGTTCACCAATACAGTCTTATTTTCACTCCAATTAAAAGCAGAGTCTTCGTGCGTTACTTCATAATTTCAATAGAAACAAAAGGAATGGAAATGTTTATTCTCAACAATATTTCATTGCTTCTTAGATTAGAAGTGTTAGTTCATAAACATTGGTGCAAAAGACAATGGAAAGCTGGTCCAGATCTGCCCACCACCCAAGCACTATTTCGTTACAGGTGACAAAGTGTTCACTAAAATTGGAACTTGGAGCGTTTTGCCAAATTCCAAGCAAGCAGCTAAAAGGTGGGTGTGTAGGTCATTTAAGTGCCCAATTGGCCGTACGGAGCCATTTAAAAATTGCTGTCAAGGTCATGGTTGAACATCGTTCGCCAAAATACTCAGCGTATTCAGTACACTCCTTTGTATTTCTTCGTTATCGCTTTTGACGTGCTTCGAATGTCAATTGTTTTCAACATTGTACTCACAGAAGCTGTTTTTGGACCTGTAACCCAAATTTTAGCTCTCAGCATTCACATTCCTGCAGTCAAGGCGTGCTTTTGTAACTCACCAGATGCTCACGACTTTAAAATTTCTTGTTCTTCTTATTCTTTTCTTTTTAGGTTTTCTTCAGTTTTGGAAATGTTATTTAGGAGCTGGCCTACTGATTCAAAGGTTGATGGTTTTTAAGTGTGCTTGAAAATGACAGCTCCATGTCACTAGATTTACTGACATGTAAAAGAACTCCCGTGGGACGAAATTCCGGCACATCGGTGGCGCTGATATCCCACAATTAACGGTGTCGTTTATAAACAAATTATATTAAATATATTACCAAAAAGTATAACATGGCGTTAAAGCATTCTGCCATCTACCATTAATAACTTAGCAATTCTTGTTCCACAGAGGCGTGTAAAAATAAGTAGTATATATAATTATAATATCAGCAACATCGTAGTCACAGGCCTATTCTTCGGAGCAAGGGGCACAATACCAAAATCATTTGTGCAATGGAGACAACAATATAAGCTCCCTAAACAGCTACACGACGACATTGTCCTAACCACAATAAAATACTCTGTGGCAATATGCCGAAATCATTTGTATGGAAACTACAACATTTAAATTTGAAAGTACTAAGATATAAATTAAATAATCATTTTAACTGTACCATATACTAACAAAAACTTTGTTTTGTTGTTGTTGTGTTTTTTTTTTTTTTTTTTTTTTTTTTTTAACCTTTTTATGTATTCATTTCAAACACATGAAAATAGCAAACCTTTATGTAAGGTCAGATTTAATAATAATAATATAAGTAGTATATATAATTCCAAAGTATGTACCAGATGATCATGATTTAAGCAAACAAAAGGTAGATCAAGACAAAGGACAGTCGGATCCTGCTTATGACGGTTGTTTCTTGAATTGACATTTTATTCAGTTACTTCTGTTGTGTGAAGTTGGCACCAAAATATCTGATAACTTTTTATTTTAATTTTACAGATGTATGCAGTCAAGTTTCTGGATGCCAAGGCTTTCTAATAAGGTCTGTAAGATGTGTTGTATTTCTGTATGATTTATACCAAATGCATATATTATAAAGAGTGTAATCTTGGAAGCTATTAACCGATATTTATTAATGACAAACAAGGATATCGTTTTTCTTGATGGTTACAAACCGTCTGGCAGTCCAAAATGTTTAAATTGCTGTTTTAGGAATCGTCATATCCGCAGTTTGAACCCTATTTCATTAAGTATTGATGTCAAGAGAGTATTACGTATTCAAGTCGACCAAAGGAAGCCATCAGCATGATTATTTACTAGATGAGAAGGAAGTGTTTACAAGTGAGGTCTCGTCTATTGTGACTATCTAAATATTATTTAACATTTGGATAATTACTTTATCGATTTTCAGCTCTACATTTTTAAAGTCTAGAAGAATGTTAGGGAGGAAGGGAGATCAGAAATATATACAACAGCCGATATTTCATTCCCATTTCTCTTGTGACAAAAGACAGATCTAGTTACTTTTTATGTAATTTCACTTCCCTTAAAACTGTATCACAATTCACAATTCGTGATCTTGCAACTCACATCTGTTCTGTTCTATCGTAACAAACACTGCTCAACTGTACACAGCTCGCTTTGACAATTCTACTAACGCACTCCCTTAAAACTGACTGACTAAACTAACTTCCCTATCCGTGCCGACTCGCTTATATCGTCGAGAATAAGGTATCGGCGGTTTTTCTGGAAATCAGCGTTTCACGAAGCTTCTCTTAACCAAACCCTGCACACGAACTGTCTCGAAACTCGCTTTGTTCTTAGCCGCCTTCGTCGTGTGTTGTCCCGAAATAAGCACACATGAGGTAAACATGTCTCCGTCTCTCCATTCCATTTCAGCTACATTTCAATTCGGTCATTCAGGGTTGGAAGTGTTGGCTTGGGCAAGTTTGGTGGCGACTTTGCGAATTGTAACTGCTATTGTTGGCATTGGGGTGGCCTTGTAGTTGTCTGTCCCCCTGGGGGAGACCGATATTAAAACGCCTGAGGCTGGTGGCTGATTGGCGAACTCTGATGTCGAGATAAATAATTCCAGCACACGTTAGGGACCCTGATGCTAGCTCGCTCCCTCACCCGGCTCCAACAAGCCCGTGGAGTGCTCTCATCTCATCCCTTTCTCCCAGTGGTCTGAGATATAATAGTCAGACTGTTGGCTCAGTGTGGAATCCTCTCCGGTTGTAATCTGGGCTTGGAATCGTCGGATGCTTTCGAACTGGAAATGTTAGGAACTCCCCCATGCGTAGGTCATCTTGTCGCTCTTGGGGGTCTCTCCCCTCATCCTTCTCCCTAGGGGTTAAGGTATCAGCACAAGGTTGTGGGTGTTTCTCGGTTTGTATCTACTTTTACCTTTAAGAGAAAGTAAAAGAAAGTAATGGCAGTACTCAAAGAGAATTAAGTTTTGTTAAAAGCAGCACGAATAGCAGAAGTAAATGTTGTAACATAAGTGAATTTAAATAAGACGTATGTATACACAGTCTTAGAAAGAGGTGGTTTCGCTTAATTTCCAATTCTGTTCAAGGTTTTCTTACCCACGTCATCGCTGTCGATCGCTGCGGCTGGACTGGCGTGATACAGCCGATCGTAGTTGCGTGTATAGTTCAAAACAGGACCATATACCTGACCTTGATGGAACTCGTGGTGGATACAGTTGTACGTATAAAACCATAATCAGCAACAAGCGTTTACAACACAATCTCTGCGCCCGAGAGCCTTACCAGATCTACCTATCCTTGAAATCATGTCTGCCTTTTCTGGCTCATAATAGTAAATAAATATAAGACTGTCGGTAAACAATGCTAAGATGCAAGAGAATCATTAGACTGCTCTGCATTTTTAAAAGAAAATATGCTTTAGTTCTGACTACCCCTAATTTTGGGGTACCGATTCCACTCTTCTTGTATTACGTTCAGACTTTTTAAAAAATTAAAGTAAAATTTAATATTAGTCCATTAGTTATAGTCTACAGGTCTGCAGCGTAATTTTCATGTTTAAGAAAGTGGTGCATATTACAATTATGCAATTATGTAATTGTAAACATAATGCATGTACATTTCACATGAATTAACAAGCAATTGATATTATTGTCACAAAATGAAAAAATTCAGTTCGATTACTTTTCTATCACTTTATTGTCTTCTAAAATTTTATGAAAAATACATAGTTTTTTCCTTGACGGTCTTTCCTGCGATCACAACTCACAATTTTTACTTCCACAACCTTGCTCAGTCCTCTTAGTGTCTTTCTTCACTTTCTATCTCTCATACACTTACTACGACGGTGCAATTATTCGACGCCCGTTAGAATCTTCTTTACCACGACCGACGTATCTTTCGCGGTGCCACACACACGCACAGCTATCTCGCGCTCTCTGGCATGCTGACCGACTCATCCATAACTCTAACTGCTGGATCCTGGCCTCATTATATTGTGGGGATGACGTCACACGGACCTTACTCGACTGCTTCACAAACGTCGGCGATCACGTGACCAGATCTTTCTCCAAAGTTGTCGAGAAAGCCCCTTTTGTGTAGCCGCTCTATTGTTGTTAGCCACGTACACACGAGACAACCTGATCTTGAACGCCTTTGACGCTTCCGACCTGGCACATGGCGTGAAGCAGCCTGGCCCCGACAGTCGTTTGTTTTGCGCCAAGCCCGGAGTCATTATTTTACAGGAAGTATTTTCTTCTTTTCGCACTTCTTCCATCATTTTTAAGTAGCAAACATAGTCTGCATCCATATTAACTGTTCAACCGCCACGGCGGTTTCTTTAAGTGTTTTTCAAATCTTAATGGAGACGTTTATCTGTTCTTCACTGTAAAATCCAAGGCAACAATTCAGAAAATAGTCGATGTAAACATGCAGGAACTATCACTTCAAACTTATATTACAACCTAGATTTCTCAAAATTTCCAATGTTTTGTTATCTGGATTCCTGTTTCCTAGGAAATGTAGCTATGCCAGACCTGCTCTTTTGTTTGTCTCATTGTATCCTTAAAATTGGTGTCACACATTAATTTCCTGATCTGAGGTCCAGTAAAAACAGCTGCGTTCAGCCTATGTAGGGTTATTCTCTGATAACACACCATATGTACCTAAAACACTCACTGTCCTTGTCTAGGGCACATACAAACTTATTCATGATACCCAATTTTATGAAACACAAATTATTGATTTTCTCGAAAACCTGACCTGATAGAAAAAAAAAAAAAAAACGGATTAGACCGTTCAACTAAGCGTTAAAAATCTGTTTCAGAACATGCATTCATTCGAAAACATTTTTAATGCATTGCGGTGTTATTAAAAATCTGACGAGTGCACTCACATGACTTTCTCTGTTGATTCATGTAGATACATACTATTCTTAAAACACTTATTTACTGATTCATGATAATCGAGATAGACGTTTGTAGAAATTAATGACATATTTCCTTGTAGGTACAATGGGAATAGGAGAATACACTAGTTAAATCCTTAAAGAGCTGATCGCTATGCGAAATACCGTTCTCTATGCATGCCCAGGACATAAAAAACGAATAGCGACTTCCCATTTGAGAAAAGTATGAAGTATTGGAAAATTCAAAGAAATAACACTACAAAAATTTTTGTTTCATATAAATTGCATTTTAATGAGTTCTACATTCTTATTATTACCCTCCCCATAAGGAGGACTTACAACTCGTAGACCCCAAATGTCTGTCGGGGAGCAGACGAACCTACGGACCGGACAAAGTGAAGACCTGGAAGCGGGTGGTCAGCCCAGCACCAGGTATGTGAGTGAGGAAGCGGATGACATGAAATGCAGGCGAAATCGATGATTGGAAAGGTGATGATGGAGTAGTTCGTGAAATGAGGGTGGGGGAAACCGGAAAACCCGGAGAAAACCCGCCCAGAAGCCGCTTCATCCACCACAAATACATGTACCCACAGTTCTGGGATCGAACTAGGGCCGGTTTGGTAATAGGCGAACGCTC
Source organism: Tenodera sinensis (assembly GCA_030765045.1). NCBI lineage: Eukaryota > Metazoa > Arthropoda > Insecta > Mantodea > Mantidae > Tenodera > Tenodera sinensis. The sequence goes on from CM060961.1 coordinate 201,651,002, forward strand.
TAACACTCGACCACGGTGCCGCCTAGTCACTATTCTTGTATACAAAGAACATGAAATTTCAAAGCCATCATATAGCGACACACTCTTAAAAATCTATCAAATTAGCCTACCGTATTCTTGTTATGGCTACAGCAAGGTATGTTAATGTGTAATGAGACCTTAACAAGAAATAGAAGAGCAGGTTTGTGGAAGAACGAGTAGAGAACGTGAGGTTTTTGTTTGTGGAGTAGCGTTTTCAGAAACAGTATTACACAAAGCTTGTTGAGCAATGCCTGAACACTGTGAGGTACTACATGTTAATAGCAGTGATACATTAACGGTGAGCATCCCCGTTAACAGAACCACCTGTTTCAACTTGACAGAAATAAAAGTCAAAGAGCGTGTTGCATGCAACATGTCCGCATCAAGATTTGGGCAAATATTAACGAGCTCCGTTTCAGAAATAGCAGGGCACATGTCACATCTGTTAAAAATAGATTTACGTGGCACGCGAGTGGAAAAGTTTATGTTGGGGGTCGTCCGCCCCGAACCAACTGACACCGTGCAACACAACAATCACAATAAGTCTTTATACTCTCAAAATAATGTTACCATGCGGCCCCTCAGTTTCAAAGATTTACGATTGCATTACTTTTTATGCCCTTGCTGTATAGTTAAATAAACATTGGTATGCTACTATGCAGGTTTCAAATTTTACTTTCTCTACCACGTACAGTAAATAGATGAAGTATTGTATTCCAACCAAAATTTCGATGTCGAGATTTCAGCGGAAATACATGCTTTGAGGCCCCCTGAATCGAAAAAAAGCATTTTTAGAAAAATGTCCGCGCGCGCGCGTGTGTGTCTGTGTGTGTGTGCGTGCGTGCGTGCGTCTGTGTGTGTGTGTGTGTGTGTGTGTGTGTGTGTGTGTGTGTCTGTCTGTCTGCCTGTCAGTCTGTGGAAAGCATAACTCAAAAACGAAAAGTCCGTTGGAAACCAAAATTGGCATTTAAATTTAATGTCTTACAAAGATGCGACACAAAGATTTTGAAGAACATTTCTCCACCCTAAACTACCCTTTATATGGAAAATTTTTCGAAAATTTTGATTTTCTTGAAAATGGCTCTAACGATACTTATTAAAGTGTCATATGTTTAAGATATTTTTATGGCAAATGAAATGTATATTTTGAATTTTCGGCTATAGCTTATGTAATCCTGTTTGCTCTTAATGACTTTGCATAACTGGTAAACCGTAAGAGATAGAACAAATCTTATCGTACAAAAAATGTAGGTCTCGTTAAAACACACAAGTTACGTACAAATGCATTTTTTTTCTGGAGTGAACCATTTCGGAGATATTCCTTGTTATGTGTGAGTTTTGCGGTACTTATAATTTTCTCCAATGGAACGTCCTTATTCAGTTTTTTATCTGTTTGGCCCTGCAAAGAAGACGGAATTAGAAAAAGCTTTAAAAGTTTTGACTATCACTCAAGGCCTACTGTATTTTCATATTCCCCTTGCTACAAGAAAATCAGCAGTAAGATAATTTGCAAATGTTTATCTCGACTAACATGAAGAAGAGAGAGGAATAAGAGTTTGTAAGAATAGTTAGTACAAGGGTAGAGAAAGTTATGTGAGTGCAACACATCAGATATTTTCCATTTTCTTTAACTCTTTATTTCCATGAATCTTTTGCTACCTGCCTCTCTTCTTATAATTCCTTAACTAGTTCAGGTATGCCTGTCACAGACACCTTAATGGAAGCTATTTGAATAGCCGTGATTGTTAAGGTCAGACGAATTGGACAAAGTCGAACGTTGTCATTTCGACTGCAACAGATAAGTTTGTGGTAAAGGATGGGTAAGGCCCATGTAAAATAACCGGTGTCATGGAATGCATGTATGATGACGGGATTACATTTGACTGCAGTGGCAAGGATTTTGATTCTTTGTTTAAGAGCACATTGTAGTTTCTGATGTCAAAAAGTCGATTTGGTTTCTTTCCACTATTGAAATCTCCATTCTTTTCCACAACCATTGATACATAATACCTATATGGGTTGTTGTATATTTTATAGTCGTCAAAATCTCATTTAAATAACATACCACATCTATCACGACCTTAACTTATTTTTTAGCTTTTTGCATTATCCCGTAACAAAATTTTCTGTGTAGGTATCATTTTCTCCAAAATTATTGCATCTAAGGAGTTCAAATTTTCTGAAGTGCTAAAATTTTAATATGGATTTTAAAATGAGTGGAGTAGTTTTGCCATATTTTTCACACAATTTATAAGTTATAATATTATGTATTACAAAAATTGAACTAATTTTTAAAAAAATTATGTATTAATAGCTATTTTTGTTATAAACTTATTATTTTGAAAAACTAATCCACTTGTTATCAGAACTACTGCTTTCTGGGTTCACTACAAGTTCAAACTCATTAGAATACAGGGTTCTTCAAATAAGTAAACCTAAGTGAACATTAGCATACCAAAATTGTTTTTTATGTGTATTAATTTACGTACATGTCACATGCCTTGCTTTGCACCTACAAACTCGATTTTCGCTTACCTTCTACCCCAAGTATTGTATAATGTGAATATAGTATGAAAATGTCAAAAATGCGGTTAAAATAATATAAAACTTTGACTAAACTGCTTTGTTTCCAAATGGCAACATTATGCATTGGACCGTTGTTATAGTACACAAAATTTATAAATCTTGCGTTTTTTAATAAATATTTTCTACTAGAACCGTATTTCAATAGCTTTTCGTATGAAAACTTTGATTATGCTGATTATTCAGGCGTTTTACGTGATGTAAAAATCGTAATTTTGAAAATATAAAAATATTACTTTATTTAAATACTAAATTCAAGAAAGCAACATATAGAGCATTTTTCACGCATATGCTTGTTTAGGAAAATAATTTAATAGAGTATAATTTTTGTAAGCATTTTCCCACGGGTCAACTTAGTTATGTAATTTCTGGAACAATTTAAAAGTGTGGGTAAAATGAAAGAAAAATCAAAGTAGAGTCAAAGGCACTGGAAGTAAACAGACCAACAGGTGTGTGCTCCTGGGTATTTACATGTTGAAGATTTAAACGGCTCTGGGAGTAAAACCATACTATGTACATATTTATCGACATAAAATATATATCTTTTTAATTTTTTGAAAACTTTGAAGAAATTTCAGCCCTCAGTTTAGCATACATATTTGCAGGAAATCTCCTCACACAAAACTACTCTTTACATGGACACTTTTTCATAATTTTTTATTTTCTCAAAGATGTCTCTAATGATTTTGATTAAACTACTATATTGTTAAGATATGTGTATGATTCGTACTTTTTCCCGGTTAGACCACAAGGGAATCTTACATCAGAGATATATACCCCAAGGGCAACTTGCAAAGTACTTTATGTCCCGGGGAATTTAATGTCGTACTGGTAAGTTAGCCATGGTAGCTTACTGGTTAAAGCAGCCGCTCGATAAGCGCAAGATCCGTGGTTCAGATCCCGCCTATGGCATTGAATCTTTTTGTCCTGATTTCACCTCTTAATCAAAGCGTATTTTTAATTTTAGATATAAAACATCTACAACTCTTTCCGAAGAATTTTATATACGATTTATTGTTTAAAAGTAATATTTAAGACATAGTGGCAGAGACAAGGGGCAACCCCTTTAATTTCCGTGGTTATATAGGGGATTTTGACTTCAGAAACAGCTTGTTGACTGTACAGCGAGGTTCTGTAACGTTGGTCTTCATCATCACCAGCAAATTCACATCCACTTACCACTTCCAGAGTCTGTAGGGGGCAAGGAAAAATTCTAATTAACTCCCGCCCCAGTCGGTAATCAACCAGAACCGTCGTAGTTCAAAAGCACAGAGGCAGTCGGACTTATTGTCCTGGAAAGCAGAATGGTTAGTTTCTCTCTAAATTTATTTTTATTTTCTGTCCTATGTATTTACAGTATCTATTGTATTCCATGCAAAAATTCCATACCGAGATTTCACTACAAATGCACCGTTTCAGACTCTCTGAACCCAACAAATATACTTTTAGGGAAAAAATCTGATGTGTTGCACTCACATGACTTTCTCTACTCTTGTACTACCCATTCTTACAAACTCTTATTCCTATATCTTCTTTCTTGATAGTTGAGATACATATTTGTGCAAATTATCGTATTGCTTATTTCCTTTTAGGTGCAAGGGGAATGTTAGAATACAGTAGGCTTTGTGCGATAGTCAAATGTTTGAGATTCTGTTGTCTTTGCACACTTAACATATAAAACAAATGAACAACGATGATCCATTTCACGAAAGTTCCAAGTTTTCCGAAACTCACACAAATAACAAGGAATATCTCCGAAATGGTTCACCCTACAGGAAAATTTATTGAGAGATAAATTGTGTATTTTAGCAAGATCTATAGTTTTTGTATAGTATAATTTGGTCTATCTCTAACAGTTTACCAGTCATGCAAAAGTCGTCCAGAGTAAATACGACTACAGGGGTTATAGCCAGAAAATTCAAGATATACATTTCATTTGTCGTAAAAATATCTCAAACATATGACATTTTAATCAAAATCGTTAGAGCCATTTTCAAGAAAATCAAAATTTTCTAAAAATTTTCCATGTAAAGGGTAGTTTAGGGTGGGGCTATTTTCTTCAAAATCTTCGTGTCGCATCCTTGAACCACATTAAACTTAAATACCAACTTTGGTTTTTAACCGACTTTTCGTTTTTGAGCAATGCTGTCCACAGACTGACAGACTGCCACACACACACACACACCTTTTTCTAAAACTGCTTTTTTTGGACTCAGGGGGCCTCAAAACATGTATTTCCGGTGAAATCTCGACATCGACTTTTTGGGTGGAATACAACACTTCCCCTACTTACCAGTAGAGAAAGTAAAAAGGTCTGTATGTGTGTTTGCCTATGAACAGCATAAGTCAAACAAAAAAGTCGGTTAAAGACCAAACTTGGTGTTTAAGTTCAGCGTCTTTCACGGATGTGACACAAATATTTAAGATTAATATTTTGGATGAGGACCTCATCCCAAACTGCTCTTTAAGTGGAATGTTTTTCTAAAATTTTTATTTCTTCCCCAAAATTACACGATTTTAATTAAGTTACCATATGTAATTAAGTTTGTGTCTTGAATTTTCTGAGAATAGCCTGCGAAATCCTCTTCACTCTGGATGACTTATAGTGGTAAACCGTAAGGCATAGACAAAATCTTACTACACGAAGATGTAGATCTGGTTAAAGTACACAAATTGTACGAAGTAATTACTTGTGTAGTTAACCATTTCTAAGATATTCCTTGTTATTGGTTTAAGTTTCCAATACTCTTTTTACTAAAATTTTGATTTGTTTTTCAAAGTTGGCTTAAACGATTTTTATTAAATTATCATATGTTTAAGATGTTTTATGGTAAATAAAATGGGTATATTGAATTTTCTGGTAATAGCTTATGAAGTCATCTTGTGAGTGTCTATCTGTATTTCACACTATTCAGGTACCTTAAACTGAAATACCTGCTTAACCCACAACCATCATCAGCGATGGTGGCGCTAAAACAAGAGATCGGCTTCTTCTAAGTGATTGGATTTCAAAGATACGCAAACATAAGCACTGAAGTGAAACGTTCATATTTCAAGCGCAGTGTGGACAAGTAATTTAGAAGTGTACGTTTTGGAGAGTTGTTTATCATTAAAGGTGTGCCAAGTACGATTCGTTTTAAACATTGCAGCGTGACATACACACGCCTGCGCATGAAGTAAGTAACTCGCCAGCCGCTGTAATGAGTTGAGATTGTGCACAGAAGAACATTTGCCGGCACACTTCAAAGACTTGGACAAGGCACACAGAACGTTCTAACCCATCGGGTCACAACTGGCGCGAACTGGTGCAGTGACGCCAACCTATAGGTCACGCGTACGTAGCAAGGGGCCTTTGTTACCACTACAGGCAACTTGGACTCTACTCAATACATATCAGATAATTTTTAAGAGAGTTGGCACTAAAAGTAGAGCTTTTAGCAAAGCCACTGAAACTGGAAATTCAAGATTACGAGATAACAGCCGGTTGAATCCAATAGCTATAACCATGCCCCGGATTCTTAGGTTCTGACCTGTTTTATTCCTGACCCCTTACTCTCTAAATTTCAGTTTGTTTTGTAATACATAACATACTTAAAAAATAATACACTTCAATTTTATACAGCCTAAAATAACTTAAGTTTAGGTTAGGACCTAAGACTCTTTTTCGTAATAGAGTCTTATTCGGTTATTTAAGCAAATAGATTACATTTATTTATAAAAAATAGTTTCAAAGCGGAAGAAGACAATACGAATAAGAAAAATGTTAAATAACCGAGTAATTAGGATCTTATGAAATCTTTATGCTTACATAATACAATCATCAACACTTCATTGATTAGACTTCTGTTCAGGTCTCAAGTGTCTCTACCTCATCGGTCTTGCAACATCTCAAACGAATTAGGGGGCGCGAAAGGACAAAGGGACTCATTTGCACATAAGAGCCAAGGTTGGGCACAAATGTTCTAAAATCAATGCAGTAAAAGCTCAATAGGTCGATAATGTTGTGTTCAGGTACCCAGGAAACATTTCGGAAATCTTATCTTCAGCTTGAAAACCTGATAACTACATTGAAAAGAAAAGCAACCTTGTTTGGCAGCTTCTTCCAATGAATATAACTATTATAATTAGGACTCGGAAGTTCATGCCCTAAAAAAACACTGAAATGTGCATCCAAATATGCTCTTAAAACTTGAAAATATGCCAAGAAATATGCACTATTTAATTAAAACAATTAATGTCCCTTTGCAGTAGATAAGACGAGTTAGTATAAATAATAAATAAAGTTACCTTATTCTTTAGAGGTTGAAGCAGAAGTAGTCCCGCTGCTAGTATTAACTGCTAAATTGCAGTTCACAACCAACACTTTGCACAAATTTCCAATTGTAAAGCATCGTCTGTTGTCTCGCAAAACACTTTTGTAACGTGAAAAACTTCTCTCCACGTCACAAGATGTTATCGGGGCATATTTAAATGATGTTAACTGCTTCACAGAGAGAGTCAAGTCTCTTGGTGTGGTAGATGGTTTTCTTTCGAGGATGTCTCGAATATCGCACATCTGTTTATAAGCAGAATTTTTTTAAATTACACAATTCACTTTGTTTCACTTTTTATCCTATGCTACCAGGAACCAAACTTAGATCACATATTATTTTTTTCAAAGACAGTAACTGATTCATGCAAAGGAGATCTTACAGCTTCCAATGCCGATATGGCTGTTGGTAAGGCATAAAAATGGGCAGATATGAAACTAAGATCCTCTTTTAACCCAGTGCCTGACAGAATATTTTGCAGTTTCTATTTACGAAGCATCTTTCAAGTCCAATGAATTAACAACCTGTTCGACTATTTCTATGTGCTCAGCATAATATAAAACTGCATCGACCCATGTTCCCCATCGAGTTAACACTGGTGCAGGAGGAAGTCGGATATTAGGTGCTGTTGATCTAAACAACTTAACTCTTTTAGGAGATTTAACAAACATTATCTTCGTACTGGACACAAATCTATCTACCAATGGGAAAGAACCATTGTCTCAGAAATGCTACCGATATGAAAAATATTATACAGATGAAAAAAATAAAAAAAGCATAAAAATCATTAAAATATGCAATATAGGGGCAATAATATTGAAATCTTCGTGAGTTGCATCATCATGTGCAGTACTGCCAATATGAAAAATATTATCCAGATAGAAAAAAGTAACAAAAAACCACAAAAATCATTAAAATATGCAATATAGGGGCTATAGTATTGAAATAATATGCATTTATCAAAAATCAAGAAAATATGCAGTTATATGCACCATAAAATCACGTCCAAATAACTGAAAATTCCGTAATTCGTGCACATAATGTAAAAGCATGCATTTTTAACTCCTATGAAAAAACATGCAAATGCATGAACTTCCTAGCCCTAATTATAATAGATTCAAATATGACGAATAAAAGTGCCCAGTAACAAAGTCATAAGATAGCGATCAGATAGACTATCGCCTAAAGCCTACTACATTCCTCTATTCACTTTAAAACTACAAGGAAATGCGTAACAATATAATTTCTCTAAATGTTTATGTCGATGAACATTAAGTAGAAGAATAAGCATTTGTAAGAACAGTTTGTACTTTACTTTGAGAAAGTGATGTGGAAGCAGCACAATCTCGGGGATCGATAGAACAGGCTAATTGCACTACGGTATATGTATAAACCGCTGACTTGACCTTGTGGCAGCCCAAAGAGTTGGTTCAAGTCTGACTGCTGGGTTGCAGAGCATCAAGGGGTACGTAGCATTGCACATTGTTGGCCCTGAAGATAGCAAGCTTATCCACGACAGAAGCTTGGTATTTCACAGATGCGAGAAGTGATAAGCGGCACATAGATGGCTGTGGTTATCAGGGCTTAAGTATCTGTTCGATAAGATTACAATGTTGTAACAGAATTATCCTGTGTCATGTCGTATCGCCATTAACACCAAGTAGATAACTTTCCTTCCTCTTTATACTGTTTGCACGTGGTACTTTTTTCAACTTTTGTGCTTAACCCTATCTGCTTTTAACCTATATTTCGTATCTGATATTATATACTAGGTAAACATAAACACCAGAAAATCTATTACTTTCTCTACAACACACCTGGCAGATAGAGAACCATCCAGACATTCCATGCTACCGCTTGGTGGTTCCGGGAAGAATCTCCCATGGTTTTCAGGGGTTTTTTAGTTGGTAGGAATCCAAACCGCCCGGTGGGTGTAAGATTTTACCCCTGCGTTAAAAAAAAGACATTCCATGGCGAACTTTAACCGGAAACATATGTTTAACATGTTTATTGCACTTTAGAGGTCCCTGTGTGTGTGTGTGTGTGTGTGTGTGTGTGTGTGTGTGTGTGTGTGTGTGTGTGAGTAGTAAGTGAGTGTGTGAGTCAGTAAGTGAATGAGTGAGTGAGCAAGTGAGTGTGTGAGTAAGGCATATCAGTGAGCGAGAGAGAGAGAGAGAGTGTGTGTGTGAGTGTGTGTGTGTGAGAGCGAGAAATAGAGAGAGTCAGCGCGCGAATAAGCAAGTGAGTGTGTCAGGGAGTGAGTGAGAGAGGAAGTAAGTATGTGAGTAAGGAGTGTGTCTGAGTGAGTCAGTAAGTAAGTGAATGAGTAAGTGAGTGAGCAAGTGAGTGTGTGAGTAAGGCATATCAGTGAGCGAGAGAGAGAGAGAGTGTGTGTGTGAGTGTGTGTGTGTGTGTGTGTGTGTGTGTGTGTGTGTGTGTGTGTGTGTGTGTGAGAGCGAGAAAGAGAGTCAGCGCGCGAATAAGCAAGTGAGTGTATCAGGGAGTGAGTGAGAGAGGAAGTAAGTATGTGAGTAAGGAGTGTGTCTGAGTGAATGAGTAAGTAAGTGAGCAAGTGAGTGTGTGAGTAAGGCGCGTGTCAGTGAGCGAGTGGGTGAGTGTGTATGTGACTGAGGAAGTGAGTGTGTGAGTGAGCATGTGAGTGTGTGAGTAAGGCGCGTGTCAGTGAGAGAGAGAGAGAGAGAGAGTGTGTGTGTGTGTGTGTGTGTGTATGTGTGTGTGTGTGTGTGAGTCAGTGAGTGAGTGGTGTTTAAAGGTTCGTCAGCAACTAGGTCGTATGGGCCGGAAGATTCTTCGATTTTCTGAACAATGGTTCTAATGTTTTTGATTAAGGGGTCACATTTTAAAAGCACTTACAAGGGAAATATAATAATACGTTGAATTTTCTGGGAATAGCCTTTGAAGTTCACCGCATCAAAGAAGTTTTGTATCCTTTTGTGTAACTGATCATCGCCCGGTAGTATGCTCTATAAGACAATTCAGTATTGGAATACTAGCAGGCGACGAAGTGGTAAACCTACGAATTAGACAAAACACACCACCCAAGAAATATATTTTTAAAACACAGTTTATTTCAGATAACTCCTTTTGTAGCATTAGTTATTTCGGAGGTACCTACCTACCTATTTCTATTGATTTTCCTACTTGAATGCGTGTAATTTTTAAGTACTGTCATTATTGTGTTGTTTCTCGCAAATTCGTGGAAAGAGTGTGCAACATCTAGGCTCTAATATAGCGAATAGTTTTTCAACATTGCCCTCCTTGATCTAGTGGTACATATTAGTCTCTCGTTATCGCGGTTGTAGGTTCACAACCAGCTGGAGTTTTTCGAACGTAAAAGCCCTTAGCGTGGCTTCTTTCGGAAGAAAAGTGGTGTAGATTTACGGCACGTTAAAGGACCTTCAAACCTGATAAAAAGACATATGAGCAAAATTAAGCAGTTTTCCTCGTCCAATATAGAATGGGATGATGAGAGCCCACAGGGGTCTGATCAACCCCTTAAACTATTAATTGAACATTCAACCTTTATTTATAACTATACATGTGAGCACTATAGGTCTGTTTTATGTCTTAATTTATATTTATTTGCTTTAAAGTGCATTTCTTCCATGTAATGTCTAAAACATCAGTATGGGATCCATCGCCAGATTCTGTGGGACATTGTTTTCAATATTGCTGGAGTAATTTGTCTGAAAACAAGTCTAACAGCTTCTTTCATTTTATCAATCGTATTATAATGTTGTTCTGCAACAATGTTCTTGACGAATCCCCAGAACGAACTGTCACACGTCGTTAGATCAGGGCTTCGAGGTGGCCAGTCAAATGCGCTGACTCGGCCAATCAGCTTTCTGGAAACATCACGTTGAAATATTCTCGAACAGAAATGGCAAAATGAGGAGAGGCTCCGTCTTGCTGAAACCAACATGGCTCCTTGACCCCTTGAGTTTGCAAAAGGGGTATGAACTATCTTCTTAGCATATCAAGATAGCTAAAAACCATGTTGTCTTCTTGGAACATTTAAAGTTGTGGTATATCCTAAGTAAGATTGAAATATGTAATTATTTGAAGTATATATTTACAAAATTTTATTAACCGAAGTTTTATTGCTGTTAGATACGTCGATTCCTAACTTTGTCTTACAATGTTACGTAGTTTATATAGGTATTTTTGTATGATGTTTAAAGTTTCTTTAATGTTATACTTTTACATAACACTCACCCTGTGTAAGTCAGCTAATCATACACAACTTATTAAAGTGCGTATAGGTTATAACTAGAGCCCGGATTTTTATGTAATTACATATTTTGAACCCTGCATAATATTTGAATGAGAAGTAAAAATGTTGGCGAATTACGCCATTTGGGACTCCCTTACAAATTTTTATTTAAAATATTTTTACATATTTTGCACGATTCTACATATTTTAACGATGTTACATAAAACGTACATATTTTCTGGGTTTCGTCACAATTTTGTTATTTTTTAAAAATATTGTAGTCACATTATAAACTGTTTTCACAAGTTTTGCTGAAAGCAACAAAAATCAATCTGCGAAATAGGATGCAAGTTAAATTAAGAATGCGATAATAACCGCCTTGGCTCGTTCAAATCAAATCAAATCAAAAAAGTTATTTGGGCATGTCTTTCAACATGCCCTGGCTGTTCAGGGACACCCCTCTTCAGCCTAGTGGTTGTGTTTTTATTTATGGTCGTGTGGCGGATTTCAGTGGCGAGTGCGTGTGTGCGTGTTGGTGTTGTGGGTTTTGTGTTTGGATGGGTGATGTGTGTGTTTGGTCATCCCTAGCTGCGTGGCCTGTCGTCGTCTACCCAAGAAGTATGCCAAGAAGTATAAGGTGTTTATGCTAGTAGTTTTGTCAGGTTTGTATGTCTACTGCAACAGCTCATCGGTAACTTTTGTATGTTTGTGTCTGTGTGTTTATGTGTTAGGTGTATGTGTGTGTTTTTATTTTATGTGTTTGTGTTTATTATGTGTTTAGATGTTTTGGAAGTGTTGAAGGTGTTCTTGTAGTCTTCTTCTTGTTGCTGGTATTTGTCGTAAACGTCAATTAGTGTTATGAGAGGAGGATTTTTGTGTTTCTCTGTTTGTGTTATTGTTTTCATTTTTTGTGCGGTGTTGATGAGTGTTCTTCTGTATTGTCTGGTGTGTGCTCTGTGTATGTATTTGATCATAAGTTTGGCTATGTGTGTGTCTATTGGTGTTGTGTGTGTGTAGCTGTAAAGTGTGTTTGTCTTAAATGAAGGTAGAAGTTTGTGGGCAGTTCTGAGGCACCTCCTCTCGAAGGATTTTATTTTGTCCATTGTTTCGGTCGTGATTAGTGGCATGGTGGCTACGGCTGCGTAGGTCAGTTGGCTCGTTCTGATTGTTGTCCGTTTATATCCAATTGGTGCCGTTCGACAATGTTGATCTCCAGTGTCACGTTTCTCGTAGCACTTTGGCCATTTACAAGGACTGGAGAAATTGATTGTTACCATTGTCGCGGTAGTCGACATCTTGTAATATAACAGCTGCGAGGAAACAAAGTGGGCCTCTGGACAACCATCGTAATAGCGAGGCGATAATATTGAAGTTAGTTTCTTGCAAGTCTTAGTAAAGTGGCACCAGTTGCGTCCTCGCTATCCTGCAAGTTGAATTATTCATGGGTGAAATTAGATAGCGCCTTTACAACCGACGGAAAAGTAATAGTCTGTCAAGCATATGGTAAAAGAATTGGTTGTTCCATGAAATCTCAATTGGAATAATATAATATCAAAAGTGCTCTTCACATACGCAAAAAACACCTACGGTCTTCTAGAAATCAAGTTCTATTGACACAAATGCAACAGGAACTGTCCGGAAATGATTTTTTAAAGACCTTTGCAATGCAATGGTTGCAGCTAATATTTCGTGGCATTAACTTAAATTCCTCAATTTCGCTCCTTTCTAAACAAATATTGCAAGATGCCTTTTACTCCAGATTCCAGACGAATCTACTCTGAGTAAAAGGTATCTTCATGTGTGTTATGGACAAGCAGTTGCTCATATACGGAATGAAATTGGAGACTCCTTTATTTGGTCACTTCAGGTGACATGGGTCGGTACATAGCAAATTTAGTAGTAGGGAAACTAGATTCTGAAAGTCCTTCTAATCTGCTGCAAGGTGTTGGACAAACAAATCATTCTACAACTGCAAGATTCGTAAATGATGGGATGAAGATTCTGTCGCCAGAGGGTGTGTGTGTGAGGAAAAGGTTCAGATGCCGCAGCGCACATGATTAAAGATGCTACTACCCTTAAGGTTTTTTATCCGAATGTCACCTGCTTAGCCCATGCATTGCACCGTGTTACTGAAGTAGCAAGAAGTAATTTTCCCTGTGTGAATAAGTTGATATCAGCAACAAAAAAAGATTTTCGTGAAAGCACCGCACAGAATTCAGTGCTATAAAAATCATCTCCAACATGTCCATTTGCCTCCTGAGCCAGTACTTACAAGATGGAGTAGAAGCTGTGAACTTCAATGAATCTGTTGTGAACATTTTGAAGGAGTCCAGCCAGTGGTGAACATGTTCTCTTCAGAAGTAGCTGTTTCCCTACGTGAATTTCAGGACATCTAAAGTGGCAAGCTCCTGTGCTTGCATCAAAAGTAACTTCGGCTGGTTGCCTAACACCATCAAGTTCCCTTCTTCACGAATATATGGATTTAATGGAACGTGCATCACAGAAGCTTGATGCAGTTGCAGAAGATGCAGGAAGGAAGGTAGGTGAAAAATTCAAAGCTGTGCTAAACAGGAATCCAGGGTACTCTACGCTTGTGTCCATGTTTAAAGTGCTAAATGGTGAGTGTAGATTTACCAAAACATTTCTCTGCAAATCAGATTCCTATGCTAAAACATGCTCCTATTACTTCGTGTGACATGGAGAGAAGCTTCTCTGCTTATACTAAGAACATATTATCCTATAGGACACAAACAATGACCCCTGAAAATATGGAAAAGTATATGGTTATTCACTGTACGTCGAAAGAAGCAAAAGACTCAAACTGAAAATGCCTGGTTGTTCATTGTACGTCAAGAAATAGAAAACTGAAAATGCATCTTCATTATAAAATTTAATTATTTTAATTGATTGTTTCACTCATTGATAAATTAATTCAGTATTTCAACATTTCTTTACCGTCTAAAATGTAAGTAAAATAACTATGTGAAATGAGTAAGTTTAATAAACATAATCCAAAACACATTTTTATTTCGTAATTACCTACTTGAAAATAAATTTTAGGTAAATTCTGCATACAACGAAACATTTTCCCTATAATTAATTCTATATTTAGTAAATTTTAACTCGTAATTAATTTACGTACCTGCAGATCCATCAAATTACAAAATTCTGGGTAATTTGCAGTCTGCATTTAGATTTGAGGTGGTAATCTTAGCATTTAGATTATTACATAATTTTACATATTTTGTTGATATTACATATTTCATTACATATTTTGATGTTTCTTGTTACATAAATATGTACATGTTTCGCACCTTGATATTACATAAAAATCCGGGCTCTAGTTATAACTTACAGTGGGACACCTCACGCACTGTCACTGTCAGGAGATATTACGGGTGCCATCCCCAGCTGGTAGGAGGCTGAGAGACGCGCGGAAGACTAGAGGACGGTGAACTAAGCCGTCTCCTGATGTCCATGGTGAATACTGTTTCCTTGGAGCAAGCATTCGTGGCATCTGTCCGGCACCGCCGTACACCACAGAACCTAGAAGCACACCTGGATGGAGCATGAAATAAAAACGTAATGGAAGGGAAGTGAAAATCGCAGTAGATGAAAAACCACCCCAATATTGCCTACCAGCCAGGGAAGACCACGAAAAACCCAAGGTCAAAGGGAATCGAACCCATGACCTCGCGAGTCCGAGACTCACACGTTATTGCGGAACCATCTTGCTCAGTTAAAAGGGCATAAATCTGTAAGTATTTAAACGTACCGCGACAGTCCAGTATAGACAACGGGAAGGGTAGACCTACATCTTGTTCTGAACCACCATCTCTTACGTGTGCAAGTAAAACAACACATGCTCTCATGCGATAAGCCTCGTCAAGTAGTTTTGCACTTATCTGACCTTAAAGGCAGAACAAAACTTGACACAACACAATCACGTATCCAAAGTGTGTAAATGAATAAGTTCACTACAGTTCCTCCTATGTTATCTTCCGTTACCAATCCACAATTATCGCTTAAAAATCGTTATTCATCTACCCACGTTCTTTCTCACAATAACCAATGTTTCTCTTGAAGTAGTTCGAAGTTGTACATATTGACTTTTGTTTCATACTAAGATGCTAAAAATGACAGCAAGCAAAGAAATATGAAGTTACTTTCACATGAGTTTCATTTTCCGCTATCTTTTATTTTATATCTCTTCTAAACACATAGGTTGAGGCGATGTTTCTATGTAAGCCCTCTAAAATAATCTAATACAAAGTTATAGAGGCGGCAGAAAAGCCTCCTAAATTTAAGAATTGTAAACATAGTTGGTAAACTGAAGATTCGATTGTATTCTTTCCATTCTTGGTGAGGCGTCACATCGAGAAACACAATCTCCGCGGGAATTAAGTGTTTTTCAGACGAACATTTACGGTGGTGGAAAAGGGCAAAGTAACGACGTACAGAATAAGTGTATATTCTGCGAAGCGGCACGAAATAGACATAAGAATATGGACTTATGAAAATTTATAGTCCGCGTGGAATTGTGGACCACGTAGTGTGATTCGAAAGGACGCCAAGCCACGAGGTTATGTAATTTTGTGTTAATATATTGAACATGCGTGTTTATAGATTCAAATAAAACAAATACTTTAAAGTGGACCTACGTAAGTAATTAGTTCATCTATTCGTTGACCCGTACCGCGCCCGAGATACATCGAGAATATTGTTGTTTCAACGTCACAAAATGGCGCTTACGTGGGGCTAGTGGACAGTTATTTTTAAATAATCGTCCAAGATGATGGTACCCCCTGCTCATTTTAATCGTTACAAGGTAGAGAAAATATTGCATTCCACCCGAAAATTCGATACCGATATTTCGCTGGAAATACACGTTTTGAGGTCATCTGAGTCCGGTAAAGGCATTTTTACTTTCTCTACTGGTAAGTAGGGGAAGTATTGTATTCCACCCAAAAATTCGATGTCGAGATTTCACCGGAAACACATGTTTTGAGGCCCCCTGAATCCAAAAAAAGGATTTTTAGAAAAAGGTCCGTGTGTGTGTCTGTCAGTCTGTGGACAACATAACTCAAAAACGAAAAGTCGGTTAAAAACCAAAGTTGGTATTTAAGTTTAATGTCCTTCAAGGATGTGACACGAAGATTTTGAAGAAAATAGCCCCACCCTAAACTACCCTTTACATGGAAACTTTTTCGAAAATTTTGATTTTCTTGAAAATGGCTCTACCGATTTTTATTAAAATTTCATATGTTTGAGATATTTTGATGACAAATGAAATGTATATTTTGAATTTTCTGGTTATAGCCCCTGTAGTCGTATTTACTCTGGACGACTTTTGCATAACTGGTAAACCATTAGAGATAGACCAAATTATACTCTACAAAAAATGTAGATCTTGCTAAAATATACAATTAATGTCTCAATAAATTTTCTTGTAGGGTCGACCATTTCGGAGATATTCCTTGTTATGTGTGTGAGTTTCGGAAAACTTGATTTCGTGAAATGGTACATCGTTGTTCATTTTTTTATATGTTAAGTGTGCAAAGAGAACGGAATCCCAAAGCTTTAAACGATTTGACTATCGCACAAAGTCTACTGTATTCTAATATTCCCCTTGCACCTACAAGGAAATAAGCAATAAAATAATTTGTACAAATGTTTACCTCAACTAACATGAAGAAGATATAGGAATAAGAGTTTGTAAGAATGGTTAGTACAAGAGTAGAGAAAGTCATGTGAGTGCAAAACATCAGATTTTTAGAGGAAGCATTGTAGTCCATCCAAAAATGCTATATAATTATTCAAAATGTAGGTACCTCACAGGCTATTCACAGAAAATTGAGGATATACGTTTTGTCACGTGTTTTAAATATATTGTGTTTTAATAAATAAATAAATAACAAAAATGTTTATTGTAAACAGTAGTATGGAGCGGGGGAATTTCCTTGAAAATCTTTGCGTGACATTCTTGAAAGATAGTACACTTAAACACCAAATTTGTTATTATTCAGCTGTTCATAAGTTATAGGTAATATTCACAGATATACATACACGCGAACGGGGCTTTTTGGGGAGCTCATGGGACTTAAAAACGTGTATTTCATGCGAAATCTCAATGTTGAACTTTAGGGTGGGGCACAATGTGTACTTCCTTTACTTATATTGTTAAATGATACGGGAAGCAAAAACAAAAATAGCACATTTTCAAACGCATCAAAGTAACATTTAACCCACAAAAACTAAACGTACAACAAAGAATATTTTGGAGACGGCTAATGCTGCGAAAAACGTTATTTTAGTTGAACTGTGTATTTTAATGTGTAATACAGTTTTCCTATGGTAAGACGTGCTAATGTAAGTAACCAACCGTACAAATGCAAATATCAAGTGACGTGGTGAAGTGGGAAAAAACTACATCACTATCACAGCGGAGAAAAACCGGAAATGCGTCAGAAATTAAATATGGGATGTGGTTGGATAAGGAACTGGCCTTCCGGAAGAAAACTAGGGGAAAAATTTTGGCTAGCTTCGCTTGCTTGTCAGTAATAGATGCAGTTGAATTGAAATTAAGGTGATACAGAGTGTCTTAAAATAGGTTTTATAGTCAGTCTTTGAGTTTGAAAATTATGTTTGTTTTTTGCCAGTAATTTGGTGACTTTTAATTACTGATCGTTATTTCACATACCAGCAGAGCCCACAGTTTTGCTCCCATTGTATCAATTATTTATATTTATCCCCTCCTTCCCTTGAACCTCTAATGAAAAGGTTCATTCACACAATATTAAAGATATACATATTTTTGTCATTCACGATATTAATCTTTTTCTGTAAAATCAACACCCACTCCAGTGTAAAGTATTAGAGCCTAACTGTGCGCCCACAGTTCTTGAACAATTATGGGCAGTGTAAGTCTAGTTTCGGGCGTTTTAAGGTTAATAGGGTTACTTTGGCGTATTGGATATTGAATAAATAAATCAGTACACGTTAGAGACACTTCAGATCGACAGAGCAAGTTCTACTCGGTTAGAGAACCCAGTATCTTCTGAAGAACGAAGCAATATGGTTAAGCGGTTTGTTGTATTTGGGGCTCTCATAATAATAATAATAATAATAATAATAATAATAATAATAATAATAATAATAATAATAATAATAATAATAATAATAATAATAAGTAGTAGTAATAGTAGTAGTAATAGTAATAGTAATAATAATAATAATAATAATAATAATAATAATAATAATAATAATAATAATAATAATAATAATAATAATAATAATAATAATAATAATAATAATAATAATAATAATAATAATAATAATAATAATAATAATAATAATAATAATAATAATAATAATAATAATAATAATAATAATAATAATAATAATAATAATAATAATAATAATAATAATAATAATAATAATAATAATAATAATAATAATAATAATAATAATAATAATAATAATAATAATAATAGTTGTGTAGTGAACAGTTATGTAGTGTTTGTGAAGCGTGTGTCAAGATAACGATACAACACAATAGCTGTGAGATGAAAGGGTACAAATTATGAATTGTGATTCAGTTTTAAAATAAATAAAGTGCAATAAAAATAACGAGTTGTCATTTGTCGCTATATGTTATCGCAACTTAAGGGTTGGGCGGCGCCGTGGCTGAGCGGTTAGAGCGTTCGTCTACCACCTAGGCGGTTCGGGTTCAAATCCCAGAGACCGGCATGTGGTATTCTGATGGACGAAGCGGCGTTAGGGCGGGTTTTCTCCGCGTTCTTCGGTTTCCCCCGCCACTCATTCCACCAATTGCTCCATTGTCACCTTTCCAATCATCGATTTTGCCTGCATTTCATATAATCCTTTTCCTCACTCTCATTCCTGGTGCTTGGTTAACCACCCGCTTCCAGGTCTTCACTCTGTCCGGTCCATAGGTTTTTGTACTCCCCGACAGGCGTCTGGCCTTAGGCACAGGCTTGTACGTCCTACATAAGGGGAGGGTAACCAGTTAAAGAAGAAGAAGAGAAGTTGAGGGTTGAAATATGTAGAACCTTTGAAACACGAGGCAGAAATGATGGAGTGGTTCACGGCGTATAGCCTCAGAATAGAAGATTCCGGACGATTCTAACAATAGCACTTATTTGTTATGTTTAGTTTGCACGAGAAGTATTTCCACCTCTCGTATTTTACTTCAGTTTAGTTTACGACACTAATTACGGAATGATACAGGCTGGTAGTATATTTATGGATCAGTTGATTCAAGTAGAATTTAAGAACTTATTAGAGTGGAAACGTAGATAAAGTGTGGGATCTCAAATTAACATAAAGATACACGAAAAGAAGTATTTTAAGCTTTAAAATGTAGGTATGTAATATGTTTATGCATTTTACAAAGGTAAGTACTTATCTGAGTGTTCCACGCACTTAACCTTTTATATTCACTCTTCTAGAAGCAATCATTATTCTTAGAAACGTTTGGTCTTGTATCTCTTGTTAAGGGGACAGGGTAGTGATTTTTGCTCAAAAAGTCAATTTTTTGTTTTTCATCTTTAAAAGAAAGTAGAAATCTTCCTCTTCAAAATGATATATACATTGTAAGGGTACCGGCATATTTAAGGCTTTAAATTACCCCATTTAAATATGGCGGAGTGCTGCGCCACACTGGGTAAAGAGGGCTTCAGAGATGACACACTTTTCTTTAAATGTAGTTTTCTGTAACTTGACATTTTTCAAACTCAGGTACGCTTTTTTTCAAAACCACTGAACCTATTTGAATGAAAATTTTACAGTAGTTCCAGAAGCATGTACTCTACAAACGTAACCCATTGTTATTGGAAAAATCCAAAACAGAAAATTAAAAAAAAATATTTGTGCAATATATGCTTGAATGTTGTAGAAGGAATTTGTACCGTTAGTACTATATATATACTATATATATTTTTTCAAAAACATGTTATCAGTTTTTGCCTTATTACATGCCCATTTTAAATAATTGTTTTGATGTTCTCTATATCAATGTAATTAAAATGAATCACTAAATATTCATCCCAAATTAAATTTTGATCTGAGCAGTAGGAGCTTAGATATCCTCAACTAAAGTTATGTTTTGAAATACTGAAATCGTGTACAAATCTACCTTGTCCCCTTAATAGGGACAAACGATTGCATAAGTTCACTCAGTAAGAATTCGTCATTTTTCTTCATTATATAGGTTTACGTTGACTCAAGATCATAGGCAAGATCTTCGAGATGTTTTCTTAGATCTCCTGTTTCCTCAGATTTTTCAAGCCGCACCAATATTTAGTGTAAAGTGCACAATGTTTCTATGAGTCCCATGTCAACAGCGGAAAGAGAATCAAACTTATATTCACAAGTTACAAACTGAAAGTCTCTTCAAACAGAAAGCTGTAAAATAATCCCCCCCCCCCCCCCCCGATCCCACTTACCTGAAAGGACGGACCACCTGAAGTTGAGATGATTATGTGAGAGCCCAAATGCTATGCACCCATTCACAATACACTCCGTAGTCTGAAACTATACATGTGTCTGTGTTTCCTAATGAAAAATCGGTTTAAAAATACGAACGAACGGGAAAATACGGTCAACGAATTAGTTGTTTCTAAAACCAAAGCCACCAATATATCAATAGAAGATGAAAGACAGTATATAACAATCAACAAAACAAACAAATAGTAGAAATTCCCATGAAACATTTCCCTCGGAGTTTTGATATATACGAGGGTGATGCTGAAAATGTTAAGGGACACTGGGAATGAAATCTGAAAGTTCCAAATTTTTTGATAGATTTTTCTGAGATTTTTACGGTGTTTGTATTTATATGAGAATAGGACGTACACCAAATTTCATTAAAATTATATAATTCATTTATGATATATAAATTATTTTATGAATTTAATAGGCACATTTTCAAAATAGAGCTCGCGTCTATTGACTTTTCAAACTTCATTTATATTGGCAGAACTGGTACTCTAAAACATGGGTAACAATTGTATGAAGAGATATTTCAAATATGTTTGCTGATTATGCTGTACATATATTTTTAATAACAAAGAAAATTTAATCTTAAAAATTATTGATTTTTTCATACAAAAAAATGTTTTTGGAATTCATGTTAATGATAACATCAATATTGAATCATAGTTTTGTTTAGCTGCTATTTATGAATACTTTTGGAAATTTTCATTGAATTTGAAGCAAAACTCAGGCGCGACCTTTTTTCGGAATGTGCAGAAATGTAGTTTTGAGAAAAACAGGCTTTTATATAGGAACATCCTGTGTACGTTAAGGGAAGAGCGCTATTTGAAAGGGCCGTAATGGCCACATGGAGCGGGGGATATGAAAATTGCTAGCTGATCCAAATGCACCGGTGTTCCAGGAACATTTTAAGGTAAAAAAACAATTTTCGACTTTTTGACAATTTTGACCAAAATTTCACTCCCAGTGTCCCTTAAGAAAAGAAAACAAGGATTAGTTTTAACGAATTTGAATGATTTTATTGTTTTTCAAACCATACATTTTTGCATTCGATAAAACCAGTCCTTAAAGCAACGATGCCGCTCTTGCTGAGGTACTTCAGAAATGAAGTTTTTATAATAATAATTGATTTTCGGGTGATTAGCCGCGTCAAATTTATAAAACTCAAGCTTTCGACCATTTGATTCTCCATGGTCCTCATCAGGAGCAAATGCCAGGTTATGATGTTCTATTGCTTCATCTAATGATGCAGTTTACCTGTAATTTTTCGAAACAAAAAGAGTGAGTGAGTGAGTGAGTGAGTGAGTGAGTGAGTGAGTGAGTGAGTGAGTGAGTGAGTGAGTGAGTGAGTGAGTGAGTGAGTGAGTGAGTGAGTGAGTGAGTGAGTGGGGTTTAAGGGCCCGTCGACAGCTAGGTCATTTGGGCCCGAAACAAAAAGAAATCACGAAGTTCTTGGTTAGGGTTGTATGATGAAGGGTCCTTGGTAACGACCTTTAAGGTATCCAGAGACTCGTGTCTTAGTTTTGCTGTATCTGACGACGCGTTGCCGTGATGTAAAAGCACGATATGTTGAGTAATAATAACTATGCATCTGATGGGATAAAGGTTATTCAGTTTTCTGATGATACAACCATCACTGTAAGTGATAATGACATATTAAAGCTAGAAACCCGTTTAAACGATGTAGTTAGTAACATTCTTCAATACTTCCATAATTTAAATTTAAGTGTTAACCCTAATAAATGCGAAATGATAAACTTTGGATTCAAAATTATAAATCATCCACTACAATTAAAAATTGATACAGAGGTAGTAAAAAGTGTGGACGAAACACAGTTGCTAGGGATTGCTTTAGACAATAAGCTCACTTATAACTCACAAACTGACAAGATAGTAGCTAATGTTAGTAAAAAATCTATATGTCCTGAGATGTCTAAGAAAGTCTATTCCTATTTCTACTGCTAAAACTATTTACTTTGGGCTTATCCACTCCTTTTTGTCATATGGAATTGAATTATGGAGAAATACATCTAAACAAAATTTTAAAAGAATATTTGTATTACAAAAAAAGGCTATTAGGTATTTAGGTGGTCTAAGGTATAATGAATCATGTAAAAGCACTTTTATTCTGCTGAAAATCCTTACATTACCAAGCTTGTTCATCTATAGAACCATTTTATATTTAGTTCAATTTAAATTCCCAATGAAAAACATGTCAGATGTTCACACATATAATACCAGGAATAATCAATTACTAAATCTCCCCAGAACCAGATTACATTTATCAGAGAGGGTCCCTAGTTATATGGGAGCAAAGTTTTATAATGCTTTGCCTGAAAATCTAAAATCATATGAAAATTATAATACCTTTAAAAATAGGATTACAAATTATTTAATAACCAAAGCTTTTTACAGTATTGAAGAATACCTAAACTTATAGATATTTTCTATGATATTTTGATTATACTAATTGTACTTTTAACTTCTTATCTAATTATATTGTATACACTATGTAATTACTAAATTCCTTTCTATTTATGTTTCTCATGACATGGACCCTTATAGGGTACCTTTTTATATCGTCTTATGTATTGACTCATGATATGGTTCAATTGTGTATTCCACTGTATTGAACTGAATGAATAAATAAATAAATAATATGGTAGATTCACGCACAGGTTTCTCTGTAGCACACGCTCTCCGTGACGTCATGCGGTGTATGCCCGAGGCTCGCGTGAATCTCAGGCTCTGGCCCGGGGTGATCAGCTGATAGCCGGGAACCGGGTATGCTAACAAACATGGCTACCAGTGTGGAATGTTATGGGGCAACACGTGCTAGTTTTGTTTAATTGAAAGTGAATTAGTGGCGGTATATGTTGTTTCAGTGATTGTGTTTATTCGTAAATATTGTAAATTAATCAAAATTAATTTTTCAGTAGTTTTCTTCTTGTAGTACGAGAATTATAACAGATGTTCTTCGCTGCAATTTTTAACGGTTTCTTTTGAGCAACTGAACAGTTTTTCGCCTGGTTTTCGTAAGTTCTACTTGTTATAGTTTAACTATTAAACTAAAATGATTATTTTCATTTATAGTGTGTAATTTTAAGTGATTTAAGAAATGGTTAATTCTTCAGTGAAGTTATTCAAGAGTCCATAACCTATATTGTAACATGGTGATACCGGTACTGAAAGGTATGTAATTCTACTTTTGTTTTAGATGTCGAATTGAACAATATGGGTCGACGTAGTAGTGTGTATCGATGTAAAACTAGTTAGGACAGTTTATAGTGAAACACTTTGAAAGGACAAATCTACACCCAAAACTGTTGAACTAAAGATGGTATGGGTTGGTTTTTGTTAAACCATTCTGGCAACAGTCAAATGCAATGAATGTTAACAAAACATTTACCAAGTTAATCAATAAATTTAGAAAACAGGCAGTAGCTAGGTCATTTACATTTTTCCCATCTACATCAAAAAGGGAAAACTATTATACTTGTGTAAAATTTTGTCCTCTGTCTTTACTCACACATGATGGAACTATGTAGGCAATGACACCTAGGTTAATGTGTACCTATATGAACAGGATGACAGAGTCCTGTGTTATCAAAATTTAGCCTGTGTTATCAGAGGCAGCATCCACACCTGCCATCAATAATAATATGCAACCCTAACCTAACTTTATAACATATCTCAACTCTTTCTCAACTTTTACAAATTCACACAGGTATCACAGCTTAGCCTATTGTTGATAATTGCTATTTATGTGCAAATTTGCCAAACCAGCATGGCAAATGTTGATAGACTGAGTTTAATTAGTATTTTGCTTCAATTTCTGGGATGCCTATCTAAAGGACAAATCCACACCCAAAAACTTCTTGGTATGGTCACCGTATGGGTTTTATTAAACCCAAAAACTAAACTTTGTAAATATTTATAATTGTAAGTTAATGTTAATTGTAGCCTGTAAGCCGGGTCCTTTGTAACGGCACCAGGCCAAACTTTCAATAAACAAAACTGAAACTGAGAAAACTATATATGCCCCGCTGATAATAAATTAATATTTATAGATTCCATCATTAATAAATATTATGTAAGGTAAGTGGATACATTGGTAAGTACTTTATACAAGTGCTATTGAAAAATAAGTCTTCCAGCTTCTCCGGGGTAGGCAACATATCAATATTACCATTATTTTGATATGATTGACTAGTTATAATAATATATCGGTTAGTCACAATGGGCCATTAAAAATCAAAATATTGAGGATGGAATATTTCCATTTACATGTATATATTCAGATTTAGTGGAATTAAGTTTGGCAATAATCACGTGCCTCATGCTTAAACTTTTGATGATAATAACAGCAACTATTGAGTTAGATAATTAATCTTTATTATATTGATATGTGATTTATTATTTATGTAACGTATTATAATATTGTGCAGGTATTTTTGTTACGTGTTTTTATTTTCAATAATGAGTGACAATTCAATGGATATCACTTCCTTACGCTGTTCCTCCAAACGGAGAAGTCATATTCACGTTCGGCTTCGGTCGGTTCCCTTCGATCAGCTGTTTCAAAGATGACGCAATCGGACCGTAGCCTGTATTTCGCGCGAGCCACGGTGTATGCCGTGGTTATCGTTATCATGAAGTTACAGATACAGATTTTACGTATCAAATAAATCGGTAATAAAACAAATAACTTTACCCAGCTCTAACCATTAGATTTAAATAATTGAAGGTAAAGGAGCAATTGCTGAGCCTCTGTTCAGTTGCTTTAATTAGTCTTCCCCTTGAAAGCGACGAAAACTTTGACTTTCTTAATCTACATGCTACATAGCCTGCCAGTACTTCTAAAAGTTGCATATTTTAGGAACTTATGACTGTGTTACTGTTTATTTCTTGTATGTGATCTAGTTGTTAAATAAGGTGGTTAACACAGGAAAATAACTCAAATCGTCATATTTCTGCTGGTCTCTTATCTAAATTCCCCTACTTCTTCTTCCGCCTCTTTATCGTCACTTTCAATTTCGCAATCATTGCACTTAGTGTAACGCTAATATCCCGTGCACAATTCTCACACTTAATACCTCGGAAAAATTGCGTCCAAGAAGCTAGGATTTTATTCTCTTACTCACGGTAGTTAGCAAGGAATAACCATGAAAATTGTCTAGACCCCTGATTTGAGAAAAATAACTCTGAATTACGTCTTGATTACATTTTGATTCCAAAAGATATATTGTTACTGAACGTAGATGACTCACATCAAAGCTTTTATTTAAATATTTCAGGGCTCTAAAATGATTCCGCGAACTTTACTATCAGTAGTCCTCATAAACATTGTCATTTCAAGCAGAGCAAGCGCTAGCCGGCTGCACCACCTGACGTCATTAGCAGGGAAGTCTACTGCGCATCTAGCTGGTGATACCTACGGTATTACTCGACATATGTGTAAAAGTATTTCTGCTTTTGGACGTTTATCACGAAGGTTTTAAAAAATATGCAGTACAGATATTTTGTACCAATCGTCACTAACGGAACGTCTGTTTTCTAATGCTATAGTAGCAATATGGCCCTTTTAGGGAAAAAAATCTGATGTGTTGCACTCACATGACTTTCTCTACTCTTGTACTAACCATTCTTACAAACTCTTATTCCTATATCTTCTTCGTGTTAGTTGAGATAAACATTTGTACAACTTATTGCTTATTTCCTTGTAGGTGCAAGAAGAATGTTAGAATACAGTAGGCTTTGTGCGATAGTCAAATGTTTGAGATTCTGTTGTCTTTGCACACTTAACATATAAAAAAATGAACAACGATGATCCATTTCACGAAAGTTCTAAGTTTTCCGAAACTCACACACATAACAAGGAATATCTCCGAAATGGTTCACCCTACAAGAAAATTTATTTAGACATAAATTGTATATTTTAGCAAGATCTACATTTTTTGTATAATATAATTTGGTCTATCTCTAACGGTTTACCAGTTATGCAAAAGTCGTCCAGAGTAAATACGACTACAGGGGCTATAGCTAGAAAATTCAAGATATACATTTCATTTGTCATAAAAATATCTCAAACATATGACATTTCAATCAAAATCGTTAGAGCCATTTTCAAGAAAATCAAAATTTGCGAAACATTTTCGATGTAAATGGTAGTTTAGGGTGGGGCTATTTTCTTCAAAATCTTCGTGTCACATCCTTGAACCACATTAAACTTAAATACCAACTTTGGTTTTCAACCTACTTTTCGTTTTTGAGTTATGCTGTCCACAGACTGACAGACACACAGACACACACACGGACCTTTTGCTAAAAATGCGTTTTTTTTATTCAGGGGGCCTCAAAACATGCATTTCCGGTGAAATCTCGACATAGAATTTTTGGGTGGAATACAATACTTCCCCTACTTACCAGTACAGAAAGTAATAAAAAGCTAGCAATCATCTTACCAGCACTACGAATTCGCTGGACTTTTGTAGCTAAGATTCTGTTCGAAAGTTCCATTGAGCCGATTGACTTTTCTTTTCAGGATTATAACAGCAAATCAAAGATTCATCACCAACGAAATCCAAACCAAATTTGAAGTGACACCTTGAAATTTTACCAGTTTTTCTGCATCAAGGAATGCGTTGTTGTTTTTGATTCATTAGTAAGAAAAATCACTCTCTTTTGAATTCACTGTACTAATTATAAATTGTTGTCTTTGAAGGGGTTTTCGCCAAATGCATTTCTCAGTTTATCTTCACATTGTTTAGATGTTAATGACGATTAAAATCGTGAAAAATTACAGTCCTGATATGTTCTCTATTCAAATTCATTTTTGTATGAACATAAAATGTGTTAAGTGATAATAACTAACAAACTATTGCAGCAAATTGAACATACTACACGGCAATCAGCTGGGAAAATATTATAAAGTAGCTGTCAAAATAAACAAATGGTATTTGTGTTTAGAAATATGGCATTCTAAACTGATTCAGTGTCGCCCACGTGAATGATCTGATTCCATCTTAAAAATTCTAAAACCCAGATTAACAGAGAGATCTTATTTTTGATATGGAGAAAAAACTAATTATATTATAGTTTAAATGTTCGGGCGTTTTTCGCCATTTTTTATTTAATAAATGGATGACTTTCTCAACGTTGTGTGATGTTTACAAAATTATTTTGTATGCATTTTGTAGAGGAAGTTTGTATATACAGTGGAACTTGGATGGGATAAGAAAAAAAATTAGTAATATCCAAAAATTCAAATTACAAAATTTGCATCTAAAATTGAAATTTTAGCAATAGAGGTACATAAATCCATCAGGATTTTCCGGTTGTCGCACTCTTTTTCGATTCTTCCCATTTTCACTCCAGGTACTTACTCTTCATATAGTTGACAGTGTTCGGTATTCTTCCGCAATTTCAACTTCTCGAATGGCGGCGATTTTTCCCGCAAAAGTTGAATTCTTGTACTGGACGTGCAGTTTACTAAGGGACATAGTGTCATTAATGTGCAACACCCTGTACAGTAGGAAGCTGCTCAAGCGACAGCAAAGCCGTGTTGTGAACAAGGGGATGTCGGAGCAGGTATAGAAGCTCAAGGCCGGCAGCTAGGAACTGCATTCCAACAAAACAAACAACCCCGGGGCGATGGCCTCTTTTGCAGAAACATATGCACCAAGCTATCACATTAAATTTCACGTTTAGATTAGTTTTCAACTGACATTTCTCAATGAACACTTCGAATTAAGGAAAATGCAATGCGAATTAATGTGATTTTTACTTTCCCTACTGGTAAGTAGGGGAAGTATTGTATTCCACCCAAAAATTCTATGTCGAGATTTCACCGGAAATGCATGTTTTGAGGCCCCCTGAATAAAAAAACGCATTTTTAGAAAAAGGTCCGTGTGTGTGT
Source organism: Tenodera sinensis (assembly GCA_030765045.1). Taxonomy (NCBI): domain Eukaryota; kingdom Metazoa; phylum Arthropoda; class Insecta; order Mantodea; family Mantidae; genus Tenodera; species Tenodera sinensis. The sequence goes on from CM060961.1 coordinate 201,679,584, forward strand.
CTGTGTGTCTGTCAGTCTGTGGACAGCATAACTCAAAAACGAAAAGTAGGTTGAAAACCAAAGTTGGTATTTAAGTTTAATGTGGTTCAAGGATGTGACACGAAGATTTTGAAGAAAATAGCCCCACCCTAAACTACCATTTACATCGAAAATGTTTCGCAAATTTTGATTTTCTTGAAAATGGCTCTAACGATTTTGATTAAAATGCCATATGTTTGAGATATTTTTATGACAAATGAAATGTATATCTTGAATTTTCTGGCTATAGTCCCTGTAGTCGTATTTACTCTGGACGACTTTTGCATAACTGGTAAACCGTTAGAGATAGACCAAATTATACTATACAAAAAATATAGATCTTGGTAAAATACACAATTTATGTATCAATAAATGTTTTTGTAGGGTGAACCATTTCGGAGATATTCCTTGTTATGTGTGTGAGTTTCGGAAAACTTAGAACTTCAGCGAAATGCAACAACGTTGTTCAGTTTTTATATGTTAATCGTGCAAAGAGAACGAAATCTCAAAGGTCAAAAAGATTTGACTGTCGCACAAAGTCTTCTGTATTCTAATATTCCCCTTGCACCTACAAGGACATAAGCGGTAAGATAATTTGTACGAATGTTTATCTTCACTAACATGGAGATATAGGAATAAGAGTTTGTTAGAATGGTTAGTACAAGAGTAGAGAAAGTCATGAGTGCAACACATCAGATTTTTTACATTGACTTTAATATAAAATTCAAGAGACCAAGAGAAATCTTGAGGATTTCGAGCTATATGCATTCGTATTATCCAAGTTGCACTGTGACATATCATTAAAACTGATGGGAAATAAATTTGGGGAGTCGTAGAACCTTAACGAGGAGTTTCAGTTAAAACTGTATAATTCTCGACTAATATTTTTACTCCGTCAAAAACTTACAAAAGTAATGACATAAAAATCTTGAAAAACGTCAGAACACGTAAAGTTTAACATTGTTGTTTGTACGAGCATGTTAAAAATGAGAAGTTTCTGTTCATTAATGTGGCTGCTAGAATGTCTGAAGAGTGGAAATGTGCACGAACTTGAAAGTTTTGCCTTGAGAAGCAGTACGACTCTTCTAGCGGAAACATTAGATACACAGGAAGAAACTTCTGCAGTGCGAATGTCTAGCAAAGAGAGAAGTGTTTCCTTCCGTTCTGTAACAACAGTGAAACGAACACTTGCAACACGCAAAGTGCGTGGCGTTCTGCATACCTCTCGGGGGAACAACGTATTCGACAGATTTCGCTCTCTCACTCGCTCGCGAGGCTCACATTCGGTTCCCGGGGCCGGCCACTTTCACAATCCGTTTATCGTGGTTTTCCCCGGTTAAGAAGGTGTTGGGCATGGTGCGACCCTCAAAAGTAGCAGGTAGATTCACCCCACATTCCTTTACACGACAAGCCTGTCTTACAATAGACATGAACCTTTTAGTTGGATGAGTCCAATTCCAAGAATTATTACATTTTGGGATTCTGAAACTTGAATCTAGCAATATAAGAATAATGTAACTAAACTCACGAAAATCGCAAAAATTGGATTTGCTCTTAAAAAATATTTAGAACCTGTAAAAACCGCCCTGTCATATAAAAATGTCTAAAAATACTGAAAGCTGAACCTTAAAAGAGGTTTAATTTCACTCAAAAGTTTATGAACTACGTATATATTCCGCATAGCACCGTCATCAGAAAAAAGCTGTAACGTCATACAAATCCGATCTCTAATAACACTACCAACACAAAAAAAAAAAGTTTTTTTTTTTCATACCTGCGCGATAAAAGTGGGTGATTCTTAAGGAACAGAATGTGCTGATTTTGAAAATTGCTATAGAAATCTCCTATAACGTCAGGTTAAAAAGATATGAAGACGTTTAGTTTCTCATCTACGAGGTTTCAGATCAAATATTATGTCACATTTATAATTGTGATATAATATATCTATGGTATAGTACTATATATCATGGTGAATTAAGATTAATTCGAAGTGTTTGGTAGTATGTGATTGCCTCTTGTACTCCTGACTGCTTTCTCCCACAAGAAACCAACAATAAACCCGCATCATTACTGGGTCCTTACGACCTTGCTACCTCTTCTCCATGACGGAAATGTCCTGATGAAACCATTCCCCATGTTCATCACTAACATCACTCACATTTTCCGGGAAAAGTCTCTAGATGACAATGGAGGAAATGTATTTTCAAAGACTTCCTACAACCCATGTCTTTGTGGCATTTCAACAAATTTGACACCAAATTATATAGCCTTTCCCTTTGTATTTCCAAGAAAAGAACGCACAACCCTTGTAAATGATTGGCAAGCTGCTAATTCCTCCATTTGTAACGTTTTCTCTAACATTCAGTCTTCCATGAGTTTTTGGATTTGAGATTCAACAATAATTCCTTCTTTTAATTTCGCGTAAGTTAACTGTGGAAGCTTACCTTGCAAATATGCAATGTCCTTGTTGAGTGCCTTAACAAAATTCTTTATCAGGAGGGAGAAGAATCTTATCAGGCTGAACCAATGGTGTTTCTTTTACATTACTCTTTCCTGGGACATATTCCTGCTGCTTGCCCCACTGGTGTACCACATAGTTTTTGTGTATCACAGTTGCCCCCCCCCCCCAAACAAAAATCTTGTGAAGGCCCCCTCTCCTTGTAATCCAAGCAGCTAACCAACTACTTTAAGGTAACCACATATCTTCCAACAATGAACCTCATATTTTAAAACACGTACAATGTTAGCCATGCTTTCATAGCTTTTTTAAGAGCTACAGAAAGGAAAATTGTAACAGATGGAAGTTGGTTACCATTAAGAAGTAACCCACCCTTTAATGTGAACCTTGATGAATCTATAAACATTCGCCAGTCATTTGGATTATTTTCAATTCCTAATTCATTGATTAAACCATTCAAACACATATTCCCTTCCATAGAAAAATATTTTCCAAGTTTCTGATGACAAAGGCTTGGTTAAATTGTATAGCGTGTTTTCATCTTCACATTTGGTAAGCACTGCGTTAGTAATAGTGTAGGTCAAGGATAGCCAACCTATACCGGCTCATACGCGGACTAGTTTTCGATATTGTATATCTAAACATTGTGACGTTAAGTGCCATTTTAAACTTCATTTTCAGAATCTACGCGAGAAAATAGTCTAAAAACACGTATTATCTTCATGTAGGTACATTTCATGTTGGGTAGTGTAATAATTTACTTTGGTTTCTAGAGTACTATATAGGTTTGTTACTTACTTGAGAACCTGACAACGCTAATTTCAAAGTGACAAAGTGACAGTAGCTATGTTTTTCATTCCACAAAAATGTAGAATTTTCAGCGACGGTTATTCCATAAATATATGCACTACAAAGAGAATGTAATGATAAAACCGGAGAAACGAGTTTCCTAATGTATCTGTACGGAATGAATGAATGAAATATTCCAGTAATGAGCTACAGTTGTATAATCCGTGTTCTGTGTGCTGTATAATGAAATATTCATATCTGAGGCTTCTTTCGATAAAATTAGAATCTTGAGGAATTCTTGCTCATCTTTTGGTGCAGTTTCACGTAAATAATTACTAGAATTTACACAGAACTTCTTCATCTGCGCTTTTAGGCTTACCACGAAACATGTGATCTGCATTTCTGGAAACAATGAGAGGTGCTTGAACTTGTTCTTCTTCAATAACAGTTTCTGGAAGTGTCCTACTGTGATTCATAACTTCCAAGTTGTGTAGACAGGCTAGTCTTTGAAACCTAAAAATAAATAAGATGCGTTTCTGAGGAATAATGATAGTGCAAATGCAGACGAAATTCACGTGCGTGTATGTTGGCCACTCATAGAAAATCACGCGCTGAGTGGATCCGTCCCACCTTCCCCGTGTGAGGCAAAAGTGATACAGACTTCTACTTGGCACCGGCAAGTGTCTTGGAGCAGTGGCGGACTGGCTACCTCATGCCATTTCATTTATATCACTTGCCAAGGCCCGAGACAGTGAATGAAACTGGGGCATATTCAACCCAGTGTCCAAACAATTGCTGCTCTTCGTATGGTATTCAATTTACCAAAATATCCTATCTAGCATGCATTTAATTTAACCGTTATACACAATTGACTTTCAATACATGTATCACTTTATAAACACTTATACAGATATTAATAGAACTTTCAACACTCCTTACAATATAAAATTTGAAGTAGACAATAGGTCAAATTATTTCTTTTTTAGCTTAAAAGAATAAAAATAATTATTACTCTTAAAATCACACATTTATATATTAAGATACCGTTTTGTTCTTTTTTTTTTTTTTTTCGTTTCAGAGTTTAAAAAGTGTTGTCTTCTACAAAGTATTCTTGAAAACTTAGTTTTCTATTTGCTTTATATTATTCGAGATAAAGGTTTGCAGTAATGCTTCTATTACACACTAGGCGGCAGGCCGACGTTTGCCCTGGCAGCTGTTTAAAATTAAATATCGAATTAATACATTTAATTTTCCTCACCGCGGTTTTATGAAATTAGTGTACAATTATTTATCACATTAACACTCTTGCAAGCTTGCATGCCACTATCGCTATTAACCTGTGTGCTTAAGCGGAACCCGATCCATCTAATTTTGTTTCGTTAGACAAACAAGAACACCCCCACTACATGGTATCGGTGCATGGGCAGACCATGTAACTTTAGCGATGATTGTCACCGGGGGTGCAGGGTGTGGGAGCGCTCCTAATAAACAAATCTATAAGCGTTTTATAACGATTCCTCACCTTTACCCCTTATAGCTGTTCTACTGCGCATTCCATTGATAATTCCCATAAGTACTGGGTTGAAAATAAAGATAGCGGTGATGTTTTAAAGTTGTAAGTAGCGTGTAAATTGTACCTAAGGCTAAGTGTCCAAAGTTTTGTCCAGATTGATCAAATAGTGACAATTTGTACAAAAGGAGTTGAAACATTTATGTATGCATAGCTTTTAGAAGTTATATAATATCTGTAATTTTCGTCAAATTCATAAATTAATGCTCTGGTTGACTAAATAGTAGTCTTATCTATAAGGTGTGTGGTAGCTTTTAAAATATTCGAGTACTATACATTTAAAATAATAATAATAATAATAATAATAATAATAATAATAATAATAATAATAATAATAATAATAATAATAATAATAATAATAATAATAATAATAAAAGTTGTTTTGAGACTTATAACATAACCACAACATTTTCCTAACTCCTATGGTATAATTGTGCAATATTTTGATCATATTATTTAAACAGTGCATATTTCTAATAAGGAATTGAAAATATGTTAGGGGTAGCTTTTTGAAATTATAAAATAGCTTAATATTTTCGCTGAGTCCTATAGTATAAGTATACATGTTTTCAACTAGGTGGAAGAATTGATTTATATGCTAGGGGTTGAAAATGAGAGTAGAATTTAAGAATAGCTTACCATGTTTCTCAGTTTCTAAAATAATCCAAATGTACTCGGTTTTATCGAAATCAGACTAAAAATATCCCATGATAAAACTTCGGTGAAACATGAGGAAAATGTGATATGAACGACATAAAACCGCAACTAAAATAACTAAATTTTAAAATATTTAAGTTTCTCCCCTTTGAGCTAAAAGTTATTAAAAATCTGCTGCATTTGCAATAAAGTGCCAAAAGCAGCCTCGGATGTCCATATTCACTGAAACGCAATACAGCCTTCTCCGAAGAGAGCACCGCACCTCTGAGGATGTTCACCGCAGTTGCGGACGAAACGTCTGGATCTTCTAGATGACACAAGAGCCCGGAAATAACTTCCAGCTAGTATGTTGACTCCTACGTTCTCTCATGAGCCTAGAGCTGTTACTCCAAATGTATGTTTCAAGGATGAGAAAAAGCTATGTATATTCAGGTAACTCGTTCCAATCGAAATTGGAAAATAACATGCTACCAGAGATGGGCGCCCTTTTGATTGATGCGCTACTGGGTCACGTGAACAAAAGATGGGCGAAACTAAGAACAAAGAGAAGAGGAAACAACAGATGATATACAGCCTCGCTTGTCGTTATAAAAGAGAACAACTGCTACGTCTATTCGTAACCCTTTAGATCTTTACAGTCATTGCGGCTTCTTAAAATTCTAGCGTCCATTGTATCTATGAAATTACAAAATCCACAGTTTTCTTGAGATTGCTTTGAATTGTGTTCCACACACTCAGAACATAAAATATATAGTACACAAAATCTGAATGTCCTATGTCAAACTATTCTTAAAGTTATTAATATGTTAATTAATAATAAATCGGTCTTATATGTGCTAATATGAAATTGCCCTTGTACCCTAGAGTATACTGTATCTCTCCTAAATTTTTAATTTGAGCTCAGTATACAGATATAAAGAAAACGTCAGCCATTGCTTACATTTAATTAAAGTGAAACAATTTTTGTTTGCAATTTACTGATATTTTCAAGTTTTTCAGTGTGAGTTATGAAAAATATTTAATTTCAGCCCAATTAATTAATATAGTGCATGATAAACGTTAATACCTTATTCTCTGAAGTTCTCCTAAAAATTATTAAAAAGTTTTTTTTCTAGAAAACCATAAACTTTTCAACATTTTGGTATTAGACTTTCTTATTATTTACAACATGAGAAATTCGCTGTTGAAGTCTGACGGATCATTTCACTTCCATTCTATATATGTACTGGCAGTTAGCACATTCAAAATCTATCACTATACGTGTTTATAACTTTATCTACTTAATTTTTACTTTTATATTTATTTTCTTAATAATTTATTAATTATTCAGTTAATATTACTTTTTTATATTTTCATTTAGTGATTATTAATTGTGGACTTTATTTATTAGCTTTATCTATATTTACAGCTCACTTAATTTAAAAGTTTTTTTTCTATATTTAACTGTATTTGTATATACTTCTTTTTATCCACATTTTTATCCACCTATTATTTTTAAATATTCATTGTATGATTTAATTTGATATTATAATTTCGTTAAAATTTAGTTCCATATTTACATTAATTAACCCCCAGTACCTGAAAATAACATAAACATTTGAGTATATAATCTATAATTAGGTTTATTTAAAAACATATATAATATAGGTATATGAACTGCTACTACTTGTAATTTCTACTGTGTATTATATACGATATTGCAGGCGATGACACTCATAAAACATGACATGAAATAATTGGAAAAGGGAATTTGGAAGGAAACGTATCAGACCTCCATGGCTTTTGTCAATTATAAGAAATGAGGAAAACATGGAAGAAACTCGTCAGGAAAGACGGCCCCACGGGATTTAAGTCGTAGACCTCTCATTGAGTTTAATGATCTCACTACAGGTTGTTGCACGTGTATATGCGAGTGCACGTGTGTGTTTTTGTGCGTGTGTGAACAGCATACCAAACTCAAAAATGAAAACTCGGTTAGATACCAAATTGGTACTTAAGTTCAGTACTTTCCGAGGTTGCGACGCAGGATTTTGAACAACCTTCTGTATGGAAGATTTTTCGAAAATTCTGAATTTATCAAAAACGGCTCGATTTTGATTGAAATACCATATATTTAATATATTTTCATGGCAAATGAATGTATATCTTGAATTTTCTGGAAATATCTTCTGAAGTACTCTCCATTCTGAGTCACTTTTGCATAACTTGTAAACCGTAAGAGATAGGGAACATCTTAGTGCGCAAAAAATTTATGTCTTGTTAAAACACACAATTTATGTGAAACAGGTTTTTCTGTAGAGTGAATCATTTCGGAGGTAATCATTGTTATTTGTCTGAATTTTTTCAATAGTTATACTTTCTCAAATGAGAAACCGTTATAACTTTGGATCATACTCAATAATTGCATTTTTAGCAGTAGATAATGTAAATATACATGTTACACAATTTTCTCCCTTTGTTTTCAGAATGTTACGAATACCGTGTACAACATAACCAATTTAACTTTTGGATCTTCAGGTATCTATAGGGTTGCAATCAAATCTATGTTATATTTTCCTTTCGATAGACTTTTGACATTTGAAATCTATCTTTTGTAATAAGTTGAAGATGGTAGTGTTCCTGTAGAAAATTCATTAGGGCACTCAACCACCTTCCTTTGCAGGGTTACAATGTTTTTATCATCAAATATCTTTAAAGGTAGAGAAATATTTTGCCTCTCAAAAGAAGAGGAAAAAATGTGTTTTCCTAGTAAGTGCAGAAGCCTCCTCAATATGCAATTTTGCTCTGATTCAAAAAGGCGTATTACATCATTCATCTTAGCTTCTTCATTAAAATACGTCCAAGTTACAGATGATGTGGCACTATCTCTTATACTGCTTTCAAACCAGTAAGGATTACAGAGAGCAAACTCCCTGCCATGCACGACGAAATTCACGCCGACAGTTACAACCTTGAAATAACTATTAGGATAGAAGGTGGAATTAAATGAGAAGTGAGATGAAATGGAGGAACAGGAAAAAGGGAGGGTGTAATTGTCCCCTCCGGCATTCGCCTAGCAACCCGGAGAAACCGCTTAAAGAGCACTCCATAGTTTAGGAAGGTCGGCCACGAAATAGAACCCATGACCTTCCGACTGCGGGTGGTAAAAGAAAGTGAAATATGTAGGTAATAGGACCGAAAGAAACAGGTAGTATGGAGGGAATCCCCTATGAGCGAGTCCGCCACTGGATCCAGCATCACATATACATCAGTATTGTAGTGGGCGTCAGGAGCGGTCCTTCGCCAGCTAATTAATTCCTCCTTGCGAAATCACCTTCTATTTTCCTTCGCGCGCCACATCGCTTGTAACTTACACTACAAAGCACATGACACGCATGTTCTTATTTTATTCCTGTGTTTCTCTAGTTACGTAGCAGACCCGCAGTCTTTCGCTCGCTCACACATACAAACACTGTGTACCGCGTGAAATTTGTGTTCCGTATCGTAGCTATGCGGTCAGCCTTCGGCAATAATGCACGTGGCTTGAATAGCGCTGCTTCTGGCACGCTTAGAGAAACATGCTATTTGGATCTGCGGTGAAACCAAATGAGCGCGCACATGCAGAATGGGGGACTTCGGGTCGAAACATAAACTCTACTGTTACATATTTACATGCATATTAAAATGTGTAGAAATACAATTCACCGGAAATAAGGACGGCGGCGGCGGCTACGTGTGTTTTGGTTTACTTCTGCGCCAATAAGTGTTTTCGTACATTATTGCAAGTAGTGCATGTTGCGTGTTATGAAACAAAACAAGGGACTGCCAGAGCAATATAGAGCTATAAATAAACTGAGATGCAGATGATGCAATACAACTTCATTCTAGAAGCTTTTGAACAGAGAGATCACTTACTTGGCACCGAGTTTATTTATTACGTTGATACCTTTTGCTTTTATTGTGATATTTCATTGGTATTCAAAAGTTGCTGCTAAACATATTTCCAAATAGGTTACTTAGACTCCGAATTTCTGTTTCTCATACAAAAAACAAATGACCTACAAGACATTTCGCTTATTGATACTCTACTTAAAAATCTTATGCTTTACATTCACATTACTTTATCCATTTATTATCATTTATTTTCATACATCTTTTAAAATCGTTCTTCCAAACGTTATTTTTCTGTTTACTTCACTTTAATAGAGTAAACGTATGCAGAAATGATTTTATACAAAATTATACTAAGTTTATCAAGAATGAACACGTTAATTCCAGAAAGCTTGAGATATACATTTCATTTACCATGCAAGTCTAACATAGACATACGGGATTTTAATAGAATTCGTTACAGCCATTTTGAGAAAATAAAAATCATGAAACATTTTCCGTGTAAAGGGCAGTTTAAGGTGGGGAATTTTCTTGAAAATCCTAGTATCGCATTTGGAAGATCCGAACTGAAATACCATTAGTTTTCTGCTTTTCTGGCATTTGTTCTTGAGTTATATTGTTCATAGACACTTACACCTTTTTACTTTCTCTACTGGTAAGTAGGGGAAGTATTGTATTCCACCCAAAAATTTGAAGTCGAGATTTCACCGAAAATACATGTTTTGAGGCCCCCTGAATCCAAAAAAAGCATTTTTAGAAAAAGGTCCCTGTGTGTGTCTGTGTCAGTCTGTCAGTCTGTCAGTCTGTGGACAGCATAGCTCAAAAACGAAAAGTCGGTTAAAAACCAAAGTGGGTATTTAAGTTTAATGTCATTCAAGGATGTGACACGAAGATTTTGAAGAAAATAGCTCCACCCTAAACTACCCTTTACATGGAAAATTTTTCGAAAATTTTGATTTTCTTGAAAATGGCTCTAACGATTTTGATTAAAATGTCATATGTTTGAGATATTTTTATGACAATTGAAATGTATATCTTGAATTTTCTGGCTATAGCCCCTATAGTCGTATTTACTCTGGACGACTTTTGCATAACTGGTAAACCGTTAGAGATAGACCAAATTATACTATACAAAAAATGTAGATCTTGCTAAAATACACAATTTATGTCTGAATAAATTTTCTTGTAGGGTGAACCATTTCGGAGATATACCTTGTTATGTGTGTGAGTTTCGGAAAACTTTGAACTTTCGTGAAATGGGTCATCGTTGTTCATTTTTTTATATGTTACGTGTACAAAGAGAACGGAATCTCAAAGCTTTAAAAGATTTGACTATCGCACAAAGCCTACTGTATTCCAATATTCCCCTTGCACCTACAAGGAAATAAGCAATAAGATAATTTATACAAATGTTTATTTTAACTAACACGAAGAAGATATAGGAATAAGAGTTTGTAAGAATGGTTAGTACAAGAGTAGAGAAAGTCATGAGTGCAACACATCAGATTTTTTCTAAAAATGTTTTTGTTTTAAATCTAGGGGTCCTCAAACCATGTACTCTCAGAGAAATTTTTATATAAAAATTTTGCGTAGAATGCAATGTTTCCTCTAGGTATCTACTAGCCACGTGATATAGAATGCAAAGCCTTTTGGCTTCAAGAGGCAGTATGTATAATACACACCAGTATCTATCATTTATCAAAAATGTACAATTACCAGAAAAAGTTATCGATTAAATTTTTATTATATACAGGATGGAAGGTACTGCTTCGGTCACACGTTAACCAGATATTTTACACGATGAATGTAACAAATATGTCCAATACAATTATTGTCAATAAAAAAGAAACAGTTTCGTCCAAAAAAGTGTCAAATATTTGGAGTCGTGTAAGTTCTTGAGAAATAGATATAAATGGTTTATTATTTCAGTAACTGTCGTGCAAACATTGTTTTTTTTTTCCCCAATTCGAATGAATTTATTCACAATTTAATGTTGACGTGACGTTGCCAAATCTCTCCTAGAAATTAAACTTTGCATGCCATTTTAACATTAGATTGTGACTAAAGTTATTTGAATTAAGTTAGAAATGCATTAAAGCCTTTCATTTGCATCGATTCTTTTCGCATTCATATTTCCTTGCATCTTCATCTTTTGAAATCACTTTATTCTCATTCGTTTCGTCGATCAGTTGCTTTTCCTGACCAGTTTTGCCATTCTTCTCCCTATGGTCATATCGATTGATCTGTTAAGATACCTCGTTGATCTCTGTGTGGTGGACAGTTAGTCCTCTAGGCCATATTGTTTTGCCACGAGTACCAGAAGTCTTAGTGCTAGGCAACTGTACCTCTGCTTCTACATGTGACAGGCAGATAGCATTAGGGCACCGTCCAGTTATTTTCTTTCATTGTCCGTGGGCAGAAGGCACAACATTCGCTATTACCATATTTTTTCATGTTTCGTGTTTTAGACTTAAGTTAGTTTTAAATAGCCATCCTGTGATTACCTTAGTGACTGAGGGAAACCACGAAGACACCCCGACGGAATTCGAACCTGAGACGTCCTGCTGCGAGTCACAGACGTTACCATTGAGCCACCCTTCTCGGTCTATATTAGCTCTTATTGTATACACCAAACCTCTGAAGCTGTTCATTTTCATCACTAGCTCATCCAAATTCGCAAGTTTGTCTTTGTTTTGCACGTATAAAACTCTCGCCAACTGCTGCAAGTATATAGTTGAGATTTTGTATATATGTATATACAAAAATATAATGAATTTGAAGAACAAGTGTCCACACGTCAAATTTGATTAAAATCGGTGCCAAATTAGCCTAATTAGAGGCATCTACAAATTAGTCACTTCCCATGCAAGCAACTTATGTACAGTAGAGTGCACAAAAAGAGGTGAATCTGCTGGTTTCCTATAGTGTTTTAATGGTTTTTAAAGTTGGCAGAGCTTCATGTCATCTGACTTCCACAACAGCGCTGGGTGAATCAATCTTCTATTGGTTCGAATTCATTGAATAGCCTTTGCCCTAACGCTAGGCCTAGGTGAGTGATGAAACAAGAGAGGTACCTGCGAAAACATTCCACCTGAGTGGCTGGGAGGCATGCTCTGTAATGATACTCCACACCAGCGCCAGGATGAGTCCCTTAAACATTAACCTATGCCGGTTTCATTCTCAGGAACGAAGGAAATGGGATAGAGTAAAACAAACTTTAAGTGGAATCCTGCATAATATATCGGCATAATTACACCACTCGACTGTACGAAGTTGAATTTGTACACACATGACCACAATAGTTTACAAAATTTATTGTGCTGCGCTCACATGACTTTCTCTACTCTTTAGCTCATCATTCTTACAAACTCTTATTCCAATATCTTCCTGTTACTTGAGATAAACATTTACTGAAATTGTTTAGACAAAGAGCTTCCAAAATTCGGTAAAAATTTATCAATTACATAGCCCAAAATTTCCAGTTAAGGTTGCAACCCAGGTTTCCCGAACTGAATCTGCGTCTAACTAAAATGGATAGCAGTCCGTTCAAATAAACAATCGAAACACAATGGGAGGACATTTTTCTTTTCAGCATACATTATGTTTTGTGAGCCAATGAATAAAGCAATCATCAAATGCATATTTGGATTTTTAGATAACACGTTTGAGATTCTGTATGCAAATGTATGTACAAATAATAGCAAAACTGAAATGTAAGGAATTAATTTCATACAAAATATAAAACTGAAGGGGGGAAAACCCACCAATGCGGTGCACCTCAGTGTGGTTAAAATGGAACGCAAGCTTGACTTAAATATTCGCTGGGCTTTTAAAAATGGTGGGTTGGGGAGAATGTTTGACCAAAATGATCCACAGGTGTCTATAAAATATTTATATGATATAATTCAAAAACCGAAAATGTCATCTTCACCTACAAATTTAGTCCTAGGGTTCCTAACACGTACCGGTACTTGATCGAACAACAAAGGCAGAACTCTCCACACACTCCTCTCCCTGTTATGTACGCGCCGACTGAGAAGGTTGGTAAAATGCCCCGGGAAGTAGTAGGGACGGCATATACCTACTGAATCCGGGGTACCTTATTAAGCCTTAAATGTGCCTTATTAAGCTTTAATGCGTGTTTAATATTCTGCAACTTGATTGAAGGAAACAATTATGCTTTTTATTTTAAATGTACTGCCTTGAACTGCAACTTTTTGCTTCCACTAACATGTAAATACGAAGTATAGAGAACATATTGCTTTCCATCAAAAAATCCGATATTGAGATTTCACTGGAAATACACATTTTGAAGTTCCCTGAATAAAAATACTTTTTAGAAAAATATGTGTGTGTCTGTCTGTTTGTGAACATTATAATCTCCCAAAAAAGAATGAAAAATAGGCTAAATATCAAACTTGGTATGTAAGTTCAGTATTTTCCAAGGAAGTGCCACGAATATTTCCAAGAAATTTCCCCCACTCCAAACTATTCTTTACATATAAAATAATGCAGAATATTCATTTTCTCAAAAATGGCTCAAACGTCTTTGATTAAAATACTATAATTACATATGTTTAAGATATTTTCATGACAAATCAAACGTATATTTTGAATTTTCTGGGAATAGCCACTAAAGTCCTCTCCACTCGTGACGTTTTTAAAACTGATAAACCGTAATAAACAGGCAAAATCTTACTACACGAAACATATAAATCTCATTACAACATTCAATTAATGTCAGATGTTTTATGGAGACAACCATTTTTAGAAATGCCTTGTAGTTTGAATTTCGAACACTTATAAATTTCTGAAATAGGAATTTTTTATATATTTTAAGTCCGGCCAGCACAAGGAGAACGGGAATTCCAAAGCCATCACATAGTGACCAGTTTTAAGAGAAAAAACAAATGTTTGCCTCGATTAGCATGAAGCAGATAGAAGAATAATGTTTTTATGAATATTTTGCACCAGAGTGGGAAGAGAAAGTCATGAGTTGTACGTCTCAGAATTATGACTATTTTTTTTAATATCTCTGATCTATCAGCATGTACGTACCCCAAATGCTATGCGTTCACAAATTAAAACAAGACTAAGGCTACTATTTAAAGTAAATAAAGCTTTGGAGAATTTCATTGATTTGCAAAACATCCTTTGACATCACGTAACGGTGAAATCCACACAAGTAGGTAGGCTTGCAAAGTGCATGATGTACTCTGGCTTACATGAATCTGATGATGTAAATGATATTATATTGGTTATATTAGTATTTTTAAGTAGCGAGAGCACAAATGAAGGTGTTGAATAATCAGTGTTAAGAGATTGTACATGGATGTAATTTGTTTGAAATTGATTCGAATTTCAAGTATTTCATATCAAGAGGTCCTCCGCCGTGATTTAGTGGATCGGAGTATGGTGCTCTGGTTCCCAACCATACAATGCGCTTGAGTTCCAATACAACCACATGGTTGTGGATTTTTATGCCCATGTACAGAGCCGGTGCCCAGTCAGAATCTTGAGAATATGAGAAGTATGTAGCGGTCTGCAGATCACGAAAGCCAGCGTTCCAGCGTTTCGGCTGGAGGAAACACAGTGCTGACTACATATAATTTCCCTCTGTAGGCTGGATGATCCTCCAAATGTGGGCGTGAGGTCGGTAACTGGGTTGGTGCACCAAGGCTCACAAGAACTGTAGTCCCGCAGTTTTAATCTAACTTACATGGAAAGGTTTTCAAGTTGATTATTTACTTTCTCTTCCACCCATTTAGTAGGTAGAGGAAGTATTGTATTCCACCCAAATATTCAATATGAATTTCACTGAAAAGACATGTTTTGAGAATCTCGAATAAAAATAGTTTCAGAAAAAGCTGTGTGTTTATCTGTAGGGGGGAAAAATTACGATACATGCCAAACTAAGTATTAGGCTCAGCATCTTCCAATCAAGCGTCATGAAGATTTTAAAAACTCCCCCCACCGTAAACTATCCTATGGAAAAATGTTTGAATTTTTTTTATTTTCTCTGTTGCTCTCATAATTTTGATTAAAATTCCGTGTGTTTTTAAGATATTTACTTGACAAATGAAAATGTATCTTGAATTTTCAGGGAAGAGCCTGTGATGTCCTCATTCTAAATGAGTTTTGTGTAATTGGTAAGACACAAGAGATAGACGAAGTCTTACGACACAAAAAGATGTAGATCTCAAAATGCACAATTGTCTTTTTTTCTTGTTAACCATTTCCGACATATTTCTTATTATTCATTTTGAATTTTAAAATACATTATGCTTTTCTAAACTGCAAATAGCTATTCATTCTTTTTATCGTGGTTATGCAAAGCCATTACATAACGACTCAGTTTTGAAAGATTTGACTATCGCACTAGCCCACTGTATTCTTCTTGTGCCTACAACAAAATGTATAAAGCTGTAATGATTTTATTCCATTAGCAAGAAGTAGCTAAAAGAAAAAGCTTTTCTAGAATAGTGTATAGAAGAGTGAATAAGAGAGTCATATGAATTCAACACATTGGGATTGTTTTCTAAAATGTCTATCAAATATCACAATGCAAGATACAAAATGTTGCCAACACAGCTGAAATGCATCGCAATGTGTACATTTACGATGTAATTTCCATTATTTATCTCTTCGCCGTAAACGTTGTTCCCAAAGGAGTTTGTGATTATTTAGTTTCAAACTTTTATTCCCTAATCAAAGTAAACTGCATGCCACTGCAGTTTGTTTTTGACGATCGTCATACGAAAGCAGATTAAAACAAGAGCGCTGCCAAACGGAGGGTTATGCTTTCATGCAGAAAATTGAAGAGCGGTAAAGCGCTGGTGGGGAAGAAAACTTGGGCTCCAGATCTTGTCCTATGCCAACCCCCTCCACCTCTGTTCTGGACCGAAGTATTCGCTAGACTCCACGGGAATCCCTTCTTTTTTAAATTTATTTTTCCCAGGAAACGCAGCTTGGCTTTACTTTGCCAGTATAAATAAACCTGATGAAACATGTCTTTAGTAGGGGCGGGGAGAGGCGGGACGAAATACGGCGAATAGAATCCCTGTTGCTGAATCCTTTGTCATATTGCTAGCAGTCTCCGAGCTCAAAACCTGTTCCAAGTGGAAATACATATTCGAGGTTATAGAACAACATGCTTCTTGACTAAAACTCAAAAGTTCAAACACACGTTCAAGTGTTGAAGTCCACAGAAATTAGTGAATTTTCCTTAGTTAATACTTTGTAACTACTTCTCGCTTAGGCATTCACCCAAAAATACTGGTAAAATTTATGTTTTGGGGCTCTCCACAAACACACCATCAAGAACATGTGTGAACAGCGTGAAAAACATAGTTTTAAAAGTGTATGTTTACATTATTTCCTCTACTCACTCGTCTACAAGCAATTTTTTTTTTTTTTCAAAAGCATATTGTTCTACTCGTATATATTTCTTGTATGAGAGCTAATCGTTGTCAAAATGGTGTCATTAGACATTCCGTTGAAGGTATAGTAAGTACATTAAGTACATCGTCAAACTAAAAAGGCATGCATCTCTATAGTGTAAACAATGCAGATTGATAACTTAAATAGTTTCTCACAATATCTATAGTATTGTCATAAACAGAGTATGTGTTTGCGTATAGGATAACCTCAAAACCCATTCAACCTATTTTGATAATTCGTTCACAATTGAAAATCCCAATTTGCTCTTACATGAGTCTATAAAACACATTTTCATTTCATAAACTACTAAAATATTAAAAAGGATTTACAAAGCCTTGTGCTTAAATACGAACTTCTTTTAACTATAAAACATTCTTCCGAAGTGGCCCTTGACTTGTGGAGTAGAAAATATAGTTGTTCCACTCCATAGAATTAGTGTTGCCAACTATAATTCAATAAAACAAGCTAAACCGGCGTGCCAAAAAGGCTAGAAAAGGCTAGATTATATTTTAATACCCTATATAAACATTAGAAAACTACATTATTAAAAAAATACTTATGGATCACCTAGCAAAAATAAACGTGGTCTTCGTCATCCCCCTCTGCCTCATTTCTACTGCTGCAGCTGGGATTTCCCTTAGGCTCTTGCGTGTATGCAGGATTTGTACCAACAACTTCAATATTTCGTCTGGAACTTCGCATGAAAAATCCGATGTATTGAGGTCACATGACTTTCTCTACTCTTGTACTAACCATTCTTACAAACTGTTATTCCAATATCTTCTTCGTGTTAGTTGAGATAAACATTTGTACAAATTATCTTATTGATTATTTCCTTGTAGGTGGAAGGAGAATATTAGTATACAGTAGGCTTTGAGCGATTGTCAAATCTTTTATAGCTTCCGTTCTCTTTGCAGGGTTAATATAACAAATTGAATAACGATGTTCCATTTGACAGAAATACAAATAACAAGGCATATCTCCGAAATGGTACACTCTATAAAAAATTATTCAGACATAAATTGTGTATTTTAGAAAGATCTACAGTTTTTCATAGTAAGATTTGGTCTATCTCTAAAGGTTTACCAGTTATGCAAAAGTCGTCCAGAGTAAATAGGAGTACAGAGGTTATAGCCAGAAAATTCAAAATATACATTTCATTTGTCATAAAGATACTTCAAACCTATGGCATTTTAATCAAAGTCTTCTTTTTATTTTGATGTTTAACGACGCTGTCGATTGCTAGGATCACATCAGCGTCGTCGATGTTCCGGAATTTTGCCCCTCTGGAGTTCTTTAACATGCCAGTAAATCTACTGACATGGAGCTGTCGTTTTTAAGCACACTTAAAAACCATCGGTCTGGACCGCATCTGAACCCACGACCTTCGGATCGGTAGGCCAGCGTCTAACCAACTGAGCCACCCAGACCGACGTCAAAATCATTAGAGCCATTTTCAAGAAAATCGAAATTTTCCATGTAAAGTGTAGTTTAGGGTGGAACAATTTTCTTCAAAATCTTCGTGTCGCATCCTTGAAAGACATTAAACTTAAATAACAACTTTGATTTCTAACCAACTTTTCGTTTTTGAGTTATGTTGTCCACAGGCTCGAAATACACACACAGACCTTTTTCTAAAACGTGCCAAAGAATCTAACAACTTGATGGAATCCACACTTCCAGATTCAAAAGATTCGGGAATTCACCAAAAGGATTGTTTCATTACGTGCAATAGCTGCAGTAGTGAGATTAAATTATGTATTATTTTAAAGGTATCGGTAGATGAGTAAAAAATGAAAAAGGCTAGAAAAAGCTAATGAAGCTTAGAAAAAAGGCCAGGAAAGCTACTTGTAGCTTTTTGGAAAATTTATAGCTAGATAGGTTCTCAAAAAGGCCAGATCTAGCCATAAAAAGGCTAAATTGGCAACACTGCATAGAATATCAATAGCGGCTGCAGTCTGCAGGGTATAAAAACAAAAGAAAGTTACATTTTGTTGCAATATACATAGATGGCCATGATGTAACACTTCAACAAACAGAAAACAGAGCTTAATAAGCTACAATCAATCCTTTGTTATATGGGTGTCTTAATTTGCCATTTATCAAATACTGCAGTTGCGTATGCAACGAAATAGCGTGAAAACCTCCGAGTAACCTCTATTCTAACACCAGAGAGGTATGATTTAAAATGTATGGATACCAAAGCCATCCAGTAATCCGTATGTGAGAAAGTTTTGCTTTATTTTCTTTGTATTTATGTTGTGATTAAGTTCGTTAATAGGACATGTTAAATGATTATTGTATAAAGCAAGAGAAAAAACTGCAGACTTTAGGAGTCAGCGAACCGATATTTTAAGACCCAGTAGCTGTAAATACAGTGCTGAGATTTGTTTCCGATATTGGTTTTGGTAGACAGGTTTACTTGTATTTTATTTCGGAGCATTTTAGTGTTTTAGTGAGTTTTACTTTCATTTTAACCTATTAACGACTTTCCTTTTTTTTACTCAGTTTTTAAGTTTAAGTTTTAAGTGTATTAATGTTTACTGTTACAAATATATCTATTATCTACATTAATTACTGTGTTCCACTCACGAGGATGTGACTATAAAGAATGTGTTTATCAACGCTAGTGTTTTCTGAGAAAGAGTATGGCTAGAGCTGATGTCAAACACACTTATTACAGCCACATGGCCGTAAGAAGTACGAAGTATATGTATTGCTAACCGTGGATAAGCTAGCTAGTGAGATTTAACATGGATAGACTAGATATATCCGCATAATGGACACAGCCTTACAGTGTCAGCTGAGATTTGGACTCAACTTATATGGCTGCAGCGTCTACAACTTAATTCCTTAACTCAGATGAAGATTGATGGCCAAGATGGGCATCCCTGACTGGGTGATATTCTCCCTTGCAGCAGTAGCAGATTCCATGCAAAGCACATAATGCCGGGATGCCAGAAGAAAACTCATTATGTAGGAAAATAATCCACTTTGGTGGACTGTTAAAAGCTATATGGCTTCTCTAGTAGTATTGCGTAAGAGCTTTGGTTACTTGGTGCATGAAGCACGTGGGAACAATGTGGCCTTGTGCACGTGCATCAACTCGAACGCTTCAAATACTAATAGGCCATCTCAAAGGAAGCACTACAATCGCACTCTCTTTAATCGCATGTGTTTCAATCATACAAATCTGATGTTAGTTGAGATAAATATTAGCGGAAATGCCACATTTCATTGTACAGGGATATACAACACTAAGAATTTGAATATTTGGGGATTCTCAAATAACGGGAAATGAGAGTCGCAGTGTAAATACACACAATTGAAAAGAAGTGTAAAAATCTGATGTGTTGCACTCACATGACTCTCTACTCTTGTACTAACCATTATTACAAACTCTTATTCCTCTAACTTCGTGTTGGTTGAGAAAAACATTTGAATGTTATTCTCATTGCTTATTTCCTCGTATGTGGGTGCAAGGGAAAATGGGAATTATAGTATGCTTTGAGCGATAGTCAGTATTTTAAAGCTGGTCGCTATATGAAGGCTTTGAAATTGTGTTTCAAGATATAAAAAAGTAAATAAGGACCTTCTATTTGAGAAAAGTACACACACACACACAGACACACACACACACGCACACACACACACACACACACACACAAACAAACAAACAAACAAACGCGCGCGCGGGTCTTTTAAAATGCTTTTTCTTGGATTCAGGGGACCTCAAAACATATTTCCGGTGAAATTTCGATATCGAAATTTTGGGTGGAATACAATACTTCCCCTATACTTGCTTACTGTAGCACAGAAAGTAAAAATAAATAAAATGAAAAATAAAATCTGCATTACTATTGTCCTGGCGTCAATACCTGGACACAGTATCCACATATTTTATGCTTATTTCCTATTTATTGATTAATAAATACAATAATCATTCAATGATTTTGCAGATCAATAATTAAAAATAATTAACACAACAAAATAATTCATCGTTAGTCATCCCTTTGTTGCTCCTCTTCCCTGCCTGTCGCTTCCAGTCTTTCCACTAAAGTTCCTATATTGTTTCTCCCATTGATTGTATTGGTGATAGAAGTAATTGCATGCTGTCCTCCGCATCTTCTTTTTCTTCCATTTCTACTTGTATAGTGGACACAGTTTATCGGCAGTTCCCAAGAGTTCAACATGGCCGACATTACACTAAACAACAGACGAAAGTATCCCAAAAAGCAGTTCTGCCAACGTACATAGTGAAGGCATTTCTAACCTCAAATATCATAGGGTTAAAGTATCACGCTTACAAACGATAATAATGCTTGAACATTGTTACCAGCAACAAATAACGCACTCACCTTCGGCAAATCTTGTTCTGCAATAACACTTTTGGATAAAATCACTTCCGAGCGCTAAATATCATAGTATGTATTTAATGCACTACTGTGTAACGAACAACAACAGTAACTATAACTGCATATACTGCTCTAAAAGAATTCAAGACAAAATTACGCAAACACTAGCAATACGTCTACAGATTGATTAATACGATATATAAAGATAATCTTGTTTTAAAATCTATCGCTTGGCCTCTCTGCAACGCGTTCATAAAAAAGGGCTTCTGTGGCAACATAACAGACGCAATAACACCAGCTATGGCCGTAGCTTTACCACGGTTATATGTTAGGAAAAGTTGGCGGCACTAATCCAACCTAACGGATGGAATATCACCAAATATAACCAGGCTGCACCATAATGGGGGGGGGGGGGGGGGGGGGGGGGAAATGTCACAGTTGTTTTTTGGGGCATCTGTGCCTGCTATACCTACCCTTCCCTTCCTCCAGCATCTCTTCTTGATATCCCTGCAATGTCCCTTCTAATCCCTGACGTATCCTTCTAATTAGGTTTGCATCCACTGTATTGTTTTCTTGCGTGTGAAACTATTCTTCTCTCCTGTTGATGACGTCCCATTGCTAAAGTATACATTTAATTGTGTCTCATTCCTCTTGCGATTCCTTTATGAAACATTTTCTCACTGGCACTTTCATTATTTTAGTTTTTATTATTATTTTTGAAAGGAAATATAGCCATGAAAGCTGTTAGAGTGCTAACATGGACTGAGCAATCCTTGGCGGGACCGATTTCGTTGCCTGTTGACAACCCGGCGCGGCTGGTTGCTGTGAAATTCGAGTGAACATTGCGCTTTATCGCGCAAGTTACTTCTAACACATATTTGTAACACAAACACATTAAAAGAAAAGTAAATCACTCACGTATATCAAGCCAGGAGATGTTGGAGCTACCTCCCTTCTTTTTTCAAACATTTCTGATACTTACTTAGGAAATTGCCCATTACACGCTGCAGTACCTTCTCAGAAATACCAGCAGTTTCTTGACCAATGTAATTTTTAAGTTCATGTAGAGTGTGTTGATTTGTTCTGTGAACTTTCTCTTTCAACGCCCCACAAGTAAAAATCGCGGGGGGTTATATAAGGGGAACGAGCCTCCTGTTTTCTCGTGCAACTGCAACGAAATATAATGAAATGCTTCTGGAAATGTTTTACCTCAATTAACATGAAGTAACCAGAAAAAGAACTTTTTTGCGTATAGTAAAAGATATATTTAAAAAATCTGATGTGTTGCACTCACATGACTTTCTCTACCCTTGTACAAACTATTCTGAAAAACACTTACACCTTATCTTCTTTATGTTAATCGAGATAAACATTTGCAGAAATTGTCTTATTGCTGATTTTATTGGGGATCATGGGTATACAGTAAGCTTTAAGCAATCGTCCATGTTTTAAAGCTGGTTACTACGTGATGGCTTTAAAGTTCCGTTCTCTTTGCATGACCAGGAGTTTAACAAATGAACGACTTCCCATTTGAGAAAGGTATAAGTACTGCAAAATTCAGACAAATAACAAGGAATACCTCCGAAATAGTTCATTCTACAAAAAAAGGATGCATTAGACATAAGTTGAGTGCTTTAATAAGATCTACATTTTTATGAAGTAGCATTTTGTCGATCTCCTACAAATATGCAAAAGTTACCTAGACTACACAGAACTTCTGAGGACATTCCCAGAAAATCCATTGACTCAATGACTACTTGTGGAGGGAGACTTACCACCTCGACCGAAAGGCAATCTTGACGGGGCACCCCTAGGGAAGATGGATGAGGCGAATGTATCCCAAGGGCGGCCGGAACGTTGCCACGACAGAGCACGTGGCAGGATCCCTACCAAGTTAGAACCACCCCGCTGCAGGCTGGCTTAGCTCCCATCCCCCCTCCAGCTTGTACCACTGGGGGTCGGGAAACTAGTAGTTCGCCGTCCAATCCGGGGGACGACAATTCCAGAGAGCATTTGTTCTCCCTGCCTTGCTGCTGCTGCCACCACTTTCAACCCTGAAAGAAACTTAACACAATGAAAGGCGAAATGAAATTATTAAATATTATGAAATTACTAATGTAACAAAATGGAGGGACAGCAAATTCAGAGGATATAGACATTGATTCCATATAGATATAGAAATCCTTTCCAGTATTCGCCTGGCGACCCAGGGAAACCTCCGACAAATATTTATGGGTCAGGAAGGTAGGACACGGGGATGGAACCCGCGACCTCCCGAATGTGGCCCACGCCTGAGCCATCTCGCCCTGTCAGAAAATTCAAGATATACATTTCACTTCTTAGAAACATATCGTAAACATGTGGTATTTTAATTTTAATGTAGAAAAAAAAAATTTGTTTCATGTAAAGAACAGTCTGGGTTAGGGGAATTTGCTCGAAAATCTTCGAACTACATCCCTGAAACATAATGAACTTAAATGCGAAGTTTTGTATTTAACCAACTTTTGGTTTTTGAGTTATGCTGTTCACAAACGGACACACACACACACACACACACACACACACACACACACACACACACACACACACACACACACACACACACACACACACACACAGTTGATCACGTTTTCATTCATTTCACCAGTTTACCACACGTTTCCCTCTCGATTTTTGAGTCCTAGTTATCCGAGTTTTCGATTATCCGAGATACTGTCGGTCCTCCTTACCTCAGATAATCGAGGCTCTATAGCACTAAATCATAGTAGCTAGGGTAAGTCAGTTGAATGTAAGATGTAATTTATTATTATTATTATTATTATTATTATTATTATTATTATTATTATTATTATTATTATTATTATTATTATTATTATTATTATTATTATTATTATTATTATTATTATTATTATTATTATTATTATTATTATTATTATTATTATTATTATTATTATTATTATTATTATTATTGTTGTTGTTGTTGTTGTTGTTGTTGTTGTTGTTGTTGTTTAAGTGCAGGTGAAAGTTTGTAATGAGTTGCGTGAATCAAAAATGCCTTATTGTTTGAAGACTGGCAGTTGGAAGCCCTGAGTAAATGAGATTTTACTAGTTATATTAGCACAAAACGTACAATGGATGATAAACATGAGCTTGAAGAGGAAGGACTGTGGATATGAAAGTGGTGAACCCCCGGAAGGGCTGCAACACACGTAGACACGTTTGAAGGCGGTGCTAATGCATTTGTGACGAAGTTATGAGCACCATTGCACTTTGGATTTGTTCCAAATGGAAGAAGTGTTAAACCTCAGCTTTACCGTGAATGACGGTTGGTGGGGTTATGCACTTTTGTCACAAAAATAAACGTCTTTGACTAATTGCGCGACACTCTGTTACAACTAAATGCCAGGCGACTCTTAGCATATTGTATGATTCACTTTTATGGCTTCACAATGAATGTATGAAGTCATTCTTCTAGGATCCTGGCGGTGATTCATTTAAGTTCGTAAGGAGACAGAAATGAACTATTTGTCGCGGTGTTTGGGGGAGACAAACCTGTGGGTTTTACATGTCACTTCCACAACTGTTGTCTTAAAGAGCAGCGATTTGTGAACTTTCTAAAACCTTAAGTGGTTGATTCAGTAATTCGACTATCTCTACACCGTATCTACTTACAATAACCAGAGGAAGTATTGTATTCCACCTTACGGACATTTTTCTAAAAATAATTTTTTAGATTCAGGGAGTCCCAAAAAATATATTTCCGTTGCAATCTCAGTATTGAATTTTTGTGTGAAACACAAATACTTCCTCTACAACATATTTAGTACAGAAAGTAAAAATGAACTTCTATAATAATGTTTGGTGTTAGATATTGAGTGTTTTTATTTGTTCTTTTATGCTTCCTTGAATACAAGGCTGTCATGGCGACAAAGCTTAATTTTTAACAACAGTTTGGCTCCATGGCATTATTGCTCGCTGTTTGGTTCAAAATAGTCACGTGGCGTCCAAACTTGACGTAACCTGAAGGAAAAGATGTCAAACCAATCAAAATTATAACTGTGTTAACATTAACCATAATTTCATGAGGTAGACCTGCCAATTCTGCTCTGCAAAGATGGGGTAGTCGTGTAATACAAACATGAACATGTCTATGTCTGCTGCGAATCCACTGTGCACGTAGGTAATATTCTTGCTGGTTGGAGGAATGGTAGTTCTTCCCTTCTGAAACTCTTGATAGTGGTGGATTGATACAGTTAACTATCAGTGCATTTGTTTCAAACAGGAAGGAGGCGGTCATACTTTTAGTATGTGAAATCGGAATTACACACATTATGAGACGTTCAAACTCTGGTGCAATATCTGTAACATTGCCCCGAGAGTTGGTTATCTGAAACGGCATACCTCAGTTTTGATTTTGCTACGTTCATCAGAGAAAAAAAATTGTTCAAGGTCATATGTGGGACAAAATACTGCTGTAACACAAGCAGACTTTATTTTACACAATTCTTTTAATATGTCTGTGCCAACTAAATATCTGCATTTATTTGTTGTCAATAGATCTGTTTGTAGGTCTATGAGTTCATATTGCAAGTTAACTCTTAGATTGACTACATCTACAGTAAAAGAGTTAAGAAACATTGAAATGTCATTCTCAAGATTCCTGAAATTGCGGAGTCTTTGTGAAGTAAACTCAGTTTTTAAGCTTTCAGGAATGCGAATATAAATAATTAGTTTATCCTCTGGCACAGTATCAAGTGATTTTATATATTTCAAATAAATATTTTCTAATTGGATTTGTTGCTAGAGAGTTGTCACGTGGCATGGTATGTTATATTTAAGTTGTAAACCTTTAATAATAATAATAATAATAATAATAATAATAATAATAATAATAATAATAATAATAATAATAATAATAATAATAATAATAATAATAATAATTGTATAGAACATGTATAAAAACGTAGATCAGAAAACACTAATTTTTTCGTTGTATGCGCCATGATATCTACAATGTTGTTCCGAAGAAAACCATGTAGGTAAAATCTTGTTACACATGAATCTGCTTTTGCCAACCTCGGATGTAGAGGATTGGCTACATTGGTAAACGATAATTTGATCTTGAGGTTCCAAAGCCTACAGTTAGGTGAGTTGTGTACAAAGTGCACTTTTATCGAGCGATGCAGAGTGTTGTACTTGCAGACGTGACTGTACGTCATGGCTTCCGGTGCGTGGCATACCTCCCAGTGACAATTAGAACCTACTGACTTCTCAAGAGCACGCCTTCCCTCTTCAGTTTGGTGGTCCTAACAGTAGTGCCCCAATTACTTCGGCATGCTTCCTTCCTACTAATGCAAACTTTTGGGCATAACTTCGATCTGAACATTCCTTTCAAACATCTGACCTTAGCACAGCCACGTGACTCTCTGTCATTTAATTTTATATATTTTCTGCAAACTATTCTTACAATCACTTGTTTTTCTGTCTATTTCCTGTTCATTCCTTTGCAAAATTAGTTTCTCTGCACATGTCTTGTAGGCACAAGTGCACAGGATGCTAGAGCGAGAGTCAAATGTTTAAAAATGATTCAAAACTCTTTGCATAATACTACAATAAAGAAATGATTTAGCACGTCATAAAATGTATGATAAAGTATTGGAAAATTCAAAACAATAGCAACGGATGTGTTCGAAATAGTACAACAAAATCTTATTTGACATTAAATATCTGTTTTACAAATGTTCACATTTTTAACACAGTAAGCTTTTTTATATCTTTTACGGTTTGTCAGTAATGCCAAACTATACAAAATTCATTTAGAATGAAGGGCACTTCACAGGCTGTTCGCGTAAGCAAACCAAGAAACATTTTATTATTTACACAAATATTTCATATAGGTATGTACTGTTTTATTGTGTCGTTACAGAAAAGTAAAAACAAAGAAACATTTTCCCATGTAAAGGATAGTTCGCGGTGTGAAAATTCTCTTCATCATCTTTGTGTTGCATTCTTCAAAGGTGCGGAACTTAAATACCAAGGTTGGTATTTGTTCGAATTTTCGCTTTTAAGTTATCCTGTACACGCACGCGCATGCCAACATTTTCATAAAAATATATGTTTTGGTTCAGAGGACCTCGAACATGTATTTCCATTGAAATCTCGATATATTTGGATCCATACAGCAGTGTTAGGACTATCGTTTATTCTTATGCAAATATGTCAAATATATGTCATTTTAATCAAACTCGTTTGAAACATTTTTAAGAAAGTAGAATATTCCAAAAAATATGTATGTGGGGTGGGGACTTTTTTAAAAATCTTCGTGCCACATGAAAGATAATGAGCTTCAATACTCGTTCTAAGTTTCCTATTAATCGGACTTTTATGCTGTTTATAGACACACACGCACAAGCACACAGACATACAGACGATTTTATAAATTCGATTTTTGTAGCGTCAAGCAGCCGCAAACTTGTATTTGCGTTGAAATTCGTTATCGAATTTTGGGCGGAATACCAAACTTCCCTTGCTCACTTCCAGTACTCAGAGAAAATAAAAAGTTTATAAAATGTGCACAAATTTAAGTGTTTTTAAGGAGGTCTCTACAATTTCAAGGGCAAAAAAATTAATCATATACAATAATTCATTCCTCTGTGTGGATTCATCATACAACTTTCAATTCTGTTGTTTTATTTTAAAGTTTAAGTTTTGTTTTACGGGAATGACTGCAATTAGTTTTCTATCTTCATAAATCATATCATGTCTTTATTTTCTAGATCATTTAATCAGTTTTTTAGTAAAAACTACCAAACAGATGCTTAGATTACGTATGCAGTAACAAGTACGAAAGTTTCATTTAAGCCCCTTGGCTAATTTTTGAACTGTCAAGGTTAAGGTTTAGCAAAATGTTATCTGTAGGTAATCATCTTTAAATCTTTGATACCAGATTTTAGATGCGTTTTAAATCATTGTTCTGAAACTAACGCAGATATTTAAATAATTATTTTTGTAAAATTCACTTAAATGTGTGCTTCATAAGACAACGTATATTTTTAAAAATTGATTTTTTGAAACATTTCACTGTACCTACCCCTTTAATTGAACACATCTTGAAAGACCGAGGATATTTGCCCAGCTACGAGTGATTAAACGGTGGAAAATATGCAGTAGGAAGTGTCATAGTCTTCCTTATCATTTTATTTGCATTGTTAAGAGCGTAGAGAAGGTGCATTAGTACTACCCAAATGACTAGATAGTTAGGTTATGTTCTTGAGTGTTCCTCTCAGCTTGAAGTTCGCAACTCAACACAATGAATCAACCTGGATAAAGTGCCAGTATTGTTTGAGACACTGTTCCCAAAATATTTATGGACTGTTGTCGGATCAATATTGGACTTCCAAATATAAACTTAAGGCATCCGGATTGTATTGCCAGGGAAGTATAAATAGAACAGAAAGTGTTCCAAAAATATCTGCGCACCCTTTCACTTTGAGGGCTGTTGTGAAGATGAAAGAGCTCGTGTTACGTACGTACTTGCCCGTGGCAGAGTTCGACGTACTCTCTCAGTGCAGCCGTGTGACCGAGCGACCGTGTTCTGCATTTCCTGAACCACTCACTGTAACAGACAACAGACAACCGACCAGCTGTCTTCCTAACCTAACTCGTTCTTCTTCATGCTGCAACAATAGACAATAGCTACCTACCTACTTGGAAGAGGGGAGAATGTGTCACAGTCACAGTTCACCCTTACCTTCTACAAGCTAATAAAAATCGTTGTGTTGCACTTACATGATCTTTATTCATCCCTCCACTCTTGCAAGTGTTTAATCGTTTTTCTAATTATTATTATTATTATTATTATTATTATTATTATTATTATTATTATTATTATTATTATTATTATTATTATTATTATTATTATTATTTACTGTTATTATTAATTACTATTATGTCATGGGTTTCTACGGTTGACATCGCTTCTCCGTTCCCAATCTCCACTCTTGCTCACTTCTTCTATGTTTCTCACTCCCATTGCGTCATCACTTCACCCTTCCAGTATCTTTTTGGTCGCCCTCGTCCTCTTCTTTCTAGTGGAATACATTACAATGTTTTCCTGGGCCATCTTTCTTCACCCATCCCTTTGGTGTGTCCAAACTATTTGAACATTTTACACTCCATTTTGTCTATAATTATACTATCCAATTTTATAGACTTCCTGATGTCTTCATTTCTAGTCTTATATAGTCTTGATTTTCTTATATAGTCCATTTCCATGGCTAATAACTTGTTTCTTTAACGGTAATTTGCATCCCATATCCCATATCTCCATAAAGCAAAATATTTCTAACATATGTCTTTTTTGTTGCCTTTGTGATATTTTTGTTCCACCAATCCCACGTTCATGTCCTAGGACTTCTTTCGCTACCTCATATACATATGCGCGGATTGATATCTGCATACTCTTCTTCGACCGTAGATACGGTCCATTAGTTTCAGTTGTTCCTCTAATCTTCTATTATATAGATATTTTGTGCTCTCATGTTGTAAACTGTTTAAATTATACACGTTTGCTTCTAACGATATTAATGAAAATTAATTGAAAATTTGAACTAATTATGCTACGGTTTTTTTTTTTTTTTTTTTTTTTTTTTTTTTTATGTATGTACACAGTAAGTTTAATGTAATGCAAATACTTTACAGCTTAAATTTCATCCATTTTGCTTTACTAATTTAGAAATTACAATCAGATTCGTTTATTTTTTGTTACTTCAGTAAAAACGTTCATGGCGAATTTTTTTTTTTTTTTTTTTTTTTTTTTTTTTTTAATTTTGATCTAATATTTTAACCCTTGGTACAAAATACGTTTAGTTTTTAAAACTGCCCTGCGTTTCTCTGTGTCTACTTCAATTTAGGTTTTAAACGTTTTAAACTTCCAAATATATTTGCTACCTAAAATTGTAATTTTTGTGTTTGAAAATTAAAAATATATGCTTAGACACAGCTGATAATACAACTTAGAAGTATTTTTATTTTTGTTTCTGTGGATATGTATAGGAAATGTCATTAGTGCAATGCAAAAACTCCTCCTCAAGAAACATTTTAGAGGAAGAAAAATGCGAAAATATGAAAAGCAAGAAAACAGCCTTAAAGGATTTGAATTCGTAGCTCATATTAAAGTTCACAAGACATTTAACCATACATTGGGGCACTTAAAGTACCGTCTGGAGGTAGGTTATGCATTTTTCACATTCACAAATGTTTCAATGTTTTATAGAATTAAAATTTTAAAAAAGTTGTACTTTCTCGATTTTCATGAAATGTCATTCATACATATCTTTAAAAAAAACCAGTCGCTATATAATAGTTTTGAATTTCCATATTTTTCAATGAGCACGACGAAATACGAATAGCGACCTGCTAGTTGTAAAACGTTCAAGGATTTAAAAATTCAGAATAGTAATAAAGAATATCTCGGAAAGAGCTAACGCGATAAAAATGTATTTGACAAAAATTGCATACTTTAATGAAATCTACATCTTTTGTATATTAGTACAAAAAGTCATAATTTAAGTTAAAATCGTTAGTCATTTTTGGGAAAAGCAAATATTTTGAACCATTTTCCATAGTAAGGATGCTTTGGGTATACAAATTTGCTTAAGAATCTTCGTAGAAGATACTCAAATTAAATAGCAAGTTTAGTACTTATAGGACTTTGCACACACACACACACGCGCGCGCGCGCACACCTTTTACTCAGCTGTTTTCCTCAGTCATCAAATGATATTTATTTGTTTTTCTTCCTTTTTCATTCTTTCGTTCATTTATTTATTTATTTCGTTCTTTCTTTCTTTCTTTCTTTCTTTCTTTCTTTCTTTCTTTCTTTCTTTCTTTCTTTCTTTCTTTCTTTCTTTCTTTCTTTCTTTCTTTCTTTCTTTCTTTCTTTCTTTCTTTCTTTCTTTCTTTCTTTCTTTCTTTCTTTCTTTCTTTCCTTCTTTCTCTCTTTGTTTCTCTCTTTCTTTCTCTCTTTCTTTCTTTCTCTCTTTTTCTCTTTCTCTCGTTCTCTCGTTCTCTCTTTCTCTCGTTCTCTCTTTCTCTCTTTCCCTCTTTCTCTCTTTCTCTCTTTCTCTCTCTCTTTCTTTCTTTCTTTCTTTCTTCCTTTCTTTCTTTCTTTCTTTCTTTCTTGCTTTCTTTCTTTCCTTCTTTCCCTTCCTCTTTCTCTTTCTTTCCCTCCTTTCTTTTTTCTTTCTTCGTTTCTTTCTTTCTTTGTTGTGATCATTTTAGATTAATGGGACTTACATATTTCAAGTGAAATAGTTACGATCAGTTTTTGGACCAACCTAACGAAATATTATACAATTTCCTTAATAGCATTTCAGGGTACACACGACTGCAATAACATTTATAATCTTCAAAGCGTACAAGAGTTTTATATAGTTCTAAACGTCTTATCTTTACAAGGAAATGAAAGGATTGTTGATAATTGCTGAAATCTGAGGATCTAAACGGCAGAGATTCAACAACATTTTGAATCAGACCTGAAAAATTGCCACGGCCATGATTTGAACTATGGATTTCAGCTCTCCCTGCCGGTGTTTTAGCCCCCGGGCTACCATAGCGAACAACTCCGTCTTCCTGACTATGAGGCATATAGAGGATGCTTTCAGTGCGAAGTGAGGTTATGGTTACGTCGCTAATTACGCACTCGTGAAGGGCAGCGAAAGTGGAAATATATGTGTCCCTAGGTATCTGGGGATGAACACCATCAATAAACGCATAGAGTAAGGTCATGGTGCGTTACCATGACTACCATGAATCAACTGCCCCACCCTGTATAGCAGCCGTCCTTCCCATTGTGCTCGTTGGCCCGTGTACAAGGCATCCATTGGGCTGTGACAGACAACCAGGTCGTGGAAGTGGGCACACCTAAATCAGAACGTGTGACGAGACAGAGACCTGCAGAATAGCGTTTCGCAGTTTCGAGAGGGCGCTGCTCTTTTGTTCTTGGCAGAGAACGGCAGCGTAAACTGAAAACTGTGCTTGTGGGGGAAAATGACATAGCGGCTAACGCGGTGTAATTAATTCCAGCAATGCAACACATATCTTATTGATTATCAAGATTCTTATTTAAAATAGTCCGGTCAAATGCAGCACATCTGCATCCCCCTGGCGAAGACCGTAACCCACTGCTGTGTGGTGCACGCTGAACTTACTCATTTACGCAGATTTGTCCTTGAAAGAGCGTGGGAAAGGGGCACGCAGTCGCGGAGTAACAGTGTCATCTTTCTGTACAGCCGACTGAAAAGGATTCATAACGGATGCAAGAAAACTTATGTTCTACGGACAAAAGTGCGAGAAATAATTCTACGATTTGAGTCTGCGATTATAATTCCCAACGATGCTCTTCTTTTGTTGTTAAACACAAATAAACCAAAAATATTTTCACTTTCTTTGCGTTTGACGTTACCGATATACATATATATATTGTTATATGTTATGTAACATTTATAATGTATTTATACTACTCGCACTGTATCTTGAGCTCTCAGACGTTGTTTTCGAAGACGACAAGGGGACTTTTCATATCTTTAAAGCATTCGTACTTTAAATTATATCACAGAAGGGCCTGAGTTGGAGTTTCCATAATTGCTTTTTCCAGATTAGCCAATAGCTGAAGTATATGGCCAAACACGTGGCTCCTACTTTTAGTATTTACAGAAGTTTGGGGTGTCGATGTTGGATCTATTTCAAGCCTTTAGTACCTAAAATTATTGTTGAGTTGGTTAAACACAAAGGTAAACCGGTGTGATAAAGCAAGAGAACAGCAGGAAAGATACAGTGAAATGCACAAGTGGTAACATTGTATTATGGACAACGAGTAAGTAGTGGGGTTTACGGGCCCGTCGACAACTAGGTCATTAGGGCTGGACAACGATGCTCAGTTGTTACTTTGCCAAACCAAGGCCTTCTTCACCCGGTCGTTTACAGCTCTAGATACCAGGGCCCAAGATAAGTAAAGTTTGCGTGTATAGAGGAAATAGCTTATTGGAATACCCCAAAAACCAACTGTGACCCCCCCCCCCCCCCTTATAGCGCAGTCTGGTTATATTTGGTGATATTCCAACTGTTAGGTTGCATTGGTAACGCGAACTGTTCGTGAAAAATAACCATGATAAAGCTACGGTCATAGTTGGTATTATTATATCATCCGTTATGTTGCCATAATGGATGCAACATAACCGATAGACTTGAAAACAAGATTTTGTTTAGACGCCGTATTAATTAATTAATCAATCTGTGGACGCCGTTGTAGTGCTCGTGTTTGCGTGATTTTGTGTTGAATTGTTTTGGAGCAGTAAATGCAGTTATACTTACTGGTGTTATTTTTGTGTTTGCAACACAGTAGTGAATTAAATATATGTTACGATATTTAGTGTTATTGCACAACAAGATTTGCCGAACAAGAGAAGGTTCATGATATGTTGTATGGTAACGATGTTCAAGTATTATTGTCGTTTGAAGGCATGTTACTTTAACCCTGTGATATTTGAGGTTAGAAATAACGCTTTATTATGTACGCTGGAAGTACTGGTTTTTGGTCTAATATCGTCTGCAGTTTAGTGTAATGTCGGTCATATTAAATTCCGGAGAGCTGCCGTTGAGCTGTTTCCCCTACAGTACAGGACACTGTACATACCAAATATGTAAACATTTCTCGTCTTTTTAGCTACTATTACGGAGATTGTATTAGTGTCGCTTTGTTCGTCTTTCTGTTCATACTTATTAAATATGTCGCCAACCATCATAAGTCCGGAGTTGATATTGTGTATATTGTAACAAATGAAAACACTGGTTACTGCTAAACACACTTTTTAAGCGCTTAGAGTTACCCTTGAGACCCTGTTGTACATACTCAGAACAAAGCATAACTGATACGTCGAATTGTATGAATTGCACGTGTCGAATTTCGTGGTGATCTGTCAAGCAGTTTAGGAGTGTGTAGAGAACATACAAACATTCATTTATATGTGTGTATATATGTATATGTAGACTAGTCACGTGTATGTTTTGGTAAATTATGGTAAGTACTGCGGACAGCGATTCGCTTTGTGGGAGAGACCACAAGGGGTACGCGGGAGGGAGGGGCGGGAGGAGATAGAAGCTCCCCGGTGGCGTCTAGTATTACAGGCACCCTTCACCAGTGGAGGTAGACACGTCTCCCTTAACAGAACTAAAGGATAAAGAGTGAAGTGAAATGAAAAGTGAGATGAAATGGTGGGAGAGGAAATGCAGGGAATGTAATGAATTTTTCCAGCATTCGCCTAACAACCCGAACAACCCCCGAAAGAAAACGTAGGTTAGGAAGGTTGGCCAAGGGAATCGAACCCACGGCCTTCCGAATGGAGACGCTACCGTGGAGTCATCTGATATTTAAGATATCAGACTAAACTTTCTATAATGTAGAAGCATGACTTCTATGTTTACTGATCTAGCTTTAGACATTATTCGTCATTAGGGAAGATTCGTGTATTTTCACAACTGTAGGACCTCTTGATCAATATATAACCAACCATGTTATTAGTTCATTAGTTTCTGATAGAAGGGGTCATTTATTCTAGAAAATGTCATCTATAGAGCGAGTGAGTAGGGTTTAAGGGCTCGTCGACAGCTAGATCATTAGGGACCACGTCATTTAGAGAAACAAACTCGTATATATTTGCCAAGAAAGGAAGCTCATGGTTTGAACACAGAGGAGCTGCCATACTTAACAGTAGTACCAACTTGTAGAGGGAAAACTTCCGCTAAAATAAGACTAAATTTTTCCCTTCTACTGCAAAGTATGTATACCTTGTCCCACTCTTAGATGACAGTATGGAGTTAAATGGGATATATCTATCTCTATCTAGCGCATACGAGTTGCCATTAGCCTCGTCCTTTTCTACCATCGCACTGTTGCCAGATTCCTAATAGCCTGGTATAAATATTCAGTTGTTATAAATTTCAGGTTTGAACATATTATCCTACGCAGAATTTTTTTCTCTATCAGGTTATATTCTTTTTAGATTTATTATACATTTCTAAAGGCCCATATTTCTTCAGAAAACTGTTCTTTTTATAGTAGTCCGATATTTGCTGTTTCTATACTCATCACGCACTAACAAACTAACTGC